>QEPC01001482.1:1241800-1256571 GCA_003113815.1 Sphenodon punctatus
AGAAAGCACAAATGGTTTTGGTGGAGAAGAGAATAAAATTTGTCTGAATTTAACAAGGAATAAATAATAGATGATAATAACAGAAATGATCACTTGAGATTTTCAAATGTAGAAGTCTAAAATTAGGCATGATCATTCAATTTAAATAAATCAATATTTTAGCATCTAAATAAATGCCGAGCATGCATCAGCTCCCATTTTGAAAATTACCTACTAATTCAGGTGCCTAAATATCAATTTAGAAGTCTAATTTCTGATACTCATTTTTAAGACTCTTGACTGACCTGACTAAGCAAAGAACTGAACGAGAATGTTTGTTTCATGGAGTCTCTGTGAAAATGTGACTGCCATAACGGAGGAAATAAATGGACAGCCCAAAATCTAGATGGCTCAGAAAGTATGGAATGAGATTTTGAACTCTTTCCTATAAATTGTATGTGTAAATCTAGCCTCAAAGGGATGTCCTGTGGCATATACAAAATGAGTTAAGTTTTCCTCCCAAAAAGTTTCAGAGATTTAGAGAATTTGCAGTGTTGCTACCCGAGCCCTACGTTTTATGGACAGTGAACTTCATTCACCAAGACTGCTAGCTTGACTGTTTTCCTGAGCACTAAATTTATATTTTAAGAACAGCCCAGAACAAGGATGGCCAAACTATGACTCGGCAGTCACATGCAACTCTCAGGCAGTTCAAGTGCCACTCTTGGCCAGGACCTGTCCCAGACCCCATGCTCTCTTAATGGCCCAGCATCTTACTTCATTACAGCGGATATCACATTCACACCTGGAGTCAGTGGCAGCAACTCCCGTGAGACAAAGACGCAGCGGGGGGAGAAGCCGGATGCTGGAAGTACCTCCGGTGCGAACAGGGTTCTGCCGCGACTTGACTCACGAATGACAGGGCTGGATTTTGAGCCCTGTCATTCGTGAGTGAAGTCATGGCAGAACCCCGTTCGCACCGGGGGTACGTCTGGCTTCCGCCTCCTTTCTCCCGCCACGTCTTTGCCCCACACGAGCACCACTTGCTGCACCACCATCAGGTGTGAATGCGGTATCAGTTTCAGCAGCTGAATTGCAACTGTTCCTCAGAATCTCAGCAACCAGGACCAGAGAGCAACAGCACTGCCATCCAATCACAAAGTGGGAAGGATGGAAAAGTGGGCAAGCTAGGCTCAGGAGGTGCTTCAAAGGCTGTATGTGTGTGCGTGTGTCTTGTGATTCTTGGTCATATAAAGGTTTTGGTATGTGGCTCTTGGGGTTGGGGGACTTAGAGTGACTGGCTATTGCAATTTGCTGCTGCTTGTAGTGGAATGGAAGTTGTAGTTTATAATGGGTAGAGGTATAAGCATTGTAGGAGTTAGGTTTAGAGTTGTGTGACTAGATTCTAAATTTGCCTCCTTTGACCTCTAAGATACATGCAGGTGGATCTTTGCACCCACACAATAGTCTATTCAAGTTGATGGAGCACCACCGTGGGTATAAACAGATAGATGGCAGCTTCAGGGTGGTCCAGTCACCTCTGGGTTGACCAGTCTGTCTAAAGAGCACCCTCCAGATGTTCAATCTGGAGCAGGCTGTGGCTGCTCCAGGGCAGCCCTGCTGGCAGCGTTCCATAACATCCAGGAGCACGCCACACAGAGCGAGATGGCCAAACCTGGGTCAACAGCCAAATGTGGCACTGCTGCCCATCTGTTGGGTGGATCAATGTTGCAGCTCCACGCCCATTCATTCGTTGCCCTGTCCAGCACTATGGAGTTGCAGGTGCCAGCCTAGAACATCAGGTTAGTGCCCGCAACTCTATGGTACAAGGGAGATGCTGTGTGGGTGGACCGCAGCTTGGGGACACCGCTGGTCCATCTGATGTGGACCCATGTGGAACTGGTAACTGGCAGCCATGGGGGTGGACGGGAGGACGGAGCAGCTCCGGGCTTTGGCAGGGCTCCCCGTCCATCTAAAAACATCCACTGTTGTATGGATCCATCCACATATAACAGATTGCAGGGTCAGAGCTTTGAAGCAGCTTTATTTAAAGCTGAGTAATGCTTTATGAAATGAATGGGAGTCTTTAGTTGAGTTCAGTGGGCTTTTGCCTAAGCTTTAAGTGTATACTTCTAGAGCTAGATCCTCACCTGCTTATAAACTGGTGCAGTTTCACTGACTCCTGTGGGTCTAAGTTGATTTGGTCTGTTTTGTTTTGTTTTAAAAGAAACAAATATCCATAACATAATAGTCTGGGCTTCATCCTGTTCTAAAAAATCTCAATAAATGTAATGGTTCCTGGTAATTAATTTCTATATGCTTTGAGTTACCCTCTGAGATATAAATATTTAAGGCCAAATTCTATCCATATGCTTTTGTAAATCCAGAATGGCCCATTGATTTCACTGGTTGAATTCTGCTTTTGCCCTGGTGTGTCTGAGCAGAGCTGTATTGGGCCCATTATCTGGAGAATTAGGAAGCAAGTCATCTTACCTATACAAAACTAAGAAGTTAGGAAATAATTAGACCAAACCCATGATTCTATTGAAACAAGAGTGAGGGTATTCCAGAAATGCTTATCATCTAAAGAGGCTGATGAATTGCCAACTCTTGAAAGCAGTTTAGCCAAGCATGCTATCCAAAGAGACAAACAAACAATTCTATATTTCTTCATACCATGTCTGCAATGTGAGCAGCTCTACAAAATTATGAAATTGTATGATGGTAAAAAGATAATGAATAAAATAAAATAAAATAAAATTAAACTCCCAAATTATAAAATTCCTCATCGACTCCTCTTTTGAGCCCAATGAATCATTCAGCTGCTTTCTGTTAATCTTTTCTGGTTCTTTCCTCCGGGCATTTAAAATTGCTTTGCATTGTTGTAGTCATAAAAAGGAAATGTATGCCTTTCAGATAGGATATGCAGTTTTGCAGGAAATAATATAGACATGTCCAATTTAAGATCAGCATAGTCCACCTTTAAAGAAATAGGTCTTTTTCTAGGAGCTGGGTGGCTTTAGCAATATCTGGATAGATATATGCCCAGGCAGATACAAAATCCCCCTTTTCTTCCACGCTGAGTTTAAAACTCATTCTTTACCTCTCACATTCTGAGAAAGTAAATTATCAAAATGCAGGAATGGATTTTGTTGTTGATGTTGTTCGCCTGTAGTAGGAGCTTGTAGAAGGAATATGAAGTGCCCACGCTAGATTTAAGGGAAGTGAGGATCACATTTAGTCTCCAGTTTAATCTTAAGAATAATGCGTAATGGACAATACCTTCAGGAAGAACCTTTATGCTTGTGTTAGTATCCTTAATGTCATTTGTGTATTAGTGTGTTATTTTCTATGAGAGAGTCTGTGGTTGTTTTTACACTTGATGGTCCCACTCATGCCCATGCAGATCTCCTGTGTGGGCATGAGTGGGTACCGCCCATGTGCATGTCACGACCGGTGAGGGGTGGGGGGGCGCGGTCCCGCAACCCACACATCCCCACTCGCCCCTTATGCACCCCAATAATATGGAATTATGCACCCCCCACTCATGGAGCAACCAGCAAAAACGGAGGTTGTTCCATAAGTGGGGATGTGTGGGGCATCGGTGTGCGACTATGTTTACTGCCCCCCCCCCGCACTGACCCTGCTGCCGCAGCTCACATTAGGCCCCCCCGGCACCGCAGCTCGTATAAAAACAGCCTGTGTTGAGGCGCTAAATCTATCCATATCAATTTGTAGGACTTGAAGTTGTGGTATTTTTTAAAGAAAGCTTTAAAAAGTGCTGGATCCAGGTAGGTGCAGACTGTAGAGCCAGTGGCCACACACAGTCCATGAACTATCTTGAAATGTGGGTAGTGTTAGTGTAAAATGTAGACTCACAGGACTCCAAATGTGGGGAACCCTGGTCTATGGAGGGCCGGCTGTAGTGATTCAAGGGGGCCCCATCTCGTGGAGTCTCTGTATAAGGTAAAAACAACTAAATGTGTGTAACATGCAGCCCACAGGTCCTGCAACACAAGAAGGCCCAGTACCTGGGCGTATTATGTTTAACTGAACATCACAAATGTGAATTATGGTAATATTTTCCTTTTTTCTAATGGGTAAGTCCATTTATATTGGGGACAGGAGAGGCAGAAAGTTCGGACCATGGACCTAGTGGGCTAAGTTAGTGTATGACTGAGTGGGGGCATGTAACAGTCAGGGGTTTAGTTTGTGTACTGGGGGATAAACAGTTGGGGTGTATGTGACCCACAAATCAGAGCAACTGCAGCCCTGCCTGCAGATGGAATGGGGTAGTACCAGGTAAAGCGTGCGTGGTAGTCACCCTACCATGGTGTTTGCAGGTGTGGCACCTGGTGCTGGCTTAGTTCTTCTTGTCCTTCAAACAGCAACATGTGTCATATCCCAGTGCAAGATGCAGTAGATCTTTCCAGGAGTGGCCCTGAATGCTGTTCAGAGGAGCGGTGGGAGCAGACCTACACCGCTTTTAAATGAGGCGCTGAAAAGCGCCTCCTGAGCTCTGCATTGAGAGAAAAGCCACGCGGGGAGTGTTCACACGCTCCCCACGCTGCCAGAAGTGACGTGCTCCCTGTTGCCGGCAGCGGTGGCGGCTGGAGATGCGGTGCTTTGAAGAGGCGCATTCTACCCTGGTCTGGAAATGACTTCCCTGAGCCACAGCAGTGCTTAGCCCAGGCTGTGACTCGGTGATTGGCGCAAGTCACAGCCCAGGCTAAAAACTGCCACGGCCCAGGGAACCCCCCCGATCTGGCGCAGGAAAACACCTGGCAGGCTGGATCAGACATGACGGCACTGCAGCTGGCCCCAGTCAAAGCGTGGCCACCCACGGTAGTCATGTCTAAAAATACCCTTAGTTTAACTATCCTGTTGTTAGAATCTGTCAAGTATATTGTGGAGTTGAAAATGAGAATTAACGACTTGTGGTGGTGGTGTGTTTTTACTATTTATTGCTATTGACTAATTGGATTAAAAAAAAAATATCTTCAGTCAAATAAACATTGTTTCTATGTAAACTCCCCACTAGGTCTTTATCTTTTAATGCTGGATTTGTTTATGTGCATAGCTGACATTGGGTGTTTTCAAATGAGCAAGCCGATGGAGAGGGGGGTGTCGGAGCACCCACACAGGTGGAGTGTGTGGGGAGCAGTTCAAACGGGTAGATCCCAGCGTGGCTACTGCAGCCATAGAAGCAGCCATCATACATTGCGGCTGGTCCCGCAGGAGCATTCCAGATTTCCCCGCATTGCTCCATGCATTGCCATGACTGGGTGCTCTGTGGCTTGCGGCATGCATCCTGCCGCACCCCCTTCAGACAGCCGGTAGGATCCATGGCTCCTGGGGGGGTCATGCAGGGTAGTATCTCATTTGAAAACACCCATTCTTAAAAGGGTAAAAAGAAGTGAAAACTGTTCAGCTTTTAGCATCTAAAACTTTTAGCACTGAGGTCCCCACTCCTGCACATGCTTAATGTTACACAGAAACAAGGCTATCTCCTCACATCTAGTATTATCTGATTTACTTAAGTGCTGACAATGTCCTTGGGACTGTTCACAGCGTCACTTTCTTGGTTCAGCTCTAGTGTCTCCCTATTAGCACCTCCCCACCAAAGTGGCTACTCAGAACAGCCTCTAGATTCCTGTGTCTGATGGTCAATGTCCCTGGACTGACTTGGCCATCTTCATCTCAATCTACTTATCCCGATCTTGGCATCACCTTATCCCACCTAACTAATGCACCTTGTGCTGCCTGGCTCTGCCAGGCCTCTAGTGGTCAGTGATCACAAGAAGAGCTGAAAGGAGTACCCTTAATAAACAGTAACCCTGTCGAATTCACAATACTCATTACCTTGGGGGTAGAGACACAGTGTTAGCAACCAAGGATGGGGCACGGAGAGTCATAGTAGAATCAGTACTGGATGAGTTTGTGTAGGATCGGGGGCCAGGGTCCAAGAGGGTTAGTGCATGATGAGTTCAAGGATCAAGCAGGGAATCAGCACATAGACCAAGAATAGCAGGACAGACTGGACAAGGTGGCAGATGGACAGACTGGCAGCCAAGACTGGTGCAGCGTGGAGTGGGCTCTCTGGGCAGTCGCCATGGGATCTGTCCAAGCAGTCGCATAGGGGACGCATCCAGCGGATGCCACACCCGTTTTGAAGCAGATGCTGAGTCGCACTATCACAGCAGACAGCCAGACTCACAGGTGGGCTCAGAAGGACCATCTGGCATGTCTCAGGATGATGTGTCACTTGCCCAGCTCTGTGTACCCTGATTGCCGTACCTGCCCTGCTAATTGCAGGAGCTGTAAGTCTCTGGAGTAGCCACTCAGCTCCTCACGGAGCTTCTCCACACAGCCCTGACATCATATCAGTCTGAATTCCACCAACTTGAAGTTAGGGTAGAGAGAGAGCCACACAATGTGCAGTAGTGACTAGCTAGGCTGCAAGTTTGACCACTCCTGTATTACATGTTATGCTTAAAGAAATAGTTTAATGGTGTAATTTGGGGGAGGAGGGGGATTTAAACATGTTGTTTACTTAAAGTATTTTATTTATTAGCCTTATTCCTTAAATTTATTTTTTATTATAAGGTTGTTTTTACACGGACGGCTCCACTCACTGCTCGGTGTTCGGGTGGGTGTACGGTGTGGGAGCTGTTCATATAAACAGGCTGACGGTGGGTGGGGGGATGGGTGTATGCTGGGTGTGTGTCCATGTAAACACAACGGGTGGTAGGTGTTTGTGCGTGTGCACTCCCGGCACACACTCACCTACACCCATCACCCACCCATCTCCACCCACGGGGCCCTCCCACGGGGCCCACGCACCCACCCCCGTCTGTGTAAAAACAGTCTAAGATGGGGAGTGCACACACAAAAATTGTCTGGATTGATAAGTGCAGGTCCCAGTGAGACAAAAGTTTTGTTTTAATGGTTTTGTAAAACATGGAAACGTGTCTACTCAAAGTATTTATTAATTGTCCTTATTCTTTATTGTTGTTAAAAGTTGGGGAATACACATGTGAAAACTGCCATGATTGCTAAGTGCAGCTCTCGGCGAGACAAAACGTTTTGTATGCGGCTCTTTGGGTTGCAAACTGTGCCAGCCCCTGGTCTATCCTCAGTCCCCTTCCAGAGGAGGTGGGTGTTGTTGGTGTGCTACCCCTGGCTTACCCCTGCTCCTCCTGAACTCCCTGCCTGGTGCCTGCATCTCTTGAAGGACTTCTCTTGCCCATTGTGGAACAGGGGTCCAGTTTGCCCTGGGTGACTAGCTGACCTGCAGAGATCCACCCATAGCTGGTTGAAATCTCCTTCTCCCTTTCTGCTCTGTGGTGTTCTCCTTGTAACTGGGCTTCCCTTGATTAAAAACTCAGACTTCCTGTCACACCCACTTTCAATCATGTGCCCCTGACCAGTTTCACCTTGGTCAAATGCTCTCACTCATATAATGGACCCCTTCCTAACTGAGACCAGGAGACCAGTGGAAGGGTGCTGGCTAGCTGTGGCTCTGGTCCTGTAAGGATTTAATTCACAACACCCTGCCCCCCTCCACCACCCCAAGGATTTTCCCTACTATTGGGGTGACCACCTGCCCATGTTATGTCAAAGGGATAAGGTGCCTGACTGCAGTTCCCTGTCGAACCAGGACCTCAGACTCGTGGTTTCTGAATCTGTCTCCCAATCTGCGTGCAACTGTTCCCAGCTGTGAATCTGTCCTCATGGTCTACCTGGGGAGCTGATTTTCTTTAGATGTCATCCTCTGGCAGCTGATGCTTCATCTGAGAATTAGTTCTTGAACTACCAGCTAGGTGTAGTCACACAGCTCGTTTCTACTAAGATTAGAATGTAAAAGGCTGACAAGAGGAAGGCAAAAGGGAGTGCTGCATTAGATGTGTGGTTTAGGAAATATTTAGTAAATACATAATTGTGTCAGAGGTGGCTTAATGGTGGTGGGTATCAACAGTGTAGATCTTCCAGATGGATTTGAATTAGGAAAGAGAGAGAGGCACTGGGACTTGTCTTGATTCATAGGTGGAATTGTACTATGAGAGGACAAAAAGGTTGTGAGTGGACAAAAGAGATAACAGGATAGTGAGGCTGATATCATGGCTGGAGCAAAGATGTGACAGGGATATGTGGTAGAAAACGAGATCTCCAGTTTTAGATTAGGGCATAATTCTTCAGGGCCTAGAAGACTGATATTGTGATAAAGAGTAAGCTAGTGCAGAGACTTCAGAATTTACTGGACTTGATAGAACCTAGGAATAGAATTCCTTCCATAGATAGACTTAACTGGAGGAAGTTTTAAGGTGTGTCTTATGCTGGAAGTCAGTAAAGAAGATATCAGAGTTCCTTACGAGCTTGAAATCTATATAGCTATGACTCAGTAAGGGCAGTGGTGTAAGGGATTGACATTTAGTAATTATATTAAAAATCCTCTTGATGATCCCAAAGTCAAATTTATTCAAAATCCCCCACAACTAAAACATAATGGCATTGTAGTGTAGTCAGTCCACTCCCGGATCTGTTTATGTAGTGCCCATAATAATTACCCCTTCCCCTGCCTCCCCACCCCTCTTTCCCAGTCAACAGGTGGCAGCGAAGGGCACTTGGAGGAGGCACTAGAGGGAATGAAGGATAGGCCACTTCAGAGCAGCTGGCTGCAAGTGGCTACTCAGCCTGGGGTTACCTAGGCAACACCTGGCAATGGTGCGAATCAGTTGAACCAGGCTGAGTTTACTAGGCGACCCGCCCTGGGGCGCAAACTTGGTCTCACATGGCGAGACTTTGGGACCCCTGCATTGGCCGGATCAGAGCTCCGAGTGCAGCAGGACGCAGCTGAGCAGCACCCCCTACCCCACCTTTATGCTAAGCACTGTGAACATCAACTGGTTGCCTATTGGGGCCGAGAAGGAATTTTTACAGGACCCCTGGATTGGCTTGAGGGATTCCTGGTTTTTGCCTTCCCCATAGTGTTATTTCGATTGGCTTGTTAGGGGGCTTTTTAAGGCCGGGGGTTGTTCAGTTATAACTTACCACACTGTTGCAAGTGTCTAGGAGAGTTTGCTGCAGTTCCTGATTGTTTTGCATACAATATGGAGACATCTCCTGGGGAACTGTAACCTGGCACAGAGGCAAGGTGTTTGAGAGCAGTGCATCCCTGGGAGGGGTAAACTTGAGGGCACCAAGAGGGTATTGTAGAGTTAGCTTTCTGCAGAATAACACACACTCACACAGTAGAAGTTTCTTCAAAACAGAACTTTACTAAGAACTCAGAAGACATGCTTCCATACTGTACAGACTGCATGGGACAAGATGGACGAAGAGAGGAGACAACGAGGGGTAGGGGGGGAAACTGTTTCATCCCCTGACCCTCCCCCTACTGGACAAGCCCCATATTATGCTTGCAGGGCTTGCAATGGGCTTTTTCTTGTGACTGTTGCACAATCCAATAGAGGGCGCATGCAGCCTTAGGCCTTTAGAACCCTACTCTTCGCTCTGGTCCTTTAGGGGACCTTTGTCTTCCCTCACCCACAGTCTTGAATGGAGGGGGAGGCGTAGTTGGTTAAGTGTTAGGGTTGGTACCTGAGGGCGCCTCAGGATCTGTTACTCCCAAGGTTAATAGTTAACATTTTGATGCCTTTCCTGCTACTGGACCCTAATTGCATTTGGCAGTTCCCCACTCAGGCTGTGGAACTGAATAAAAAATGTGGCCATTAAAACCCAACGTATGGTGTCCTTGTCTTATTCCAGGGTGTGCCGACAAATGCAGCTACCTATTTATTTTTGGTCATTTCAGCTGCTAGGAAGTGTTTTATATCATCAACCAATCTGATCTCCCATGTAGTATGATTCAGTTGCACTCTGTCTTGATTACTAATTCCTTCATCCCAATCTCAGAATTACATGTAGACTTGGTCTCAAATTATGTTTAACAGTTTTGGACATTTGGGATATAAAAACCATGAACAGCTACAAATTGTTTTCTGGCTGGTTTGTGTATCTGTACTTTGAATAGAGAGAGAGAAATTTGTAATGTCATAAAATAACCCAGGTGTGCAAAAAGTCATACTGGCTGCTGTAACAACCTTGCTACAGATTTCAAATACAGAATAAAACAGTGTGTGAAGAGAAAGGACTGGAAAATAATTCAGCTACTTAAGGGTAATTGTACTATTTGTTTTTTAAAAAGAGTAATTGATAGCAATTGTAGCCATTCAGAAAATGTAAACTTACTCTTCTTGACCTAATTTTAGCACACTATTCAAACCCCATTTTATTTAATATATGTTCTTTATTATGCCATTTGAAGGGCAGATTCATTCTTCACATAAATTGCTCCAGTGCTTCAAGACCCATGTAACTTGTTTAATCATGATAGTCATTTGATAACATTACCTAGTAATCACTTCATCAAACAACAGTGATTACCCAGAAGCGACATTGGACAGGGACACTGAGAATAATAGAGATTTATAAAGAGATAACTATTCATTATTATGGTAAATTCTCTGAGTTTCATCAGCTGTAAATGGCCAATTTTTTCTCTCCACCTTTGCAAGATATTCTTTGTTTACTTAAGAGTAGACAGTAGACACTATACACAGCATTCCTTAAAAGCAAATCTTTATGTGGCTTGTAACTCTGTCACACCATACCTAATAATATACAAGGTTTGCTGACATTGATTTAACAATTTTTAATTTAATAACCCCCTTGTTTTCAGGGGTGGGGGTGAATCTGGTGAGCCTGAGTGTTGGTGGTGCTATTTGCTGATGGTTGCAGCTCCGATAATATAGACAGAGCTGCCTATACAATGTTATGGAAAGATGGTATACTTGAAGTTTGCTGTAAGGGTCATAGGGTGAGGGGCATCCAGGACAGGAGAACAAGGGAAATGAAAGGCAAGACTAAGGACAAGGACTAGAGGGGAAGCAGGACTAGGAACCAAGAACAAGGACTTGGGAACTGGGAACAAGATGCAGAGCAAGAACCGAAGGGCAAGGTCTGGAAACAGGAAGAGGAGGGAGTTGCTCCACCCAGCCTCCTGGTGCTGCCAGACAGCCTTATATGCTGACTGGCAGCCAACCAGGAAGCTGGGAGGAGTGGCAAGGGCATGAAGCAGACAGGAGTGGGCATGACAAGAGCAAGGCAGGGAGGCCTCTTGAGGGGCGTGGCTGGGACCAAGGTGAAGAAGAGCCACTTCCCCCACCCCAAGAACCCCTGGGGTGAAGGTTCAAGACCTGGGCCCTCCTCTTCCATTAGAAGTTTAATTTATCCTCACCTCCCCACCAAAATCAGCTAGAATCTTCCGAAAGGGGAACATTTTTATTTTGAGTCCACTGGGTCTGAAAGCATTTCTCACTGCTGAGAAGACTCCAGGTAATATGTCCTAGTGCCATGCCACAGCAGGGAGAATGAACTGACTTTCTCCAGGTTCTTAGATCTGAGGCAAGGCACACAGCTGCTGAATCATGAGAGAAGCCACTCATAATAGGGCCACATTATCCCTGCAGGGATAATTAGAAGAATATGGTTTTCAAAATGGGAAATACAAAATAACATCTTCCTCCATGACTATGGTGCTTTCTGATACCAGCAGTGGAAGAAGGAAAGAAGTTTGGACTATTAGAATACGCACGCATAAACACGCAGAGTTGGTACTCATGAATGTGTATAAATGTGCAAACACATGCTAATAAAACCTGAGCAAGAACATGGGAATAATATCACACTAAACATTGTAATGTTGATGCTAAAAATTTAGACTTGCACTCTTTCATAGGAAATGACATATGTTACATAGGGATGGGCGAACAGATCGCGGTTCCGGTTCGGCCGTTCGGTTTGACTGCGTTCGGTTTGTCCATTCGGTTCTTTCGTCAGGTTTGGGTTCAGCCGTTCGGTTCGGGTTCGGTTGTTCGGGGGAAAAAGTATCTTGAGAGCACGTGAAGCTGTGATCACGCCGGAAAATGGAAATTTGAGTGCGTACGGAGCTGTGTGGCGAGTGAGTATGTGCTTGGCTGGGTGGCTGTTCGGTTTGTGTGTTTTGGCTGTGTTTGGGTTGGGTTTGGCTGTGTTGTTGTTGTTGTTGTGGTTGGTGAGTGTTGGTGTGTGTTGTGGGTGACTGTTTTGGCTGTAGGTGGGGTGATTGTTTTTTTTTTTAAAATGAAGAAGGCCGGCTGGGGGCCAACTTGCCGCTTGAGGAGGAGGAGGAAGTCGAGGTCGCTGGCTCTGCCCCTACTACACCTCCGGTGGTGGTGTCCAGCTCCTCGACTGAGGAGCAAGTGGCGGGCTCAGGAGGTGCTGCCAGGTTTGTAAACTTTTTTTTTACTTTGAGTACAAAAAAGGCTCTATCTGTTAGAGCGAGCTCAATGACGTGCGGGTGGGTGCGTGGGTGGTGGGCATCAGTCAGGTGCAAACAGTGGGCATCAGCAGGTGGCAGCAGATATCTGCCACAGAGAGAGAAGGTACTGTAGTGTGGGGGGCTCTGGCACGAGCAGCACCCCCACCCAAACATGTCCCAGGCTAGCAAGTGTCTCCACTCTCCAGTTGCCATCCCATTCCCTACACACCCCCAAATAAGGGCAGGGTCTTTCCGGCCAGGGTCACATCTCCTGTCGCCATCCCTAGCACCCCAAGGAGGGCAGGATTTGCACGTGGTAGCCAGGGCCTTCCTAGTTGCAATCCCAAGCACCCCAGGGAGCGCAGGATTTGCACGTGCCAGCCAGGAGCTTTCTAGTTGCAATCCCTAGCATCCCCTAGCACCCCCGGGAGGGCAGGATTTGCACGTGCTTTCTAGTTGCAATCCCTAGCACACCAAGGAGGGAGGACTAGTCTAGCGGCATCATCATCATAAATGCATGATATTACTTTGGTGTTCTTAATGTGTTTCCATTTCAGAGAGGAATCGGATGCCAGCCCCAGTGCTGCTGCCAGAACCAGGCCAAGGAGGAGGGCCCCTAGGCAGAGGTCGCCAGACTCGCCACTGCCAGTGACACCCCCAGACATTCGGCGCCGGCAGTCGGATGTCTGGAGGTTTTTTGACAAGGGCGACGGAATCGCCATGCAAGGTAAGGCACGGGAACTGGAACAACAAGGAATGAATTGCCCTATGACCTGACCTGTTAGGAACGGAAGTCCACTGCAGAGAGAGATTGGCCACCCAGTCCACCCACTTGTGGAGACAGAACGCAGGCAGGGCTTGACAGACCATTGGTCTGACACAATATGGCACTTATGTTCCTATCTTTTTCTGCTCTTTTCAGCACTGCAAGAAAAGATTCCGTCAGCAGAGGGAGGGGACCACATCAGGGCTCATCGCCCCACATTGAGCGCACCCATGGCCTGAGAGTGAGGCGGCAGCGGAGGAGTCTGGTGTGGCCGTGGTCGTGGAGCCTCAGCACCAGAAGAAGTGGGGAAGGCAACCCAGAAACGAAGGCATGTACGCCTTTCCCCCCCCCCCTTCCAGCCTTGATGTGGAGACCCCCGGGCCACGGGAGAATGAAGAGGCCAAGGCATTTCGGGCCCAGTTGCAGCGGCCCACCCGGGACTTCGTGGCCGAGGTCCAGCAGTCTGCAGCCACCATGGAGAACCACCTGGTGGAGCTGTTGCAGGTGGTCCAGGTGGAGAGGCAGAAGGTGGAGGCGTACGGCGAGTATGTCTCCGCTGAGATGGACCGCCTGCAAATGTACCACCAGGTGCTCTCCAGGTGGCATCGGGACATGGAAGTGGCCCTGAACTTTGCAGTCTCCCATGGCTACGAGCTGCCAGAGTCCCGGGTGGCCGGCCCTCAGCCCTGTACTGCGCCCCAACGGCTGTTGCCTTTCCCCCAAGTCTCAGGGGACAGGCCCAGAGACTCCTAGTTTAAATTTATACGTTTCCTTTTAATATTTGCTTTTGGTTTTTAGAATGTTGTTGTTGTTGTTTTTTTGTTGTTATGTAAATAGTTTTAATAAAAGTTGTTGTATTTATTTTTACGAGCTTTGTGTGACTTGCCCAATCTTTTATCCCTATGTGCTGAAGTTGGTGGTAGCAGCAGGTATAGGAATGCACACAGGCCTGCACATATAAAACGTTGTGTGTTATATTCCATCTCATTACGGTAGGTTTGCTGCGTGCTGGATATGGGCAATGGGCATTGCGCGCATGAGCACAGATGGGAGTTCTTCCTGGTTCTGGCAGGTGGCAGCCAGGGTAGCTGGATATACCTACCTCTCCCCCTCTAACCCCCATCTCCCCCGTTCTAGCTGGGAACCTCTCTCTCTCGCTCTCGCTCTCTCTCTCTCGCTCTCTCTGTTTGGCCATATAGTGTAGGTGACAGCATGGGTGGGATTGTGTCTGTCTCTCCTTCAAGCAGTGGGTGGACTTTCTTTCTATCTCTCTTATTTCTCTCTCTCTCTCTCGGCACTAACCTGGGCGGGTAGACAGGCACCTTGGCATGGGAGGCAGGAAGGCGGAGTGATACAGGCTTTGAGCTTGGCAGCAACCTGGGTGGGCAGACAGGCAGCGTGGCATGGGAGGCAGTAGGGCAGGCAGGCTGGGACATTGGCAGCAGGGCACTCAGATAGGCTAGCAAAGACTGCAGCGTGAGGGAGCGAGAGTCAGTCAGTGTCACATAGGCGGGCTGAGATCGTGTAGCCATAGGCCAGCTCGCAGGCTTACAGTTTGTTTCCCAATGCCACCCTGCATCATGAGGTCAGTCAGATAAGGCAGCCGAGGCCATCTACTATGAGAGAGAGAGAGAGAGAGAGAGAGAGAGAGAGAGAGAGAGAGAG
>QEPC01001482.1:1258381-1281588 GCA_003113815.1 Sphenodon punctatus
CTATACCCTGCTTCAGGTCCTCTCCTGCCACTGCCAAGCGCTGCCTCTGGGTCCTGCCACCAGTGTGCAGTCACTGCTAGGTAGGCGTGCTGGGTGTTTCTGGCAGACCACAAAGCCCTGTAGAACTGTGGCACCACGGTCTGACTCAGGGTGGAGCGGGAAGGCATCTTAAAATTGCCAGGGTGGAGCAGGAAGGCATCTTAAAGTGGGCCAGGAATCCAATCAGCTGCTGGAAGCCCTTGTCCTCCACAATTGAGAAGGGCTGGCCATCCAGGGCAATCATTTCTGCCAACAGGCACTTGGCTTTCCCGTGGAAGACAGTGCCACAGCGCCCTGACGATGGCCTGGTCAGATCCCCCCACCCCATCTCCTCCATGGTGGACTGACGGCGCTGCTGGGGAGGCTCCTGCTGCTGTTCTGCCCCCATACTGCTCCTACTGCTAGAGGCAGCAGCAGTTGGTGCAGGACGCTGGCCCGCTGAAGGAGCCGGGCGACTGGCCACTGCAGTTGGGAACCTGCTGGCATCCACTTCCCCTGACTTCCCACTGAGCAACAGAGCACTGTGGCATGCCTTGAGGTGCCTCGCCATTGCAGTTGTGCCAAGGTTGGCGAGCACCTGCCCACGCTTCACCACCATATTGCACAGCGTGCACTGCACCTCTCTGGGATCATCTGCCCGCACCTGCTTAAAATGATTCCAGACTGAGGATTTCCCCCTCCCCCCCGTCTTCTTGCCCACCCCAGCAGACGCACTGCTGCCAGCGCTGCTGGGAGGGATAGAAGTTCGTGGCACTGGCGACGCAGCTCTGGGAGGAGGGTCAGACATTGCCTCAGCTACAGACATCTCTGTGACACTAGTGTCTGCCTCTTCCTCACTGCCTGCGATCACAGTGATGTCCCATGAAGGGGAGTACTGGGACCCTGAGGTTAGACTGCCCGTGCCCGCCATGCTGCTGGCACTCTCCCTGTGCCCCCCTCTGTATCTGCTAGTGCTGCTGCTGCTGCTACTCCTCTCCCTACTGAGATTGCCTAGGGATCGGACCCTGCCTCGAGCAGCCGGGGTGGGATCCACCAGCTCTGGACTGCTGGGGATCGCCTCAACAGTGGGGGACATTGGTGGCCCCGGAGGAACATTGGAAGCAGCACCAGCACCTGCTCCAGCACCACCAGCAGCAGAGACAGACGCAGCCTCAAGTCCTTCAGGCTTTCCAGTGCCCTGAGTGGCAGTGGAGGAGGGCACTGCCAGGAGGTGACGCTGAGCCGCTGAAGCCTGTTGCCCTAAAGCAGGCCTGCTGAGTTGGGGTGGGGTGGGGGGTTATGTGCTCTGCCTCTGGCTACTGCTGCTGCCTGCTGCCACTCCCCTGGCATGGCCCCTCCCGCCTGCTGCCACTCCCCTGGCACTGTCTACTATCTATCTAAGCTAAGCTAATAAATGAATGAGAATATGAGGGTAGATGGGTTGGATGGGTGAAATGGGAGGAGGATGACAATGGATTGGGGAGCTGGGAAATGCTGGGAGAGTGAGCCTTCTGAAATGCCTGCTGTTCAGGAACAGTGACTAGCTCAGAAGGTGTTGGGAAGGGGGGAGGCAGACAGTTTTGTTTCTTGCTGCACCCGCCTGACAGCAAGCCCCATTGGCTCCATGCAGCCTAGCCCATGGCCAATCGCAGACTGCGAAGCCAGTGGTCTGAGGCGAAAAGGGATGGTGATTGGGCAGACTGGCTGCTACTCCAAGCCTCTCCACCCTTGATGCCTGGAAGTCTGCTCCTCAGTTGACTACCCCTCCCTGTCATGTTTGACCTTCCAATGACACTTTTTTTGCCACCTGAACTCACCCGAACATGATCCGAACTGACCAAACTGTTTGGTCATTTCGACGTTTGGAATTGAGTTCGGTTCGGTAAGTTTGGGTTCATGTTCGGGTTCGGTCCTCTGAACAGGCCGAGTTCGGGTCGAACTCTGAACTTCCGAACCATGTTCGCCCATCCCTAATGTTACAGTAAAGCAGTACATATAGTCATTAAGTCATTACGTTTTAAGTCATTAGCCATAACTTAAAATTCCTTTTTACAGAAAGAATATGGAGGAATCTATTCAAGTTAAAATTTTGTTTGAAGATAAAATATCCTATTTGAATCTTTTGAGCAATGTTAATAGGAATAGTAATACATCTTACTATCAAACTCAGAAACAATTTTGAGCATTCAGAGTTAAGGATTAAATGTCCAATATCTACTCGAGCAGAATGCTGTTGAGTAATACTAAAGCTATCACATCATTGTTATTAGGTACTTGATTTTTGATCCTCCATGATGAGTGTTCGTATTGGCAGGGCTTAAGTCATTCTCTCAAAGTACTGTTGTTGCTTCATCCTCCAAAATACAAGATATAATGTAATATTCACTTAATTACTGAGGGTTATAGGCACAAAGCACTTTTCATGATCAGACAGCTGATCTTAGGCCTTGGTAAATTGACCTGGTAGTCTCATGCCTAAATTCTTAGTAGGCAGGTGCCTGCATCTCTTCCTTAAAATTAGTACCTTTTTTTGGTGTAAACACTGGGCGTCTTTAGACATAACAAAGATCAGGTGTCAAAACCCCTAAGCACATGTTTGGCTGTTGTGTATAAGCACCCTAACAGTCCCAATGCCAGTTTGGCCACCCGGTGAACATGCGATGTGAACACCACATTTGCGTGTTCCCGCTGAACATGTGGCCAATGTTGTGCATGTTAGCAGGTACAACACTAGAATAAGGCGGAAGCGCTTGCGTGCTGAAAATGGGTGGTGAGAAAAACACCGATTTGCCCCAAGATGGGCTGTGTGTCTAAGCAGTGCACCGTGGTGAACACAGGGCCAAGCCAGTGTTCATATCAAGGTCAAAACACACATTCAGACACCCATTGATGTTACGTCTAAAGACACCCACTGTAAAGAAAATAAGTGTCCAATCTGTATTTGGGTATCTTTTCCAGGCTTGTCATTTCTTATGATTTTATCATAAGTCTCATGATTGTAGGAGTTCTCTTAAAGTAACCTTGGCTTTATTCTGAGGAAAGGATTTCAGTTTCATGTTTCTAAAATAGTATGTTGTCCGTTGAGGGCCCCTCAATGCGTATACACATTGGGTACTTACTACTTACATATGTGATGCCCCACTGTCATCCCATCCAGGAGTGGAGAGGGCTACCCCCCACTAGGTCAGCTCTGGTGGCAGGAACAGACATCCGCACAGTCTGCCCTGATGGGGGAGGCAGAAAGCTCCACGCAGCCGGTTGGCACCATCCCCACGCTGCAGCCGGTGCCCTGTCCCACCGCCATGATTGGCAGTCAGGGTGATCCCTGACGCTGGGCCAGGACGGGTCTGGGAACAGATATTTCTGCTCTGTTCCGCCCTGGACTGTGGGCTTGCTTCGTTTCGGGCTCATATTTCTTGCCCGGCAACAACCCCACTGGAGTTTGTACTGGACCCACATCTGGTGGCCTGGAACAAACTTACCACCGTCAAACTAACCCAACCAGGCTGAAGTGGGCCCTACTGGGCCAGCGACACGTTTGTAAACACCCATTGTTGGTGCCAGATCCTAGGGATGTGCGAACAGAATGTCGTTCGGTTCGAAACCCGAGTTCGGGTTCGGTTGTTCGGATCGGCAGAGTTCGGTTCGGCCGAACATTTGAAAATAGCACTACCAATACCGATACCTAATTCAAAGATTTTTTTCGGTATCGGTATCATTTGGCCCTGAAACAACCCCTGGTCTCCACCCCTGGTGCTAGGAAGTCTGCTCCTCAGCTGCCTCCCCTTTTCAGTCAAGTTTTTCCCACCCAAAGTCACGTTTTTCCCACCCCTGAACTCATCCGAACTCAGCCGAACACGACCAAACTGTTCGGCCGTTTTTGAGTTCGGTTCAGACGTTCGATTCGGATGTCCGAACAGACCAAGTTCAGTCCGAACTCCGAACATCCGAACCGCGTTCACACATCCCTACCAGAGAAGCTGGGGCCCTGTGTGGAATGGTTATGTGGGCTGCCCACTAACATAGAAATGTTTGATGGAAACACACTGACTCGCCCACTTGAAAATGCAAATGTTTATGTAATTAATTTTTGATAAATTAAATAGAACATCCATGCTGTCAGGGACTACGGGCTCGGGCACACTATAGGATTTACATCCTCTGGCACTGAGGCCTCTTTCACAAATGACAAAAATGGGTTCTTATATGTGCTCTAGATAACACTGGGTGTTATAAACGAGATGCTGTAGGCATGAGGGGGCAGCCAATAAATATAAATAAATAAATAAATGCTGGAGTTTTGTAATGTTTGAGCACACTATTCCTCTTCTATGCAGCAAGTCTTGTAGCCTTGTAAGAGTCCCATCTGGTGGGTCTTAAAAAGCTGTGAGATTAAAAGGGGATTAGTGCATTTACACATTACAAAACTCCAGCATTTATAACACCCAGTATTATCTCAAGCACTCATAAGAACCTATTTTTGTCATTTGTAAAAGCATCCTGAGACACAAATCTGGCTTGCTGAACAACACTCAAGAGCGGGGAACACATTATCGTGTCATCAGACCCCCTTACATATATAGGTCTACTCCCTGCTCAGACCCACCATGGTAGAGACTGGTCTTCTGTTAGCCAGTGCTATTCCATGGGTCAGTATTCTCATGTTTGGCAATCAGTACTAAATGTCAATACCCCTTCCATCTTCTCCCTTATTGACTTTTGCACCTTAAGCAGTGCCCCATGGTTTCAACCAGGCAGATGCCACCTAGTAGGAACTCTTGCATTCACATGGGATCTCATTGCAAGGGCTTCAACTGAATATTTTATTTATTTGTTTGTTTATTTATTTAAATAAATGTATACCCCTCCTGCCAAGGCAGCTCAGGGCGCTTAACAATTCACAAAACACAATAAAATACAATAATAAATAGAAATACAAATATACCATAAAACAATTTCATCCATATGGAGGCTGTCAAAGAGTACCGTAAAAGAGTATTCCAAAAGAAAAATACCTCAAAAGCCACCCTAACCCAATCCCCCACCCTCCCATCTCTGTCACCAAAGGCCTGGTGGAACAGCCAGGACTTGCATTGTCTCTGAAAGAAGGAGAGATCCGGGGCCACTCGTGCCTCTGCCAGGAATGAGTTCCAGAGCCTCGGTGCTGCCACCAAGAACACCATCTCCATAGTTGTCCCCTGGGATACTTGGGGGGAGGGGACTTGGAGAAGGGCACTTCCAGCTGACCACAGGGGTCAATCTAGGGTCCAGGGAGTAGGGCCTAGGCTGTATAGGGCTTTATAGGTAAACACCAACACCTTGAATTGGTCCCAGATGACTATCTGCAGGCAGTGCTTATATCCCTGATTCTGACATGCACAAGCAGTGCTTCTTCTGTCACAACCCATGCATAAAACTTTATTATGCACCATCTGTCAGTGCTTCAAAACCCCACACCATAAAGAAGAGGGCTCAGTGCTGAGTACATAACTGAATGCATCATGTCTTCCAAGCCCTGACTGGCTTCTGAGCCCAGGTCCTAGGAATGTTCTAGATCTGAGATGACCCCAATACACCTCTTCTTTGGCACTGCCTCTGTTTTGCATCCCCAGAAGCTACCTTGTTAGAATCATAGAATCTTAGAGCTGGAAGGTACACTGAGGGTCATCTAGTCCAAACCCCGGCTTGGATGCAGGATGATTACAGCTACAACATCCCCAACAGATAGCTGTCCAGCCTCCATTAGTGCAGAGCCTACACCCTTCCTAGCAGCTTGTTCCACTGATGTGCAGCTCTTACTGTTAGGAAGTTTTCCCTGATATTTAACTTGATATTGTTGGCACCAGGATCCTCAAAATAGTGGGTTTTACCATTTTGGGCTTTGACCAGGGCACCCAGGGATTTGAAGAAGGACTATTTATTTATTTATTTATTTATTGGCATGTCTATGCCGCCCCCTCATGTCCACGGCATCTCGGGGTGGCTAACAATACAATAAAACAATAAAATACATTAAAAACCAACATCAATATTAAAATAATTTAACCCCCCCCAACCCTAACCCTACCCTCCAATTTCCCCAAATTCCCCACCAATCTCCCCCATTTACCCCTCCCCTCCAAAGGCCTGGGTGAACAGCCAAGTCTTGCATGCCCCCGGAAGGCGAGCAGACCCGGGGCCAGGTGGGCTTCCTTCGGAAGGGAGTTCCACAACCGTGGCCCAACCACCAAGAACGCCCTCTCCATGGTGGCCCCCTGCCTTATACAGGGGACCTCCAGATAGGCGCCCCCAGTGGATCGGAGGGTCCGTCCTGAGTCACTTGGTGCTTGGGGGAACTGGCGCTTGGGGGAACTGCGCATGCACCGACAGGGCTAGCTGTGGGAAGCTTAAGCTCCAACAAAGCCATGTGGAGACTCTCCCAAAAGTGACATGCAGCAGAAAAAAAAAAAGAATCAAACCAAAGATAAATCATAAGCTAATGTCTAACAAAAGACACTGAGAATTGAAAAAACAAGAAAAAAACCATCATTACAAAGTTTTACTCACTCCGGACCCCGAGGCTGGAATCGGAAGCAGGGCTCGATCATGGAGACATGATGACATTCAGCGCGACCCAAACGGAGTTTTCAGGGCTGCAACCTGCAGGAGAAGAGGTAAAAGAGAGATTCAAAAAAATTGGAGGAAAGCAGAACAGGACAGGGAAAAACTATTTTCAGAAATAAACAAAATGTAGAGAGATATAGAAATGGGGAGAAAGAAAACCGAGGCTCTCACAAAAAGGATAGACATGGTGGAGGGCAGAATCTCCTCAATAGAGGATCAAACAGTGAAAACCGTTGATCTGGCAGAAACTGTACAAAAACAACTGGCATGGGTGACTGAGAAAGTGGAAGATCTAGAAAATTGATCCAAGAGGAGCTCAAATCTCAGAATTGTGGGCATAAAGGAAGGTCTCGAGACTGGTGGAATGATAAAACTAATATGGGAGATATTAGAGACAGCCTTCCCAGAAGAGCCCAGATTATACAAACCTAAAATAGATAGGGCACACAGAACAGGGCGCCCACCAAGAAATAATGCTGATGTCCCACGCACCATAATATTATTAATATAAGCTTTTATATAGTGCCAGCAATATACCTGACGCTTTACAGAGAATAAAATAGACACGGTCCCTGCCCGAGAGCTTACAATCTAAAGAAGACAGGGGGAGGGGAAACAGGGAAGGGGAACAGAGGGAGAGACAAGAGATGCAACATTCATGAGGATGCGAGAACTCAGGTACACGTTCTTGGCTTGGTTACAGTAGAACAGTGTAAGATTCTACAGTGAGTAAGATGCTGGACTTGAATTTAGGGGATCAGGGTTCAAATCCTGGCTTAGCCATAAACTCACTGTGGCCTCGGGCAAGTCAGTTTCTTTCCAACTTGGTATTGTAAACTCAGTCCTCCGACCTCACTGCATTTTACCTTGAGGATTTCCGCCGTGATGATGAACTCCGTTTGCTTGCCTTCCGACGATTTGGAGCTCGGTCGGGATGATCCCAGTCCCAAAAGAATCTTAAACTTCTCCCTCAGCCCAGGATCCTTGCTCTGTGGCTTTGCCATGGCTACCAAAAAAGCACCAGGGAACTTCTGCCTGCAACAAGGAGTTACAGCATTGGGTGTTGCAAAGCCGTACCTCCACGCAATCAGTACCTGCAGCATCTTAGCTGCAAAAGCCCAGGAGAGTGATCCACCGGGTATGGGGATGGTGGAGGAAGTTTATATTAATGCTGCCAATTAACATACTTTCATGACGAAGAAGATATTTTAAAACTAGCCAGACAAAAAAGACAGGAACTGGAATTTAACAAGGAAAAGATAAAGATTTTTCCAGACTATTCCCAGGAAACGATGCGTAAAATAAGGATCTGGATTAAATATATGGGTCCACTTTCAGAGGAGGGACTACAGCCACAACTCTGGCCCCCAGAAAAATTGGTGATAACGCTTAGAGGGAAAAGAAAGATCTTTTCAGAAACTAAGGAATTAGAGATCTTCCTGCATTCCAACAGACCACAGCGAGAGGACATTGAATAAGGAGACCTACCAACTTGGCACCATGGACAGACCGCGTGAGATATAAAGCAAGAATACAATGTCCTGCTGCACAATACAATTAATAGATTTACTAACTAAGGGAGAGTAGCTTAGGGAAAAAATGGGGTGGGGAGATAACCCCTGCAGTTACATAGGCTTTGCGCTGTAGAGCAAAGATAAGCACAAGCTTCATTTCAGTCGTTTGCAGGTTTGACTAAAAACCACAGCTCAGTTCCCAGAAAAGTAAATACAAGGGGAAGCCCATTAGAAAAATATGGGGGGAAAGGAAAAAATGTTTAAATGGTTAAGCTGTCATGTTGACAGAGTTGTTATTGGTTGTTTGACAGGGAGGATCTTTGATAGATACCAGACTCTTACAAACCAGGGAAATCAGATATGCATAAAGAAAGACAAGACAATTCTTACTAAAAAATATGGATAGCCTAAAGCTAATCACCCTGAATGTAAAGGGTTTGGATGCATCCATCAAGAGGAGAAGAGTTAAAAAATTTACTAATAGAAAAGGGTGTTGACATTTTTTATTTACAGTAGACACATCTGAAGCAGGGAGACATATTTAGATTCCAACATAAGAAATTCAAGTACATTTTGCTTCATCAGCTGAGGAAAAAAAGGCAGGTGTATTAATAGGGATAACTTCAAAATGGAACTTTGAACTTAAAAAGACTATAACAGACAAAGAGGGACAGTTCCTAATGGAAAATTGGAGGGGGGAAATTTTCATTAGTGAATCTGTACGCCCCTAATGAGGCGACGGGGGAGTTCTTGCAGGAGGCAATTAAAAAAATTACTGAACACATCTATGGGGTAATGGTAATACAGGGGGATTTTAACACACCCTTATCTCATTTAGACCACTCGCGTAAGATCAAATTAAAAAAGCCATGACAAGAGAAGGTACACAACACGTTACTTATAAATAACTGGATAGATGCGTGGCGATACTGGAATCCTAAAA
This sequence comes from Sphenodon punctatus, assembly GCA_003113815.1. Taxonomy (NCBI): domain Eukaryota; kingdom Metazoa; phylum Chordata; class Lepidosauria; order Sphenodontia; family Sphenodontidae; genus Sphenodon; species Sphenodon punctatus. Next base: position 1,267,460 of record QEPC01001482.1, read on the forward strand.
TTAGAGAGTTTACATTTTGGTCACGTATCCACAACACATCCACAAGCATAGACCATGTGTGGGTAGATAAACAATTAATGAACAACTGCATAAATAGTCAGATATGTCCGGTGGTCTTAACGGACCACCTTGCAATAATCAATCACCACCCTTGATTGGGGTGACCAAGGACCTAAAGGACCAAGAACTTGGCACTTAGGGTGTAAACAGACATGATGCTAACCACCCTTTAACCACCCTTGGTGGTTATTTATGCATGGATATTTTCAGATGTTACGTTACCACACTCAACCACGGTGAATACCTCGTGGTGGCGAATGGTCCCGTAACGTCTGGTTGCTCGCCGCCAGATGTTCACCACGGTGAATCACCGGCGGTGAGCAAAATAACCATGCTTTCGAGGATGGTCCGGGCACCATCTCTGAAAGCGTGGTTAATTGAACCACGGCCCAGAATCGGCGGACGGTAACGTCTGTTGCCGCTGCCGATTCCAGGCCATGGCCCAGACCCAGGTCGTAATTGGGCGCAGCGGCCAGATTGGCCGCTGCGCCCGCCCATCTCTAGGAGGGCAGGCAGCTGGGGGAGCATGGGGGGGGGCTGTGCGGCCGCATGTTGCACCGTGCAGCCCTGCCTCCCCCAGATTCCCCGCCGGAATTGGCCAGCACGTCTATTGGACGTGACATTTTGATTCCGGTGGGGAATCAAAAGGTGATTCTGTGACGGGGCTAATAGACGCCCCGTCGTGTTTGAAATCACCCCATGTTGCAGGGCTGTATTGGTGCCCTATTCAGCCCTGCAACATGCATAAATAACCACCAGGGGTGATTAAAGGGTGGTTAGCGTCATGTCTGTTTTCACCCTTAGACAAAGCACTACTTAAAAATAGGGAGTATAAAGAGGCCTTAACTAAACATTTAAAGGAATACTTTGAATTAAATGAAAATTCAGTCAAATCAGTACAAACGTTATGGGAAACAGCAAAGGCCACCATTAGAGGGACATGCATATCTCTGAGTTCCCAGAAGAAGAAAAAAGAAAGAGCCTATCTAACAGATCTTTATATGCAATTTTAAAAATTGGAAAATTTAAATAAGAATAACCCTACCCCAATACTGCAAAGTGAACTCCAGAGTGAAAACTTTAATAAATACACATGTAGTAGAAAATACAATGAAACAGTTAAAATTCATAAAAGGATTTTATTTTGAAAATTAAAACAAAACTGGAAAAGCTCTGGCAAATTTAGTCAAAAAGCAAAGGAAAAGTACAATTATTACAGAAATACAATCAGATGCCCAGAAGCACACAAAAACAGTAGGGATGGGCGAACGAGGTTCGGAAGTTCGGAGTTCGGCCTGAACTTGGCCTTTTTGGACGACTGAACCGAACTTCCAAACCAAACACTCGAACTTCCGAACAGTTCTGAAAAGTTCAGATGAGTTCAGGGGTGGGAAAAACATGGCTTTGGGCAGGAAAAACGTGACTGGAAGGGGGAGGCAGCTGAGGAGCAGACTTCCTGCCACCAGAGTTGGACACCAGGGGTGGTTTCAGGGCCAAAAATACCGATACTGAAAAAATTTAGGTTTCGGTACCAATACCACTTTTAAAAATGTTCGGTCGAGTTCAGCCGAACCAAACTCCACCGAACTAAACAACCGAACCCGAACTCGGGTTTCGAAATGAACGTCCGAACATCTGAATGGCGTTCTGTTCACCCATCCCTAAAAAACAGAAGACATTCAGTCCGCCTTCCTAGATTTTTACTCTAAAAATTGTACACATCGAAGAGACCAGACCCTGCAAAAATAGATACATTTTTTGAAAAATACAATATCCCTAAAATAAATGTCAATCAACGTCGCTTCTTAAATGCCCCAATAACAGCAGAGGAAGTGCAGGAAATGATAAAATCCCTAGTAAAAAATAAAGCAAGTGGGACTAACGGCTATCCCACTGAATTCTATCAGACATTTGCTGATATACTAATACCATATTTAACACATCTATATAATGGAATATTGATAGAGGAATGCATGCCAGATACGTTTTATGAGGCCACAGTCACATTGATACGCAAACAAGGCTGATCCAAAGAATTGTGTGAGAACTACAGGCCAATATCTTTGATCAATGTAGACTGCAAGGTGTTCACTAAAATCCTGGCAACTAGATTAGCCGCTATAATGACAGAAATCATCCACCGTGATCAGGTGGGTTTTATACCCAACAGAGTGGGTACAGTCAATATAAGGAGTGTGGTTAATATGGTGCATTTCATCCAAGAAAAAAAAATTCCATCAATTATAGTATCAGGAGATGCACATAAAGTCTTTGACTCGATTGAGAGAAAATGTTTAATGGCCACATTGTCAAAAATGGGGTTTGGGGGCAATTTTGTCAAGTGGTTGAAGGCAATTTATTTAAAGTCAGTGGCTAAACTCATGGTAAATGGCACGCTATCAAAGCCTTTTTCCTTGGAAAGAGCAGCAAGGCATAGATGCCACCTATCCCCCGTCCATTTTGATGTTTTACTGGAGGTCCTGGCACTTGCAATCAGGCAGGAGCAGGATATTCACGGAATTAACATGGGGACTACTCAACATAAATTGGCGTTATACGCCGATGACATGATTCTTTTTTTGGCAGATCCAGAGAGATCAGTCCCTCCTTTAATAAAATTGATAGAGGAATTTGGAGACATCTCGGGGTACAAAATAAATTATAGGAAATCTAACACAGTAATATTAGGAACAGAAGGAGAAAAAAAGCCCAAATAAAACAAATATTACTAGTATTAAATATTTGGGGGTACAAATCACTCGACAAACCAAGGATCTCTATAAGGAAAATTACCCACCTTTACTTAAACAAATAAAAGAGGAACTGCAAACCTGGAGTAATTTGGCTATTTCATGGCTGGGGAAAATGAATATTTTAAAAAATGATTACTCTCCCCAAGATATTATATAAATTCATGGCAATTCCAGTAATGATCCAAAAATCCCAATGATCCCAATGTAACAAGATCCTTTTAGAATTTATATGGGGAAATAAAAAACCCAGAATTGGCACACAATCACTTCATGGACCCAAAGATATAAGAGGTCTTAATCTCCCAGATCTGCAAATGTACCACAGAGCAGCAGCATTAATGCACTGCCCAACTGGTACAATATGGATAAAGCTCCTCAGTGGGCAAAGATGGAAGCAGGGGTGTTAAACATAGAAAATTTCAGACAATACTTAACAGACAAAGGGAAAATAAAATGGCAAAAATGGAATAAACATCCATTCGCAGGGATTGTGATGAAATATTGGGGGTCAGTACTTAAAAAAATTAAAGTTAGGAAAGAAGTCTCATCTTATACGGACATCAGAAGGTATCAGGTAGAATAAATAGCATGGGCACCAAAACTGCGAAATAAATTAAGGGAAAAGAGAATTACACAAGCTGGACACTTATTTCAAGAGGGGAAATTTATAACACTCCAAAAATGTAAAAAATTACTTCAAACTGACGTTAATACTTTTCAGTACTTGCAACTGAAAAGCCTCTTACTGCTAAAGAGGAAATCAAACACTTCAGCAGAGAACCCCAGAGCATAGAAAAAAAATTGTTTGAATATACCACCAACAGGGGTAGATTGTCCAGAATGTATGGACAACTAAACATAATATGGTCCCAAAATGAAGATAAATATATTAACAAATGGAACAAATTAATTAATTATTTATTATTATTATTATTTATTTATTTATTTATTTATTTATTATTTTATTAGCATTTATATAGCACCAGCGATGTACCTGGCACTTTCCTAAAAATAAGATAGACACAGTCCCTGCCCGAAAGCTTACCATCTAAAGACAGGGGGAGGGGAGACAGGGAAGGGGGAACAGAGGGAGAGGTAAGGGAAGTGACATTCATGAGGATGCGAGAACTCAGGTATATGTTCTTGGCTTCGTTACAGTAATTGGGAGTTTGCAGATAACAGGTGGGGGATAATCTGGGGTGGGGATGATTAGCAGGAGTTAGGAAGGGCGGAGCGGAAGAGGTGGGTTTTGAGGAGGGACTTGAAGGTGTGGAGGGTGGGGGCAAGGCGGACGAGGGCAGGGAGGGAGTTCCAGGCGTGCGGGGCAGCGAGGGAGAAGGGACGAAGGCGGTTGGGGGAGCTGGGGAGGTGTGGAAGGGTGAGGGAGGGGATGGAAGAGGAGCGGAGTGCTCGAACAGGGGTTCGGAGGGAGATCAGGGTAGAGAGGTAGGGGGGAGCGAGGTTGTGAAGGGCTTTGTAAGTGAGGACAAGGAGATTGTGCAGAATACGCTCGGGAAGAGGGAGCCGAGCCAGTGGAGAGAGAAGAGGAGAGGCTGCACATGGTCAAAGCAATGGGCAAGGTGGATGATCCTGGCAGCAGAGTTTTGGACAGAGATGAGGGAAGAAAGTGAGAGCAGGGAAGGCCAGCAAGGAGGAGGTTACAGCAGTCGAAGCGTGAGATGACTAGGGCATGGATGAGAGATTTGGCAGAGGAGACAGACAGAAAAGGGCAGATCTTAGCAATGTTGTGGAGGGAGAAGTGACAGGATTTGGCGACGGAGTCAATGTAGGGTTTGAGACAAAAAACATAAAGGGTGATTTGTAGCCATATGCACAAATGTGCCCCATCATTACAATTTAGAGAGATCCAAATAGAATTGGTTATGAGGTACTACCTCACCCCCATCAGACTAGAGAAAATCGAAAAAGACAGCGGGGGGCTGTGCTGGAGAGGGTGTAAGGAAAGAGGAACATATCTTCATTGTTGGTTGGAGTGCAGTGTAATGCAACCATTTTGGAGACCTATATGGAACTGTATGAGCAGGGTGGCGGGAACCTTAATACCATTCACTCCAGATATTGGACTCTTGGGTATCTACCCAGACTTACAGTTGATTCAGAGACATGCTGACTCATGCAAGAAAATGTGTCTAGCAGGTATTAGTTTACTAGCTAGGAAATGGAAAGCAGATAAGGGACCAACCTTTTGGATGAACCACATGTGGTACATGTTCTCAATGGAGAAAATCTCTGCCGGTATACATGATAAAAAGAGAGGACTTTGTAGCGACCTGGCTCCTGTGCATGACAATAATGCAGAGAGAAGAAGTAGAGAGAGATGAAAATGCATACCTATTTGACTTTTACATATGAAAATAACTGGGAACAGTACCCGGAGACACCCGTCAGAAAGTTTTATGGTTGGGTTGGTTACGGGGCGGGGGGGATTAATGTTAAGTTATAATGCAGATATCCCTGATAGGGGGGATATCTCAAAACAAAGTGGAAGTTGCATAACACAAAGAGACATTTAGAACAAAATAAATAACAATGAGAATTGTGATAACAGACTGTGCTATTTAGGCGACATTATGTACTTGTATCAGAAGGAAGGGCAGGAATTGTACTATGCACCTATTGTATTTTAGTATCGCTGAAATTTTTAAAAATATTTTAAAAAAAATTGTATTAATGATAGAGCTTAAGCCTTACTCAGCACTACTTGCCTCAATGCTCATTGGCACAGGCCTGCTTAGAATCTTTGACTTCAAAGAAACCCAGCAAGCCTCTTCCTGAGAAGATCCTAGCACAAAAGGAGAAGTAGGGGGTGATAACACTTGTTCTCCCCTTCTCCCCGAGATTTTCGCCTCTCTCAACCTGGAAGGCTCACCCTCCTCAAGGGATTTATTTATTTATTTATACTTCACCCCTCTCGCCAATAGCGACTTGGGTTCTAATATAAATTTCAATAAAACAACAATATAAAAAACAACAATATCAATATAAATAAATATAAAAGCAGCATACGTATATAATATAAATAAATGTAAAACAGGTCTGTGCAGAAATACAAAAAACCCTCCTCCCCACAACCCAACTAACCCATCCCACCCTCCCACACCAAATGCCTGACAGAAAAGCCAGGTCTTGCAATTTTGTTGGATGGCAAGGAGATCCGGGCTGAGGCGAATCTCCGCTGGGAGGAAATTCCATAGTGACGGCGCAATCGCCGAGAATGCCCTCTGGTCCATACAAACTTGTTGATGATGCAGAATTTCCAGGAGAGCGGTCCCAGATGACTGCAGAGGCTGCTCCAGGACCCAGGGGATGAGGTGATCTTCCAGGTAAGCAGGGCCCAAGCCGTGAAGGGCTTTAAAGGTCAAAACTAGCACCTTGAATTGGGACCAGAATACAATACAGGAATACAGTGCTCGGGGTACTGGTTGAATGTGCTCCCTGCAGCCCGTCCCTGTTAACCAGTGGGCCGCTGCATTCTGCACCACCTGCAGCTTCTGAACCATCACCAAGGACAGCCCGACGTAGAGTGCATTGCAGTAGTCTAGCCTCAAGATGACGAATGCATGGATGATCATGGCAAGGTCGGAGTCCAAGATATATGGACGGAGCCTCTTCACCAAATGTAGTTGAAGAAAGGAACCCTGGCCACAGCTAACACCTGAGAGTCCAGGCATTGCTGTGAATCCAGGAGCACGCCCAGACTCCGCACAGATGGTACCAGTGGAGGATGAATACCCCCAATAATGGGGACAACCTCCTCCCCAAGATCACCGCTACCCACCGGTAATCGGGATTGAGCTTCAGTCAGCTCGACCTCATCCAATCCCCCACAGCCGCCAAACATCGGAACAGCAATGAGACAGCAGGGCCAGGGTCGGATGAAAATGACAAATACAGCTGGGTGTCATCAGCATATTGGTGACAACTAACACCCCCAGCTGCATACGACCTCCCCTAGCAGCTTCATATACACGTTAAACAAAAGAGGGGACAAAATAGCCCTGTGGGACCCCACACAGGAAGCTCCCAGGGGATGATGAGCAGTCCCCTAGCACCACCCACTGAGATCTTACAGCGAGGTATGAACAGAACCCACCACAGGACGGTCCTGTCCACCCCAGCTAGGTCCCGCAGTGAGTCACCAACATCTCATGGTTAACAGTGCCAAAAGCAGTTGATAAATCTAGTAGAACCGATAGGGTCATATGACCCTTATCTAGTTCAACCAGGATGTCGTCGACCAATGCCACAAGCGCTGTCTCCATGTCATAACCCAGACGAAAGCCAGACTGCTTGGGATCAAGAAAACCAATGCCATCCAAATGAGACTGTAGCTGCTGAGATACTACCGTTCAAAAACCTTCCCTAAAAAGAGAAGGTTAGAGACAGGCTGTTAGCTCGCAAGGGCACCAACGTCAAGTGATGGTTTTTTGAGGAGGGGCCGGACCACAGCCTCCTTGAGACAGTCTGGTACCATCACCTCCTGAAGGGAGGCATTGATGACCCCCACCAGCGCCAGCCCTAATGTCTCCCTGGTGACTTTCATAAGCCAGGATGGGCAAAGATCTAATTCGCAAGTACAACCTATAAGAGAGGATTCTTTTGAACAATTCTTCAATGCCAACACTGGGACCACACCCCTTCCCCCTCCTGATGACTCTGTCTTTCCAGGATGTAAGTAAAAACCATGAAGAATGTTTCCCTCTGTTCCCTAGAATTCACTGATCCTCATAAGCTCTTTTATGTTTGAGAACAAGGAACACTTGGCCAGCCATTCCTCTGTTTAAAGGACTTAAGTCCAAAGGAGGGCAAACAACTCAGCTCATGGCTGATCAGCTACTTCTCTGTGTGGACAACTATCTGGCTCTAATGGACACATTAAGCTTTACACACTGAGACACAATTTCCAGCATTTTTGCTGACCTTCCAAATGGATAGGGCAGAGCAGCACCATCCTTCATTAATGGCAAAGAGCCTGCTAGATTCTTAACCAAATATACTTCTGGTACTAAGACAAGAATGCGCACCCTGAACATTAGGCAGCCTATTGTCTTCTCCCTGGAACGTTAAAACCATTCAAGAAATCAGGATATCGGTCCTATTTTCTTTATATGCAACAAGGAGTTTAGGCGAGCTATCATCTAAATGGGTGAGGAGATGCATTCTGTCATGCTACCTCCTTACAAAGAGTCCAGTGCCTAAAATTATCAATCAGTCAATCAATCAGTCAATATTTAACAACACATCCAGCCCAGGGAGACGAGGAAAAGCAAAACAAGCCAAAGATAAGATCAAGACGCTTACTCTACTGGCATAAAGTAGAAATTTTGCTACAGAAACAGTTATTTCTGGGCCTAAAATTACCAAGTTCAGAGAGAGGGTGTGACTGATGTGTTGGTCCCAAAAGTAACAGATGGACAAAAAGTAATTCGTATCTTTTACTGAACTGACTTCTGTTTGTGAGGGTATGCAAGCTTCTGAGCCACACAGAACTCTTCATCAGGCAATAAGCAAGTAAGAACCTGATGTATGGTGCAAACGCTTGAATACCCTCACCAACAGAATTTGGTCCAGTAAAAGATAGCCGATATGAACTTACTTTGTCTCCATCTACAATTTATCAAGGCACACAGCTAGACAGACTGTTTTTAGCTTCAGCTGCATCTTTCTGCCATGTAACATGGTTGGATAGCCGCAAGGCTGACACCTGGAGTCTGTTGCCTGCATTCATTAGGCATTATGCCAGCAACCTGGCCACTAGGAAGGATGCACATTTTGAAGGGCAGTTTTACAGACAAAACTCCTTTCTATTTCATTTGCATTGTCAGAATTATTGCTTGCTAATCTGCCTACAGTGTAGGTAGGTAGGTGTAGGTAGAGGACACTGAAAAAGAAAGAGGAGAAAATTACCTATAATATTTGTTGTTTGAGAGGAGGTATCTACATGGTCACACTCTCCCCCCTCCTTTCCCACTTCTAGGAATTCTCTGCCTTAGAGAAAAGAATTGGGACTAAGTGTGGAGCAGAGCTGTGTATGTAAGGCAGTCTAATGCCATCATCACATGCGTCCCACTCAAGCCACTGCTTGCCTAGTTGGTTCTGGTTTTCAGTGCTGGAGGTTGCAGAACCTACAGTGCGAATAAATATGGCAGTTTTTACATGGATGGCGCCACCCACCATTGAGTGTTTGGGCGGGTGTGCGGTGAGGGCGTCTGTGTAAATGGGATGGCAGTGGGGGGGATGGGTGTACGCTGGGTGTATGTCCGTGTGAACACCATGGGCGATGGGTGTGCATGCGCACTCCCGACGCACACCCATCTACACCCACAGAGTCATGCGGAACAACAGAGGAGGCTCCGTGGGTGGAGATGGGGGGAGGCGGTTGGAGATGGGTGTGTGTCCATGTAAAAAGACATACACCCACCTACACCCACAGCGCCAGCACAGCACACCCATCCCCCCACCCACTCCATCCATGTAAAATTGACCTGTGTAGAGACTTCCTTTTGAAGGACAAATGTTTCTAGCTTGCATATTAATGAAAACACAGCCTGCAATGTATCCTAATGGCTCAGAAACCAAGGGACAAATGAAAAGAAGCATTATTATTATTATTATTATTATTATTATATAAATCTCATGATCGTTGAGAGACACACTTCCAGTCTCATTTCAAACGTCTTAATTATTTTGTGCATTAGTTTCCTTAAGTATGGGAGGGGGAAAATAATATTTCCCTGCTGCAGGGAAGCTTGATAAGCATTGATATTTACAAGACAGAGAAGCAGAATGACAAAGGGCACCACAGAAATGCTTGCAACTAAATAAACATGTCAAAATGTAACTTTTTAATCTATTTCTTATATTCTTCCATTTTATAACTTTAAAACTTTGGTTTGCTTGTGATGTATTTGTCAGTTCTTTCCAACCATTGAGAGTCGGACAACTTTTTTGTATATTATAAACTGCTGTGAATAACATATACTTAACAAAATTACCCGGTACATTTGCTGTGAGCAGTACCCAACTCCTTTTCACTTCTGTTCTGACAAGAAGAACGCTATCGCCAAGAAAATCACCGACCTCCATTTCCACCTCACTTTTATTTGGCAGAAAACAGTCAGGTTTGCCATTGGTTTCCTCTGGTACATTGTTCAGCTCATCTGCTATGATATCACATTAAAGAAGATTGTGGCAATTTGTCTCATCTTGTTGTAAAAGCATATACTGTCCCTAGGCACTCAGGCTACACTTTTAGTGTGGAGACTTGAGTGGACCTTGAGCAGTCGGAGTAAATATGATGTCCCAATTAGGGATCAATAATAAAATACAGCAAATATTTTCTATCCTCTCAGAATCTGTGTTTAAAAAGTAACCACTGTTGCATAATCTCAAACCTTGCTAGGTTAGATCCTGGAAAAGTTTATCATGGCAGGGGACATATTCTGTACTCTCTTAGTCTGTGCACTTCCCTTAAGACTGCCTAGCTTCCTCTTCCTGACATCTGGGTTTTATCTGAGCAAGAGCTGATCAGGAACTAGTGGATGGTCAGCCCCATTAGATTGGCAGGGTGTGGGAGCAGGGCCTAATAATCTGGAGCAGAGACCCAAACCAGAACACCATGGTGGAGCTGCAGAGCTGATCGCTTCCTCTAGGGATGGGCGAACAGAATGCGGTTCGGTCGTTCGGTTCAAAACCCAAGTTCAGGTTTGATGGTGTGGTTCAGCCGAGTTCGGGTTGGCCGAACAGTAAAAAATAGCGCTATCAAAACCGAAACCAAAACGAAACCAACACCTAATTTTTGGCCCTGAAAAGACGTTTTTCCTGCCCCTGTTCGGACGTCTGAACAGACCGAGTTCGGTCCGAACATCCGAACCACGTTCACCCATCCCTAGCTTCCTCCAGGCTCCTAAGGTTCTAATCCCAGATCCTGAGAGTTAGCAATAGCATACTCTATTCAAGGATCTCAGTGTTTTATAAACATTAGTGATTTTAGACTCTCAACATGCCTGGGAGGAAGCTAAATATTACTGACTAAATGTAATTAATGGAGTTACGCCACTGGAGAGTTTGATGCATTATTACAGCCTCATTGTGCCAAATAAAAACAGCGAGTCATACAGTTTCCAGAACGGACATTATTGAAATACTGGGTGTTCTCAGGTGTAAACACAACTACGTGAAATTCTTAAGAACGGAAGTAGTGCCATACTGGGTCAGACCAATGGTCCATTGAGCCCAGCACCTGTCTCCGATAGCGGCCAATCTAGGTCACTTGGAAGAAGTACCCAACAGGTCATAAAGGGGCAATTCATTCCCTGTTGTTCACTCCCAGCTCCTGACAATAAGAGGTTACATTCCCCAAACCTACCTGGCTAATAACTGCAATGGACCGATCCTCCAGAAACTTGTTCAACCCTTTCTTAAACCCAGCTATGCTACTGGCCTTAACACATCCTCTGGCAACAAATTGCACAATACAGAGAACAGTTCCAGCGTGGATATCTCCCCAACCTCCTTTGCAGTGAAGACCAAAGCAAAGAATTCATTCAGCTTCTCTGCAATGGCTTTATCCTTCTCAATCACCCCTTTAACCCCCTGGTCATCTAATGGCCCAATTGACTCTCTAGCAGTCCTCTTGCTGCTTCTGATGTCCTTTTAAAAGGTTTGTTTTAAAAAGTACTTTTTTATGTTGTGTGTTATTGTTTGGCCTAGGTCGTAAATAAATTTAATCTAATTTTGTGTGTTAACATATATTATGTCAATGTTTTATTTATTTATTTATTTATTTACTGTTCTTCTATGCCGCCCCCTCCTGCTCACAGAGACATTTATGCTGCTATGTCTGTTCATAGCAACCCAATAGTCCGACTCCCCATAGCCCTATCTGACCAGCTGATGGTGCTAGCGATCCCTATCTCAGGAGATCACAGAGCAGAAGTGAGGCAGGGAGCCTATGCAAAACAGTGGATATGTGCAAAGGCAGCTACGTGCTGTCTGCAAGCATGGTTTTGGGGATCATAAAGGGTACTTTTAGATGGACATGGAGCCTGGCTGCCCCTGGAGCTGCTCCAGGGTTGCACCCCCATGTCTGCCTGCTTCCAGCCCCGCCTGGGTCCACAACAAGCAGACCAGTGATTTTCCTGGGTTGAAGTCTGCCCATGCAGCACCCCCTCCCCCCACAAACCATAGAGTCATGGGCTATCACCTGATGCTCTAGGCTGGCTCTCACAACTCCATGGTGCTGAATGAGGCAAGTGATGGCCAGGCGTGGAGCTGACAGCTGTACCATGGGTCCCCCCCAATAGATGGACAGCAGCTCCACTTTTGGCCATTCCCCTGGGTTTAGTCGGCCCGCTCCACGCGGCACATTCAGGGATGTTCCGATGTGCTGCCAGCAGGCTGCCCCCTGCTCCATTTTGAACATCAAGCAGGCAGCTTTCCACAGATCAGCCAGCCTGGGGTTGGAATGGACTGGCGCAGGCAGAAGTGGAGCTGCTGTCTGTCTGTTTGCACCTGAAGTGTTTTTCCAAAAACAGATGTAACAGGTGTATGTGTGTGTGTGTTTTAATGCCCCCCAAATTGGCCTGCATTACATCTAATAACACCCACTGTATCTTATTAAGCAGTACTGAGCACCTCTAGCTCATGTTGTCTTCAGCTAGAGTTCTAAGTGCTCAGTACTTTGGAACATTAGACCAACATTGTCTCAGGTTAGACAGTGGTTAACTGAAACATCAAATGCCAATGAATAGTTGAGAAAGTTTTGACTGTAGTAAAATGTCCATTGTCACACTAGTCAAAAGACAAAAATAGTCGTCTTGAACTTTGTGTTTCACTTTATATCACACTTCTTTCCTATGTTATCCTGAAAAGCCATTCTCTGAGATTGTAAATGTTGTGGTAAAACAGAACCCAGAAGGTTGCCACTTTAGACACTTACAACTGGTATCTTGTAGTAACAGAACAACAGAGATCCAGATTCACAACATTCAGCAGTCAAGTTGAAGAGGACCTCAGATGTAAAATGCCAATCCAGTCTGTTGTGTGTGTTTTTTAAAATATATTGGTAAATTGCAGGTGTAGGTTGGAATACTATCTTCAGAATACTAGCTTTGAATTCTTGGTGCTTTGGAACTTTGAAGGACTTTATTAGGAATTTTAGGAAGTATTTTGTTATCAAAAAAGAATGGCCAGTATATTGCACTGAAATTTTAATGGAAGACTATGATCCTCTTTGAATTATGCACTTACCTCTACGTGTAGAAATTAAATCATTTGTGCAAAAAGAATATACTGCACTCAGTTGCCAAGGCACCAACAGCCAGAAGGACCAAAGACTATTTAAAAAACATCAAGAGTTGGTTAGTGATTAATGAGGAATTTATTTTATTTTGCAGTGCTTCTCATTTAACAGGATGCCTCTGGAGACAGGCTTTAAACAGTAAGGCACTATCTCAGACTAGTATGCTAGATTTTCATCTCACTTTGACTCCATTAAAGTAAGCTTCTATAAACAGACATCAATTACAACCAGTTTTAAGGGTTTTAAAATGTAATCCAACAGTGCTGCTTAACTAAATGAATCCTGAGAACTGATCTCCAGTGAATTAATAGAGAAGTATGTGGAGAGCTCACTATGAATCTGAGTTAATGACTGGAGAAGATCAAATTAATTACAACTGTCTCTGAGGACCTGCAGGGAAGAACTGTCCCTTATCAGCTAAAGTTTGATTAACTCTTTAGCTACCAAGTGCAGAGATTCTATATATTTTTTCCCCCCTTTTTGAGCAAATACAGATAAATCAGTAGAATTTGTGGGTCCTGGTTCAAGCAATCACAATTAGAGATGCAAACATGAAACCCCAGTCAGTAAGAACATGAGAAGTGCCATACTGAGTCAGACCAATGGTCCATCTAGCCCAGTATCTTGTCTCCGACAGTGACCAATCACAGTGGCTTGGGAGAAGCACCCAACAGGTCAAAATGGGGGATCCATTCCCTGTTGTTTTCCCCCAGCTCCCATCATGTTCCCTAATCCTGTCTGTCTAATAGCTGCTAATGGACTTATCTTCCAGAAGCTTGTCCAAACCTCTTTTAAACTCAGATACAGTGCTTACCCTTACCACAGCCTTTGACAGTAGATTCCACAACCCAATTACATGCTGAGTGAAAAAATATTTTATTTTATTTGTTTTAAACTTGCCACCCATGAGTTTCATGGAGTGTCCCCTAGTTCTAGTACTAGCTGAGAGGGTAAATAACTGCTCCTTGTTTATTAGTTCCACACCACTCATG
>QEPC01001482.1:1294841-1366865 GCA_003113815.1 Sphenodon punctatus
GTGTTCATGGGTGGGAAAGGCCCGTGTAAAAAGGACCACATTTTCACAACTGTCTCACTTATACTATCTTAGGTAGGAATTTAGGATGTAAAGCAATATCTATTCTGTCTTGGAAAATAAATCTACAAATATGGTTCTGAAATTATTATGGCTGCTATTTCTATTTTATTACTTTTTATTTTATTATTTATTATTTTATTTTATTTATTTTATTATTTATTATTTATTATTATTATTTTATTCTATTACATGTCTATTTTATTACTTTGTAAAGTGCCAGGTACACTGCTGGCGCTATATAAATGTTTGTTAATAATAATAATTCACTAACTCTTCTTAATGAAGTTATTGCCAACAGGAATACTGTCTTTAAACCCGCACCCCATAACCAGTTCATTGCGCCCCCATATAATCAATTCACGCTGCCCTGTGGGCACAAATTAAATGGTTATGGGTGCGGGCAGCGTGAATTGATTATATGGGGGTGGGGGTGCAAATTAACTGGTTATGGGGTGAGGGCAGCATGAACTGATTATGGGGGCACAACTGAACTGGTTATATGTCTCTTTTCATTGCATAATGCACTTAATAAGCTAGCTGCATTTTGGGTGTCTTGTGGGTTTGATAGCAGCACCTCTGAACTGGTCACACTGCATGCGTGCACAAGGCACCGGCAGCAAGAAGCAATAGGCCCTGGAGGCCAGATTGGCTAAGCTCACTCCCCTCCTCCAATAAGACAGTGGATGCAGTCAGTCTCTCTGTGCCTGCCTCACTGCCCGCTTAGCTGCCCCTGTAGTGGAACCACTCCTGAGGAGTGGTGGTAGATGCTCGGCTGGGTGGTGGGGGGAGCATTGGAAGGCCATGCTTCTCCATGGTTGCTCGGAGGGGTGGAGAATGGGAATCCTTCCTGTCCAGAGGGAGTAAGTTTTATGTAAATGTATACATTTGTATAATTAGGTCAGGCCTAATTATGCAAATTAGGCCCCGCACCAAGACTTCGCACATAGCCTCACAAACCCTGGGGCCGGCCCTGGGAGGCTGCATACAGTAATTGTTTGGAACAAGGTAGCTTGGAAGTGGAGTGTTCTATTTGGGAGCCATGAGCTTTGAGTTGACACCTGAATCTACAACTGTGACTGAGGTACCCTGTGGAGGAGGACAGGAAGAATACTACATAAAAAGATACAATTAAGTCAATTGATTAAAGGAGAATGCAAGAAGTAGAAAGTGATAAAAGACAGTATCAAGAGTAGGTTTGTTTGGTGCATAGGAAGAGGCTGTGTCAAGAAGATACAGTAGATCTTTGCACCCTGCCATCGACCATTAGCCTCTGTTGAAATTACAGCTAGTTAGGAGCCCTGTGTTCATTGTTACCATGCAATGATGTGTTTGATGTGTCAAGTTTACCATTTGTTGCCACTTCACTTCTATTTAAAGCAAGAGTTTCTGGTAGGGGTGTGCACCAGGGACCCATTTTGTTTTTTGTTTTTAATTTTGTTAGTAACATTTTTGTTTTTCGGATTTCATTATTGAGAATTTTAATTTTAGCTTTTAAGTTTCATTTTTGTTTTCAATTGATTTCAATGGGAAATTGATTTCTGAGGGTTAAATGTCCTAGAACTTAAAATGTATTATTATGCTTCTGTGATGAGAGCTGATCAGGTTTGGTATACAGAGCCAGAAGAAATTAGTTGGTTAAAAATTGAGCAAGACACTACCAGCCTTACAACTTTTAAACATTTTTTTAACTATGTAAAGAAGGATAATTTATCTCAGAAGTTATATCATCCATTTATTCCAATGGTGTGGCAAGCATGGAAAAAGATTAAAGGAGAAGATGATATCCGGGCTGGGGCTACACCCTATACCTCTCTGATGTATTTATTGGGTGAACAAAAAGATGATTTATATAAACTCGCTTGCTCCCTGAAAAATAAGGGAATTACCAGGGTGAAGCAAGTATTTAAATCAAAGGAATTGATGTCAAAAGAAGAAACTGAAAATGTCATACAAGTTAAACAATATATTTACATATACTAAATGTAGGGGTATACTTAACAATAAACATTATAAACATTATAAAGCTCAATATTACAGGAAACCCCATTTGCTGGAACAACAATAACAACAACAATATAAGAAAAGGGATACTATCTAGACTTCATTCAGCCATTAAAAAATGATATCCCCAGATTTGGGATATATCTAAGCATGGGTAAAATACTTAAGGACCAAATTTCAGAAAGCGGAGTTAATCAAATTAAACCTACTATGTTTAATAGCTCCAGGTCATTTCTAGTTAAGGAAATACAGGTACAATTTACCTTATGGTGGTATAGAACATCAGTAAACTTAAAAGAGCACGAGTGCCCACCCCAAGCCCCCTGCTTGTTACTGGGAAATTGGAAGCATCTGCTTAGGAAAGAGCCAATAAGGGATTCTCTTATGTCCAGCATCACAGTGCTGCAGTATGTGATTGGGATGTCAGTTGCCAGATTGGTGTGTCAATCATGTCTCTTGATTGCTGGGATGCTTTCCCCTTCTCCTCTGCCTTGCTGCCTGAAGTTCTGGTTATGTCCTGAAATTATCGTTTTGTCCCAAAGGTTTCAGGACTAGTATTTTCAAGACTTCTGTTAAAATCACAAATGTTCAATTGCTTATAAAATCAGGACCTTTAATCAAATCTTTCTGATATTTGGCAGGGATGATCCCTTGGGTGAGTGGTACAGTCTTTCCAACTTTCATTCCAATTGGATGAGAAGCAAGGAGGATATTTTCATCCAAACTTCATCCTGATTGGATGGAAAACAAAGACGTTACAGCTGGAAATGTGTGCACAAACAACAAAATATAAATTGCTTATAAAATTGGAACCCTTTATCCAATCTTTATGAACTTTGGCAGGGGTTATGCCTTAGGTGAGAGGTAAAATCTGTTCAAAATTTCTTCCTAATTGGATTGGAAGCAAAGAAGGTACAGCCAGAAATGCATCACAAACCGTTATGCCTATAAAATTGGGACCCTTTAGCCAATCCTTCTGATAATTGGCAGGGATGATCCCTTGGATAAGGGGCACAATCTGTTCCAGATGTTGTGCAAATCAGACAGAAAACAAAGAAGTTACAGCCTGAAATTTACGTCCCAAAAGCTTTATATTTTTAATTTTGAAAATATTTGTTTCTATTCTGAAATTTCGGAACTATTTTTTTTTTTTCATTTTTGTTGTTGCAATAACAAAATTTTAAAATGAATTGCACACCTGTAGTTTCTGGCTATAGAGCGTCAGTTGCAGCATGCCATGCAAAACTGTATATCCACCTTAGCCTGTTACGTTTCTAATGACTTTCAGCACCAGCCAGATTATATACATCACTTCTGCTAATATAAGCAAAAGAGGTGGGGACAAAGAAGTTTAGATAATATCTTTTATTGGACCACTGTTTTGTTGGTGAGAGTGTGTAAGCTTTTGTGCAACATAGGGTTCTTCCTTAGGCATGTAAAAAGTCAAAGTAAAGCTAAACGGGTAGCTGATTTCAGACCCACAGGTAATACCCACAATTTGGGGTACTGTTTTGGGTACCCAAGTTGGTACCCGATACTATCAGAGTACTCAAAATAGCAAAATCCTGACAAGTGATATACCAAAATCCTGAATTTTCCCTAAAAATCCCCAAATCCAGGACGAAATATGGGACAAAATGGGATTTCGGTATACCAGATTTTGGTATACTGGTCACCCATATTTCGTGTGCATGATTTGGTATACCCAGTGAATTTCTGGTACTCGAATCAAATCAAAAGGTACCCAAAATATTCAGTTCGATTTGGGTACTAGAAATTCAATGGGCATATCAATTCTTGTGAGTACTCATTTCAGTTCTCATCAAAAGGATTTCCTCTGTACTTAGATGGGTACTTCTAACCTGGCAGATAAGATATTTGTTCTTCTCTCTTCCACTGGGCAACATATTTTCTTTGTTCCATGGGCTTTGTCTTATTGGTGTGGATTTACTTAATTGAATTTGTCTGGCTCAGGACCAATTATGACATTCACTTTACTAGAAAGCTTGCATGCTCTTAGCAACAGCAGTTGGTGGGGAAAAAAGAAATCTTCTCAGCTGGTTTGTTTCCATCTCATATATTTGGGAACAACATGGCAACCACCCTCTCTCTGGAATGTAAAAAAACACTTAGGCTGCTTTCACACATTACAAAATGGGCTATTATAATAACTCAAGATAATAATGGGTATTGTAAATCTGCAATTTTTGTAATGTGTGAATGCAGTTATTCCCTTTTTATGTTGCGAGATCTCAGGTCATTGTAAGAGCCACCAAGTGGCAGGCCAAGCCATGTAGGGGTAGGGGCGCACACCCATCACACACCTATGCCTGGCCCATTTGATTCCCTCACCCTCCACTCACTAGACGTGTGTGGGCACTCCACGCAGTGCACATGGACACCCCGGCCCCCAGGCGTGCCCATTGAAAAACAGCCTTTGTCCATTTTTCTGTTTGTTTACACTTCTTTAAGCAGAAGGCCAGGTGGAGGAAGTATGCTGCCAAGACTTAGTTAGAGTCTAAGAGGGTGGGACTCCAAGAAAAGACTGAGTAGAGATGTGAGTGGAAATTTATAAAACTACAATTGTCAGTTTGTCATGCAGTTTTGGAAAATGGAAGGGGACAACAAGTAAGTTGAAATGGTTAATTTTTAGAAGACCATGACTGTGCTTCAATGGGACTACTCTGGAGTTACGTGGCTTGTGGATCACCGCCCATATCCTTCACAAGCAGCTAGCAAGTGCCAAGCCCTCTAGGTAAAAGGTTAATTGTTTTCTTTAAATAGTTGTCAGCTTCCTCCACCCCACTCCACCCACCAATTACTTTACCCCATGATTAGTGCTTTTGACCCAAGACAAGACAAGGGGAAAGGATGGTCCTCTAATCTATGTTTGAATACACCTACTCTACATTTAACTATGGGTATTTTCAGACGTTACGAGATCACGCTCAACCACAGACAATTCCCTGTGGTGGGGAATGGTCCCATAACGTCTGTTTGATCCCCGCCAGATGTTCACCACAGTGAACCACCGGCGGGGATCAAAATAACCACGCTTTCGAGGATGGTCCGGGGACCATCTCCGAAAGCGTGGTCAAAGTGATTCCCACCACGGGTGAACACCCGGCGGAAATCACTTTGTGCCCACAACAGACGTGACGTTACCATGCTCAACTACGGCGGGATTCACCGTGGTTCAGCGTGGTAACGTCTCATTTGGCCCCTGACCACGACCCGGAATCGGCGGCCATGCTCACCGCCGATTCCGGGCCGTGGTTAATACCCTGTGGGGTGGGCAGGGCTGTGCAGCCGCATGTTGCGCCTCAGAGCCCCTCCCCGATTCCCTGGCGGAATCTGCCGGCTCGTCTGTTGACGGGCCGCTCTGATTCTGCCGGGGAATCATTTGGGTGATTCCGTGACAGGGCCAATAGGGCCTCCGTCACGTCTGAAATCACCCCATGGGTGAAAACAGACATGACGCTAACCACCCTTTAACCACCCTTGGTGGTTATTTATGCATGTTGCAGGGCTGTATTGGTGTCCTATGCAGCCCTGAAACATGCATAAATGACCATCAAGGGTGGTTAAAGGGTGGTTAGCATCATGTCTGTTTTCACCCTATGTCAGAACTGTCCTGAGAACAACCAAAAACAGCAGCGATAAGCAATTGTTATGCAAGAGTTTCATGTCCACTGTTCCACTCATTGCTATTGATACACTGTGTATTAGTTATTGATACACTGTGTAGATGAGATCACCCATTCTATCATAAATGTGACATGTAGTGTTATATATAATGTACAGTATTACATTGTAGGATGAAATAGCTCGAGTCAACACCTCTTATTACTTTACAGATTAATTAATAATATAGTTCTCATCCCAATCATTCAATACCTTATAAAAGGAGTTAGAGTTATTGTTTTGTATTTCTGTTACTAATGATTATGGATATACTTGACTAGTCTACTTCATCTTGCTTTAGTCTATCCATCATTATTCTGATAACAATTTTGCTGGATATGAATATCACCAGATCATCAGCTGTACACTGGAATAAAATTGTGTATGCTAAGAAGATAGCACCAGAGAACAGCCTAATGAAGTTTTGTATTGATCTAGTTCAGTTCTCTAAGGAAAAAATTGAACCCATACTAGAATATTAAAAGTTTATGCAGATGATAGTGCTGGATCTTACCAATTTATTTCATGTTCAATAACAATCTCATCTTCTAGCTCTTAGTGAAAATTGCTAAAAAGACAGTGAAAGTGACTTATTGGTAAAAACGGTAATTATGACTGCTTTTTAGAGCACTGCATTCATAGCTAGTCATTTCAGGTGTCTGTTCTTCCCTCACAAAAACCAAATTACCCAATTTAGCAACACTGCCGCACATGAATTTCATAGCAGAGATGTGGAAGATAGTGCATATTGGTGGTAACAGACTTAACTACACATATATAATGGTAGGTTGTGAATTAGATGTAACCTAACAGTTAAAACATTTAGGGATCATTGTGGATTGCTCAACGAGATGTCTGCTTTGAGCACAAAGCAAGCCAACACATAGAATAAGATAAATACTGTATAAAATGAATAGAGAATACTATTAAGCACCAAATCATGCAGTTCTTATTTAGTTCTTGAATCTTTATTTCTTTGCTCTGTTATGGACTTCAGTATGTGACCTTAATATTTTTGTGCCTCATTTTCCAATCTATAAAAGTGGGAATAATACTTTCCTGCCTCCCAAGAGTGATGTGAGGATAAACACATTAAGAAACTGTGAGGGGCTCACACACTATGTTAAGTTAATGGGCACTGTATAAGTATGATAGACATGCATAGCCCTCATTGGGTGAAAACAATTAAAGCAGTAGCCTGCAGTAGCCCACAGTAGCCTATGAGTCACCTACTCATCAGTTTAGTGGCCACCAGATATTCATCCACGTCCGCCTTGGGGGAGGCAGATGGCTGCTACTGGACACATCGTCTCGAGAAGGTCAGCAAAGCAGCCCAGGCTAATGTGCACCCTCCCATCTGTTAGACCCTGCACGGTCACAAGGCTGCCTAACAGCTGATTGGGGGGACCTGGAGGAGTATGTTCACCCGGCCTGCCAAATAGCAGCTGAAGGGCCCAGAGGAGTGTGCTCACCCCAGCTGCCAAACAGCTGATCCAGGGGACCTGGAGGAGCGTGCTCAATGGAGTTGGGTGAGTGTGCTCCTTCAGTCCCTTCCAACCAGCTGTTTGGCACGTGCACCCTTGCTCCAGGCCACCCCAATCAGCTGCTTGGCGCAAACATCCTGGCCAGGTAAGCGTGCTCTTCCAGGCCCCTCTGATCAGCTGTTTGGTGATACCTCCTCCCTGGAAACCAATCCTGCTTGGTAGCAGGGGTCCAGGAAATCTGTCCCATGTGGACGGCTCCTTGGATGACCCGTGGTGTGGAGGGACTTGTGATGGCAGCCCGTGCACCAGATTCCAATGTGTGGCTGCTCATTTGAACTCCCTTCCTGCCAACCCAAGGAGTGGCGTCTGCAGCGTCCCTCCTCGCAGTGGCCAGGGGATCCAGCTTGCCCCATCTCATTTATTTTCACCCATTGTCTAAAACAGTCCTAACTTCATATCCCTGTGAACAACATATGCAAAGAGCTTCAAAGAAAATTACTTTGATTTCCATTTTGGATCCTCCTTAAATTAGTAAATAGGAAGTGAAATGTTTTCCTAGCTGGTTTTTTTTTAGTGAGAGAGTGCTGTAGTTTATATTGCTGCTGACCTTACTGGAGCTGTGTGACCCCCCTTAGGAGGGACAAGTGATGCAGAGAATGACTGATGGATAATATTTAAGATTTCAGTACTCTACTAGGTGACATCAGCCCCTTGAAAGCATTCTGCTAGTGGAGGCTGCACAACCACTGTACTATGAATGGGCCAAATTCCTTTCAAATCAATAGGAAAAGTTACATCCATTTCACTGGAAGCTGGAACAAGCGGAGTAGGGAAGTCTGTGTGCATGTCATTAGAAAGTTTTAATTGCACTGATGATGAACTGATCAACAAATGAACAATTGCAAAGGGAAGCATGGCTGAAATGGTTTCCCTCTGAATTTGGAATACACCTTTCAGATTTTGTACACTATCCCAATCCAAATAATAAATAATCGTGTATTATACCAAATATTGATGATATTTTATTCATGGCATCTCTAGTTTGAAAGCAGTAGCTCTATGTCTTCATTAAAATTTGCAGTCAATACTTACATATTAAAAACATATATATTTGATGACCCAAATTCTCTGGAGAATGGAGGCAAAGTTATAAGGAGAAAGCAACCAAAAATCCTAGACATGCACATAGTTAATCTTGCACTTTGGGGGCTTTCATTTTACAGTGATAAATCATATCACTTCATAAGGAAAACTGTGCTGCCAGGCTTTACGTCAGCTGCTCTATTTGCAAACATTTGCCACAATAAATGTGTTGCAGGAAATTTTTACTGACAGGTTATTATGACTATTTTAATGCACATATGACCCACTGTCTTGAAAGGCGGTTAAAATTATAAACTGTTCATAAATTTACTGACACCACTGACAATGCTATGCTACAGCAGTAAACATTTAATTTGATCCTCATTTCTTAAAATAGTGGTATTGCCACACATGCAGGAATGTGAAGATTCCTTTTGAAAAAATACATTTCAGATCTGTGTGCATTAGTCTTTCCACTCTGCTTTATGTGTTCATGACAAATGAAAGTAGTCATATTAAATCTCCATTTAATGTTAAAATGAAAGTGACAAATTCATACTATTCACACTTCCTGCATTAAAGTTCTTATAAAACCCTACCACCTCAATTCTGAGAAATCATTTCTGCCCATGATCTTTTTTTTTTTTTTAAATGATTCTTTATGTAGTTGTCTGTTCTAGCTATTCATGATACACTTGATGCATAAAGAATATTCTTGTAACAAGGCAGACATTGGCTTTATTCTGTAGTCCCTACTCAAGCAGATTTCTTCCACTGAATGGGAGTTTTGCTTCAAGTGTTGCTTCATAGTCTGACCTATAGGATGAGTATTAAGGATCTTTCAGTTTAATGCACTAAAATAATAGTGTTTTGATGGAATGAAGTAATATTTCTGCACCTTAATCCATACTTCTTGCAGTGGCATATGGACTCCCCGATCCCATCCCCAAAATTCAGTTAGCCACCACTTTTCTAGCACCAAAAGCAAGAAGAAAACCACTCCCTCTTTGTGCTTCCCAATATGCTGAACCCAAGTTGTGCCATAAAACTATACAATTAATGGAGAGGGGGGGTGGGACCTGAATTTAACATGACTTGGAGTTGAAAATATTCACATTTTGAAAGATGCTGATAATACTCCTTATTGAAAATGAATGATATGGTTCCGGTTCACCAAAGGAACTGTGTCAGAGGGATTTGAACCTGGTTTTCAATACTGGGTGTGAGAGGAAGAGCAGAAACTGACTGTGAGCAGCACTAGGGGAGACGTGAACCCCACTCCCAGCATTGCTATGTTGACAATTGCTGCTAGAGGGAACTCCTACCAAACCCAGCTCCTACCATTGGCACCTGAGCAGATCCAACTGGCCAAGGACTGGAAGCAGGACCAGACTAATACAGGGTCTTTAGGGTTTGCAACTTAGGGTCCCCAAAAGTGAATACAACCCTAATATCATTATCCCCACAGCTGTCATTGCACTGGTGCCACTGCAAGCAAGGAGGGTGGTGCTGCAACAATGCCAACCTCAGTTGGAAGAACCTAGGGCTGGCACATCGTAGATGGAACTGAATATGCCAAGATTCCCCCCTAGCCCAGGGCTCATTGAATTCAATTTTGCCTTGACTGGTAGGGAAAAGGTGATGAACACAACTAAAAGAGGTCAGAGGTCAGCACTTCTGTCAGTGGATATTCTCTGTGTCAGTGAGGGTGTGGAGGATGGGAATAAAGAATTTTTGCTCATCCACATAATACTTTTTTCACTATTTGTGTTAATAGAACCCAAAGCTCCAGAAACTTCTTCTTTTTAAAAGACAAACAAATAAAAAACAAACCTCAAATTACATTTATTCTAAGTTGGCAATCTTCTATCTGTGATACTGGTTTTCAGTACATCCAAAGACCTTGAAGCAAGCTGGTTTTAATTTTTTGTTGTTAAAAAATTTGGTAAAAAGGGACCTACACCTAAAAATTGAAAGTTAAGTTAAAAATAAACTGTGAGACACAAATTACAAAGAAAATTCACGGTCATCCTGACCATTAAACCTTAATGCTTTGTATGGATGAAAAATTAAGCACTCTTTCTCCACTCTTCATCTGTTTCTTGGCATCAAACCTAGCAATAGGTTTCAAGACTGAGATCACAAGAGTCCTTAAAATGGAAAGGAAAAAAAATCTGCAAACTTTGTCCCTCATTTTCTAAAGCAGCTAATGCTCTTAGATACCCTAGTGTTTTAGGCACTGTGTCATCACAAACATGCCTGAATTTTTAGATCTCGTCTGTTGCTGAAACTCAGGCCCCATTCAGTGTCTGAAGTTGGGGCATCCAAAATCACAAATCACTTTGGGCAAACAGACCCTCGTGACTTCAGAATGATTTCAAAATGCATGCCCAAAATATTTTGCTGGGAGCAGATGCAATAAACATTTGGTTGTGAACTAATCATTAAGGTCAATGGGATGTGTATTTACATATTTACAGGATTGGAGGCTATTTTTGATAAATGAAAACAAGTTTGATATTGAGTGATTGCTTGATAAGTCTCATTTTAATGTTAAAAAATGTGTAATCATAATAAATTACCATAGTACAGATATTTTTACTATGTAGGAGATATTACTGTTGTGGGGGCCAATCTGAGGTCCGCACACGTAGCAAGTGCTCACCGCATGCTCACCAAGGGCAGCATGTGTGCACACCAAATGAATGATATGTGCCAACATCCTACGCTCGGTGTGTCCATGTTACGTGTGCTTGGTGCATGTACGGGTCTTTGGATTAGGCCCAAAGTTGTTTAAAGCTGCAAGGCTGATAGGTGCAAACTACTAGTGATTCTGTAACCTTTCCATAGCATATATCTCTCACCACAAAAAAAGTCTAGGAAGTCAATGGGATTCCACTTAGACAAGAGGGTCTGCATTCACAGAACAACTTGCAGAACTGGAGTACAAGCCTACAATGAACAAAACAATTAACAAATGATGAATGCTTATTACGCTATGTGAAATGAGTTGTTGTTTTTTGACAGGGATCACTGAATAACTGTTTTAGGAACCATATAAATGCCACTGCCAATCTCAACCTTAATTGGTGGCAAGATTCATATTTGATTAACCATTAAAGGAAAGTTAGCTCATTGGCTGGATGCAAATTAAAAAGTTTTTGGTCCTACCCTCACCTGCCCCAGAGTCTCCTGTTCCATAAAATGTCTTTGCCCCTTCCTCTATGCCGCTCCCTCCCCAAGCACATACAGCTTGCTCTCACCTTCTTGACTTTCAGATCCCTCCTAAAACCCTTCCTCTGTCATCAGACTTTCCCTGGTTCCCATCCCCATAGAATTGCTCATTTGTGCTTCTCCTTATTCCATCTATTCCTTCAGGATCTTTCTCTTCCCTTTTAACTAAGCTATCTGTGTGTATTTCTCAACTTCTTAAATGTACCCCTGTCTTTTTCTATGTTCCTCTGTCTCTTCTCACCTCCTGTATCCAGCCTTGTAAGCCTTTCAGCCAGGGGCTTGTATCCAATTCCAACTGTTCCAAATGTAGCAGTGCTGGTGCTATATTATTATGAATTATTATCGTTGTTGTTTTGTTTGTTTGTTGTTTGTTTGTTTTTGCTGTTAATAATAATACAAGAACTTTGGATTTGTAAAAGACAATCTCAGTAGGAGGTTGTAGACTGCTGTTGCCAACCTCAGGAGGAATGCACTACCTTTCCACAAACCCAAGCTTCATATTACGGCAAGGACTACAACACAAGGGGCTATAGAAATGCTGTTTAGAAATCTAATAATGTATAAGAAGACAGTATGCACAGTCAAGAACCACTTTAATTATCAATTAGCCCCTTGGGAAAAAAACAAAGATAGAGCATATGGAAAACTAAGGGAAGGTGATAAAAAAATAAAGAAAAGGGAAATGAAAAAGTGAATCAGAGAAGAGAAGAGAAAGGTTTGATTCAGATTTTTTTTTTAAATGGGAAGAACAGAGTGTAGCATTAGAGAGCTATCTAAACAGAAGGCAGAATAATTCTCTCAGCAGGCTTGGAGGTTCAGGTAGTCTGCACTACCTTCAACCAGAATTCATGGTTTATTGTTGGGATTTTTAAAATTAATAAATGTTTGTGAAGCTAAATGAGGGAAAATGTGGTAGAAGGCACTTAGAAAGCTATGACTAAAATAGGTTTCACTATACCTGGTAGTAGTGCTGACTATTTGTGTCACTTCTAGGTATTATATATAAAACACTTTGCTATGTTGTATCCACAGGGGTCTCTTTGTAGTCCCTGCTCCTGGCTGTGCTGCAAAACAACCCTTACTACCTCCTCAGTTAAATGGTGCTTTAGATGTTACTAAAAAAGCTACAGATTCCTAAGAGTTGAAGACACTTGAGAAGGTTGTAGTTTGTCAGCAGAAAACATCCTGGGTTGTCTGCAATCTGCTATGAGTTTGTATTCATTTATGAATTTGAAAAGCGCCTGTTGTGGCAGTTCTCAGCACAGTATCATGGTTTTGTTGTACTGTTTAGTTAAATGGCATCCATTAATATTTTAGTGAACAGAAACCCATGCAAAACCCAGCTGGGAGCATATGATCAGTCACTTTGCTCACTGGAAAGAGTGTCTTCCAGACATTGCCTAGTTGGCAGCGCATCCGGAATGAGACAAGGACACAATTCTTGGGTTTTAACGGCCGCACTCTTTATTTGAATCAAATTAACCTGGTGGGGGGAAATTGCCTCCAGCAATTTAGGGTCCAGTACTTCCCACATTAATTGTTAACCCCTCACCCCAGGTCCAGGGGTCATGGCCTGGATGTGCCCTCCAGTTCTATTCCCCAGCTTCATCTTCATCTCCCCTTTTGCCCTCGGCTTGGGCCTTGGACCAAAAGGGGACAGTGTCCTTTTTGGACAGGAGTGAGGATTCTGGGTGCTGCAAGCTTGGGAACCATGCATGTCCCTACCCGCCGTCACATAACACCCCTCCTTGGGATGCTACCCCTGGCGCTGGCCGTGCCCCGCCTATGTGCCCATGTTGCTTCCCCATCTCTTAAGGAGATGACTCCAATACTACTGAATTTCTATGTACAAATCTAACCCCGTACTGGACCCCCGCCACTAAGGGACAGCCGATGTTTACTTCGTACTGGCCCGATGCCCAACATCACTCATACCACTCCCCAAACAAACTATCAGCTCCGCTTTCAGCGTGGCGAGAGAGCTGTCATTTCCGACTGGGGACAGACGCACCCATCATCCCTGAAAAACTGGGTATTGTGATATGGGATCCCCACATGCGTCACCCGTGCTTCCCCTCGACCAGTAACCCACTTCCCAACATCCCTGGTGATGTTACGATGGGCTTTGTTCACTTTCCTGGGGCGCACAGCCCCTATCCACTTACACCGGGGTACGAGATCGGTCCACACTATCTTCACCCCTGGAAACAGCTTTTCAGTTTCCATTATGTCACCATTGATGTTGATCATTAACCACACCCCATTTACTGTCATCACATCATTTCCCCCAGGTGAATTACTAATACATCAGGTGGCAGCCCATTCAGTTCGGCCCTGAGGCACAGTAATAGTTGGTGCCGGCGCATCCCACTGCGCCCTTTCCACTGGATCACGGCTATGGCGGAAAGGCCCAGCTGGGTCCCCTAGCGGGTCTGCATGGCTGCCTTCCCTGCCCAATGCACCAGATTGTGGCCCACTATCCATATTGTGTGTCTCTATGGGAACCTTCCATGACCTGGGAGCACGAATACAACAAAAGGAAATAGTTATTGAGGGAGGCCACAGATATAATTTCCGTAGGCCCCGTACTGCCACCTACCTAGTGCCCTAATCTGGTACTCTGGCAAACCTGCCACGGCGGCGGAGCTCACTGCCCCAATCCTAAATGAATGGGACCCATAATCCCTGGTGGAAAGGCTGAGGTAGCTCAGGGCTCTCTGCAGAGTAGTGGAGAATTGATGCCGGGTTAGTGGGGAACCAGATGCGTGACAAAACAATGGGCCATCAATCGTTGGCCAGGCTCATAAGTACCCTTCGAGGACCACTATCGGTCACAGTTCGCTGACCCTGCCCCTTCCCAAAGAAATGGCCTGTCCTCTGCCCCTCTGGTCCGTTTTGGACCACCCGCAGCCTGATTTGCAATGTCTGCTGCCCTATGCGTACATCCCCGAGGGAGAGTGCCCTGTCTGTGTTATCGTGAGCCGACTCCACCACCAGTTCGCTGACCCTGAAAACCCCCAAAAAGGCTATTTTAAATGTCGCCGCAAAAAGTGAGGCCTCATACTGATCCATGCACACTTGAGGGAGGACACTACATATGCTCACCAAAAGGAGGAGAGTAATGGGAGCCCGACTATCTGGGTGTCTGGGCCCTTCCTGGGACCATCCCTCTAACATCCTTCGGACGAAAAACCTCCGTCGGGGGGTTGGTGGCTGGCGAGGCAACTCATAAAGTTAAGGGCAGACAGCTTACCTGCAGTGGTCCCCACCGCTGCCCATTTATGTCTTAAACACAGGGAAAAATTGAGCATTTGAGCCTCCCGTATTGGGAAAGCTCCCCACCAACCCCTCTGTGACCGGAATTGCTGGAATTCCCTAAATGCCTGGTCATATACTGCGTGGGTCCGTACGGCCAGGGATCCCTGTATGATGCTGAATACTTTTGGAGCGAAGGCTCCGCACTGCCGGCAGGAGGGGCTCCGGTGTTGGGCAGGCTCCCGGTGCCAGGGAGCGAAAGTGCTCCATCTGGAAGCGAGAAAGGGCATCCGCTATCCCGTTGCTTGTACCCGGCACGTGCCTGGCTACAAACAAAATGTTGTGCCGCAAACACATTAATACGAATTACCTTTCCAGCCCCATGACCCTGGGGGCTGGGATGACATGGAATTAATTACATGGACCACGGCCATATTATCGCACCAAAAAAGAACGGAACGGTCTGCGAAGTCCTCTGCCCACAAATGCACTACCACCACGATCGGGCAAAATTCCAGGAACGTCAGATCTCGGTTTATCCCTTGCTCCACCCATTCCTGGTGTCCATTTAGCGGCACACCATCTTCCTCTATAGAACACACTGAATTCCAGTACCTTGGCTTCAGCGGTGGCGGCGGCGGTGATCTGGTGGCCGGCTTCAGCTCTGCTGTGGCTGCTGGCTTCAGCACGCTAGTGACGCTCTAGGCCTTCCGGGGAACCCGGAAGTTCCCCGGGAAGTCACTAGCGTGCTGAAGCCGGCAGCCACAGCGGAGCTGAAGCCAAGGTACTGGGTGATCCCTGGGTGGGCGAGGTAGGGTGATCCCTGGGGTGGGGGGTGGGTGTTAAACCACCCCCCACCCCAGGGATCAACGGGACTGGTACACTTAACTGCCGGTGCGGGCTCTGGGTCACTGGCGGCGGCCCCAGCCCGGAACCCAGGGACTTAGGGAAAAAAAAATTTACAAAAAAATCCAGGCTGGGCAGGGTGGGTGGGGGGTGTCCCCCCTTCCACCCACACAGCCTGGACGGGGGAGGGAAAGTGTTTGGGGTTTTTTCTGTGTTTTTTTTTACATTTCGGCCATTCATTTGAATGGCCGCAATGTAAAAAAAATCCAACACGGGGAATCCAGTAATTCCCCCGGATTACCGGGGTAATCCGATACTGCCGGTACACAAAAAACCCGGCAGTATCAGATACCGGATCATCCGGTAGTCCCACCCAGAGGGGACAGTGGGAGAGACAGGGGAGAAGACAAACAAACATTCAATCGGATGTGAAGTCTCAGGTGCGTGTGCTTGGCTTGGTTACAATCAGGTTGGTTGCAGCAGTCTGCAGAGGAGGGCTGACAGTAAGTATATGGGGAACAACTAGCAGGCATTGGGAAAGGCGTTGAGGAAAAAATGGGACTTGAGGAGGGATTTGAAGGAGCGGAGGGAGGGGGCAAAGTGGATGTGGGCAGGGAGGGAGTTCCAGGCATGAGGGGCAGCAAGGGAGAGGGATCAAAGGCAGTTAAGTGAGCAGGAGAAACAAGGGAGAGTGAGGGAGGGGACAGCGAAAGAGCAGAAAGCACGTGCGGGAGTGCGTAGGGAGATTAGGTCCAAGAGGTAAGGGGGAGCTTGGTCGTGGAGTGTTTTGAACGTGAATACCAGGAGTTTAAACAGGATACTGTCAGGGTGCAGGCTTGAACCTGTAACCCTGACCTTGGCAGATAGGGAAGTTTCCCCAGCACTATAGGGTAGCTGGGCTTGCTGCTACTCTCCTCCCATCTACCTGGCACCCTGCCCTGTTTGGCTCCTCCCCCCTGGACTCCTCATTGCTTCCCAGTAATATAAAAGGCCTGATGGAAACAGTTGCAAGCTGCGGGACATCAGCTCTTGGCTGTGATCCTGTCGCTTGCTTCACCCTTTGTGCTTTTGGTTTACTTTCAGGTTTCCCTCTCCTTCTGCCCCCGCCTCTTCCCTCTTGGTACCTCTGCTTCCCTTGTCTCTGTGACTCCTGTTCACCTGTCCCCTGTTAGCTGTCTCTTAGCCAGTTCTGTCTCCTTCTTCAGTCTGCCTTGTGTGGGGATTCCCCTCCTCCTCTCCCTTGTTAGGTCTAGGTTTCCCCACTCTGCTAGCTGTTCCTGCCATTGGCCTTGCCCATGTTTATAGGACTATAGTCACAGTTTCTCCTGTTGCTGTGTGTCTTTGTCCCCTGTTCCTGGTAGTTCCCTGTTGCTCCCTTTGTTCCCTGCTTTCCCCCTATTTTTGGTCTCCTAGCCCTTGTTCATAGTTTCCCTTGGCTTCCCTGGTTCCTTGTTGCATATGTTGCCCTATTCCTTGTTGTTCATGTTGAACCCCTTGTTCCCCTTGGGTTCTAGTCTCTTGGCTCCTGTTTTCCTGATTGCCCTCTTAGCCTTGGCTTCTAGGCCCCTTGTCTCTGTTCCTCTTTGCCCTTATTGTTCCCCAGTACTCCTCTGGCTTCTATTCCTAAGTCTCTGGACTCTTGTCTCCCTATTGCCTTCCTTGTTCCCCAGTGCTGCTCTAGCCCTGGGTCTTAGTATCTTGCCTCTGTCTCCCTATTGCCTTCCTTGTTCCCCAGTGCTGCTCTAGCCCTGGGTCTTAGTATCTTGCCTCTGTCTTCCTATTGCCTTTCTCGTTCCCCAGTGCTGCCCTAGCTCTGGGTCTTAGTATCTTGCCTCTCTTTCCCTAGTGCCTCCTTGTTTCCAAGTGCTGCTCTAGCTGTGGGTCTTAGTATCTGCCTCTGTCTCCCTATTGTCTTCCTTGCTTCCCAGTGCCTTTCGAGCTCTGGGTCTCTTGTGTCTAGCCTATTGTTCCCTATCGCTCTGTGTAGCTCTCTAGCTCTGGTCGTTTTGTCTCTTGGTTCTCGTTCCCTAGTGCTCTCCTTGCTCTCTATTGCTTCCCTAGCTCTAGTTCTCTCGTTCCTTGCTTCTAGGTCCTTGTTGTTTTCCTGGCTCCCCAACCCTTCCCTATTGACCTCAGTGATGAGCCATCCACCTTCATAGGCCAGCGTGCCTGGTGCTCGTGCTGAGGATTCGGTCTCCAGGAGAGTGGAGAACGGCTGAGAGGTTTTCTTGTGGCTCCCTGCTCCCCTCTACCCATTCCCCCTTCTACCTGCTTATGTCGCATCATCTCTCCTTTCTGTTCCTTTGACCCCATAACCCTGCAGAGTGTAGTCCTTTTTGGGTATCCCCTCCTTGGACAGCGCCCCCTTCTGCCCCATCCCCTGACAGATACGTTCAGGAAGGGGGAGCCAGTGAAGAGAGAAGAGGAGAGGCTGCACATGGTCGAAGCGACGGGCAGAGTGAATGACCTCGGCAGCGGAGTTTTGGATTGCGATAAGGGGGGACAGGTGAGAGCGAGGGAGGCCAGCAAGGAGGAGGTTGCAGTAATCGAGGTGAGAGATAACCATGGCATGAACAAGGGTTTTGGCTGAGGAGGTAGAGAGAAAGGGGTGGATCCGAGCAATGTTATGGAGGGCGAATTGGCAGGATTTGGCAACAGAGTCAATGTAAGGTTTAAAAGAGAGGTGCGTGTCAAAGATGAAGCATGCCTACCATGAAGCATGCCTGAACCTTTGCCCATAGATTTTCCAACTTCTCTGCCGGGCGGTGTGAAATAGACTTAACCGTGTCCAGTTCAATGCCTAAATATGTAAGTGTCGTGGCAGGTCCCTCGGTCTTTTCTGGTGCAAGGGGGATACCCAGATCCTCAGCCACCCTCTGGAAAGTCTCCATCAGCACTATACAGTCCCGGGTGCCGGCCCCACTGATGAAGAGGAAATTGTCCAGATATTTTGTTATCTCCCCCCTTCTTTCCCACTGGCGGACTACCCACTTTACCATGGAGCTGAAACGTTCAGAGGCGGAGCATGACACGGAACAGCCCATAGGTATCACACGGTCGAAAAAGAAACGACCTTGGAAATGAAAACCAAGTAGGTGAAAACTTTTGCGGTGAACCGGCAGCAGGCGAAAAGCAGATTTGATGTCACATTTGGCTAAAAGTGCACCCGGCCCACCCGACCTTACCAGCTGGACTGCA
Source organism: Sphenodon punctatus (assembly GCA_003113815.1). Taxonomy (NCBI): domain Eukaryota; kingdom Metazoa; phylum Chordata; class Lepidosauria; order Sphenodontia; family Sphenodontidae; genus Sphenodon; species Sphenodon punctatus. The sequence goes on from QEPC01001482.1 coordinate 1,313,687, forward strand.
GTGTCAAACAGCACGTACTGTACTGATGTAAGTTCCCTGGGGATGGCATAATTAACAGACCAACCACGCAGGTAAGACAGGTGGTGTATCAGCCTGTACTCGCCGGGGGCTTTTGGGGGGAATCACCCCTAACGGGGATATAATCATGCCCTGTAATGGTGGTGATGGGAAAGGGCTGGCTACTCTCCCTTCCTTGATTTCCTTCTTCAGCTTTGCTTCCACCACATACTCCAAATCCATAACTGAGTTACGGTTGGGGGCCACCCTGCCCTGCTGAACCTCCCCCACTGGAATCCTGAAACCATAGCGAAAACCATCAACTATATACATCACCTCACTCCTATCTGGGTGGGGTGCCAAGGCCTGAGCTGACCTATCAACCTTGACTGGGGTTGTGGCCCTTTCCCACACACACACATACATCCGCTGTGGTTCCTTGTCCTCCCTTTCCGTGGGGTCCTTTCCCATACCTTCCTTTTCCCCAGGCCTGTCGCCACTTGTTACATGCCGCTGCGGTGTGACTTCCCCTGCAGATGGGGCATGCGTGCCAAAATCTGCATCCCGCACACCCGCACCTTCCTGCGCATGCAAATTCCCAGGAAATGCTCCCCCCGGTGGCTGGGCCTTCTGGCCCTTGCTCCAAAAGGGGTCATTGGAAGGTGCCACCACCACCCCCTCTGCGGGTTAACACGTGGCCACTGTCTGTTCTCAGGGCGTTGGCCGTGCCATTCATAGTGTCTAACCACAGATCTGGGGCGTGTATGTCTCATCTCAAACCTGGGGTATATGACGTCCTGTGGTGGAAAGCCTCATCGTACCGGAGCCAGACTCCTGATGGGCCTGTATCGTAGGCACAACGGACAATGTCCGTGTATTTCATGAGTGCATGAGCTCACTCGGGCTTATGACAAAGATAAGGGGGTTGGTGAACAGGTTACTATGGGCCAGTTTGGGGATTCCTTTAGCAAACAAACATTTACTCATGGGTGTAGTCTCTTTGAAGTAAATAGCTAGTCTGAACTTGTTTTCTTCATAAATTAAACCTTTGGGTGTTTTTAAATGAGCAAGGCTTGGAGGTGTCCGTGGCCACTGAGTGGCACAGCTGTGGAACAGACATTCAGGTGGAGTGAGCGGGGAGGGATTCTAATGGGTGGCTCCAGCGTGGCTACCACAGCACCTGCCACACACTCCCCCTGCCACAGACCATAGGGGAGGGAGAAGCGCGCTGAGGTGACCTTTACAACTGACATGTCCCTAGCGTGAGCGCTGAGGAACTGGGCTCCCCAGCGCGCACGACCAGTTCTTGTGACTTGCAAAGGCCATGTCCCACACACGCAGTGCCTATGAGTGGCAGACCAGTCTGCTGGCCACCCCAGTTCATAGCGGCGGCAGCTACATAATCACTTGGGGCCATGGACCATTTTAGCTTGCCTCGCATGGAGCACTCTGGGTTTCTCAGCAGTGCTCCATGAGTGGCTGCTGCGTGGCTCATGGGAGTGCACATCCCCCCCGCTCCACCTTCAGGCGGGCGGTCGAATGAGTGGCTGCTCCGTGGCCATGCAGGGTAGCATCTCATTTAAAAACACCCTTTGTTTTTTCTCAAAAGACAATTATTTTTAAAAGGTTGTTTTTCTACCTACCAGGAAGTGTTGCGTGTGACTTTTTCTTTTCTTTTTTTGCTCTTTCTACTACAGTTTCTCTCTCTGTCCCCCCCACTCTAGCTTGTCTGTCCTTTATTTTTTATTTTATTACCTATATTTTTCATTACAATTTTTTCTCTCTACTCTTTCCTAAATGGAACAGATTACAAGATTGGATCAGTTTTTTAAAATCCATTAATATTCAGGAGTTAGGGCTTTGAAATTAATCAAAATCACTTTCTCGTATCCCTAATAACGATTTGGCAGATTTAGGGCGAATTCACACGTGCAGCAATTATCTGGATTTTTAAAAACTGGTTCTCAATAGTTCGCTGTTAACAAGTCCTGTTGCATTCACATGCATGCCATACCGATTTTAAGTACAGCGAAATAATGCATTCAGACCTTCTTGTAGTGCGTGCTTACCCGGCTGCTCAGTACGGTTCAGTTACAGGAAGTGGCCTGTGGGGAGCCAGAAGGTTGCTACTTTGTAGCAAAGTACAACTTTGCTACAACCTTTGCTGCAACTTTGCAAACTTTGCAACAACCTTTGCTACAACCTTTGTAGCAAAGGTTGCTACTTTGTAGAATCAGGGAGTAAAGAGGGAGAGCCTGAGGCTGCTGGAAAGAAGCCCCTCGCATTCTCTCCCTGGTTTCTTTCCGGTATCCCGCTGCTGCTACTGCTGCAGCACTACGGTAGAGGCAGAGGCAGATGATTGAAAGTCCCTTGGAGGGAAGAACTTTTTTGGGGAGAAGCATGGAGGGGAAACATGGAGGGGAAGAACTTTTTTGGGGAGAAGCTGGCTGCAGCCTGCACCCAGCGAGGCAACTACAGGGCTCCAGCTGGTCTCACTGCTTCCGGTAGGGGCAGGAGTAAAACAGCGCACTTGGAAGCACGGTTGCATTCACATCAGAAAAGATTACACACTAGTTAAAACCAGTACGATGTTGCTTTCACACTGCTGTTAAGTGCGGATTTATTGAAAACGGACAGCAAAAAGGTAGGTTTGAGTAGCTTTTCAACACGCATTGCTTTAGTGCGATATTGACTCCATTTAATCAAATTTAAGTGTTCAGACAGGCATGAAACATTCGTGTTTTTTTTAAAATCGCACAAATCAGAACGTCTGAATCCCCCCTTAGTTGCCTAACTTTAAACATGAAGGCTTGAATCTTCCACAGGTTTGAAGATATGGCCTGAGGCCACAGGGGGAAAAAACGAACATATTCCAGCAAATGCCATCATAAAATACATAGTAACATGTGGTATCAAACCTATTCGGTCAACAACAATGCAGTGGTTTTATCTGAAAAATTTAGATTTCTAATTTTTATGAGTAATTTTTACTGATTTTAGTGTTTACAAAAAAAACCTTCACCACAACACGACAAAAATACATCAAAGAAAATAACTCCCAGTTTTCATATACACTCCCAGTTTTCCATGCCATACGCCCTCTGGAATTACAACTATGGGCGTTTTTAGACAAGCGCCTCCCCATCCACCCATCATCCACCCCATACTGTTTAATGCGGTATGGGTCACATTTGCAGGGGTGCACTGGTGCCCTATGGAGCCCTGCAACATGGACCCATTTTAAACGGGGGCGGTTGGTGTGCACGCTGTAGCGTGGGCGGTACAGGAGGGGCCGGTGCACATTGGTTCACCCTGATCCCACATCCTCACGCATGAAGCAACTGCTCTTTTGGCCAGTTGCTCCGTGCGTGGGTGATGGGTGGAGGTGAGTTTGATGGGGGCGCGCATACCCACCCTCCCACCCACGTGCTGTTGCATTCACACAGGAGGCATCCACTCCTGCCCACGCATGGGTTATACGTGAGTGCATTTCGTTTGAAAAGGGCCGTGCGTAATGGATGGATGGCGAGGCGTTTGTCAAAAACACCCTATATCTGTAGGTTACATAGTTCTGCTGAAACTGTAAGACCCACTGTGATCCCAAATAAATTAAATACATTAAAATAAGAGTTTCAGTAATAAAGTAACAAAACACATATATAGAGGATAAAGAGCTAGAAGATGAGAGAAGGAATTGGGGAGGGGGAGGGATTAAAGGGCAATGGGGAGGAGATGTTTAAGCAGAATAGCAGTCTGACATTTCCCAGGTAATCTCAGCTTTGTGTGTGTTGTGTTATTTATCCAAATGTGTTCAGAAATGGGCTCCAAATCTCTTCAAATGTATCAGTCCATTCTCCATGCCGATAAGCAGGGACTTCTTGTCACTGCCTTTTAACCATTGGCAACAATGGGGAAAACACAGTAAACATGGGTCCTTGACAGTAAGCTATTCTTTCTTTGGCTACCAACCCTGATAGGTGCAAACATCATTGTTCTACTCTGGGCATTATCCTACTCTTCCGTATTTGTAAAACCATTTGCTTTGCAATCATCATGACCTCAGGGATAAAGCCCTTGTGGAGGACTTAAGAGTTCTAACTTTTTTAAAAGTTATGAATGGAACTACCAAGGGTTAAATTTCCAAAAAATACAAATGCTGATTATTGGCTACTGAGCCTTACCTTGCATATACTTTTAAAAAGTGTTTTAAACATTTATTTTCTATTTATGTAACGTGCCTTATATTAGCATGAAATCTTCTTCACTTATCAGAAATGACATGTTCTACTTCAAGTCAAATTTCTGTGGGGGGAGTTTTTAAAACAATATTGAAATTTTAGATTTTATTGTGATTTTATATAGTTTAAAAATAGTTTCTATCTTGTTGGAAGCCACCCCGAGATGCCATTAGCAGAAGGGGGTGGCATGTAAGTGTAAATAAATAAATAAATAAATCGAAATTTCCACCCACATTAATTAGACTCATTAATCCCTTCACTTTTTTTCTTGATATAAATCTACAAAGTAGGAAGTTAGCATCATAAAGTGTTTAGAATACCATCTTATTCCCAGTTCTACCACAGATTTACTGTGTGCCTTGGTCAGTTCACGTAACCTTTCTGTATATCAGTTCATCCATTGGTAAAATAAATGTATTCAGATGTACTTGCTTACTCCCAAATGAAGGGACCCTAGCCTTCTCCTGCTGACGCTATTGACAGTCCTCTGTTAAATTACTTTAGGAGAAATAGAAATGAGGCTTGCTTAATTATTCTGGTGAGTTGAAGCAAGATCCTGTTAAGAATGGTGCTGAATAAGAAGCACATTGGGTGCAGCCAGGCGAGTTGCAGGGGCCCGATTCTCATGTGGCTCTGTGGTGGGTAATTGTCGTCGCCACACTATGGGGCAAGCACAGAGTTCCAGGCACACAGTTGTCAGGAAGCCGGACAGGTGAGCCACTGCCAGAGCTGCTGCCACAGCTGGAGCAGACTGCGGCACCGGCCACAGAAGTGTGCGCCCATTCCTGCCTCCCTCCTTCCTCCCCTAGCCCAACCAAAATCCCACCCCCGGCCGTGACATGGCCTTGCGCGATGGGCGACAGCACCTGCCACTCAAGCCCCTGCAGCGGCGCTCCCCACAAGGCGGGGCAGGCACAGCTAGGCACACAAGTTATCCCAGCCTGGGCAGCTTTACCCCAAGTGGGGTAAAGCTGCTCTGCGATGCATCCGCAGACTTTTTCTGAGGATGTGTCATGAAGCAGCCAGTTGTTTGCCTCACCCTGGGGTGGGGAGGTGGGGAAATCTAGCAGCCACCAGCCACATGATGCACTGCATTGCATGGCCTGGCTGCCCAGGCTCGGGTAAGACTACCCAAGGCGTGGTAGCCTTTCCTCCCTGTCTCAGTTGGTTTCATCCATTATCATCAAGGACCCATATACTGTGCTTTCTCCTTGCCACCAAGGGAGAAATGTAGTGAACACAGGTCCCTGATCATCATAATCTGTCTATAAAAAGGATTGACTGCACTTGAGTATCTTGATCCGTAAAGTACTCTGCCAGAGCAAGCCTCATAGAAATAAATGGGCCTCACACCAGCAGAGTGCTTTGAGGATCCAATCAGCATGGGCACCTTATGCAGAAAATTATCTGATTTTTGCTGTTATAATTTAGGCTTTTTCTGTCGATTTCTGAATTTACTTCCAAATATCCAATCAACACTGCCTTCTACTTTGGTGCAGTTCTGCTTTAATCAGTTTAGACCTTTTGTTCCCATTAACAATGGTGTGTGTGTGTGTGTGTGTGTGTGTGTGTGTGTTTTCCCTGCATATTAGAAGTTTTAAACTTTTAAAATTGTTTTACTGTTTTATTCTTTTATCTCTCTTGTTCGCTGCCTCAGGCTGCCCTGTGGGCAGGAGGGGTGGGATAAAAATTTTAAATAAATAAATAAACAATTAAGGAAATTCTTTTATATATTTTAGCTTGATGCAGGTTTTTAAAAAGCAACTGCACAGTAAATCAATGGATGATTTTACTATTAGCATTATTCTACTGGTGTGCAGTTTTGTTTGTAATAACAAAAATTATTCTGTCTTTTACATCACTGAAAAGCGTTGTGTCATGGTGATTTTTTATTCCATATGCGGATCACAGATATTGCCATTGCTGTGCAGGTTTTGGACCTGCTATGATTTAATTACATTTTTGTTCATTCAGACGTTTATTCTTCATGTATGTTTTCAGATCATTCTCGCTGTTGTGGCAATTTTCTAACTTCACTGTGCAAAAAAATGATCTTTAAAATTGTCCTCGCTCTGTAGTGCTTAAGAAAGGGAAGAGGTACATGAAGAAGAACCTCAAAGATGAAGGCCAGGCTTGAAGCACAGTTTCATTAATACTGGATGGCAGGAAAGGAGCCAAGTCCCAGATAATGAGGAAGGAGTTGCAATTTTTTTTAAAGCTATCTGGTGACAGGGAAAACAAAAATGACATTCAGCTGACGAATGAGCGGAGTTTGACCTAGCCTTTTGACCCTTGACAATCAATCTTACCTGCTGCTTCATAAAGAATTATAGCTGTGCCACTCACATTTGACTCTGGATTTTTACTATTCCCTTTTACTTCTTTTTTTGTGAATGCATAGTCCAAGAAGATAAATGTGTGTGTTCTACAGCAAAGCACCACAACCTAAGAGATACTCTTGAAAGAAAAAGGAGAGGGAACAGACAATGGGTGGTAGAAAAACAATGATAAAACACTTTGTAGATGCAATCCAAAAACTCCAGGGATACTTAGGGTGGGGATGGAGTTCAACTGGAAGAAATAACCACCAACTAACTCTTTTTGACGGTTCTGTGTTCTATGCAGTGCCAACCTGACTGTTTTGAGGGGTGCTGTATTCTCTGTAATGTCAATGGCCCAAGTAACTGAAATATGATTCAAAGCAGAAGTCATGCGGAATTCCAGTTAAAAAATTCCTTGTATTCCAGAAATCTTTATTATTTTTTTAAAATAATTTTTGCTGTTTTATTTCAGGTTTTGTTATGTGTTTGCATTCCCTTATTTTTGATAGAGGTTCTAACCCTAGGCAAGATAGCTTTCTTCTAGTAGCAAAGCAAGCCCTGAACACAGTGCTGACATGAGTCCTGCTGAAGTGAATGAGGCTAGTGTGGCGCTAAACATCCGGACAATGTTGCGGCCCATGTAAGGTCAAATGCAACTCAATTGAAGTGAAAAATGAATTGGTGAGAAAAGAAATCTCTTAAAAATAAGAGAGTCTTCTTTCACTTACCCAAGGGTAAATTCAGGAGAACTGGTTAAAATCAGCCTATATTTGCACCAGTGGATAACACAGAAGTGACGCTGGGCTGACGCACCCAGAACAGGCAGCCCAAGTGAACCTGGTGTACGCCAGGCCAAGGCACAAAAAAACCATGTGCTTGGACAGGCTGATGTTTGCACAGCCCGGAGGTGGGGAGAACAGGGAATGTGTGCCCGGCTGGCCCTGTCGTGACTGACCTGGCCCAGTATATGCAGCCCCACGGAAGCCCACTTTGGCCCAATTGGGCAGACAGTAGACTGGGCTGTGACCTCAGAGGTTTTCTGAAGTCAGAGTCCAGGCTAGCTGTCAACTTGACCCAGGTCAACATCTGGCGGTGGCTGCACACATGTGCAGGTGGAGGCCATGCCCAAGCATGCCACAGGGGACTAAACCGGTTCGCTGTCATGTTTGTTTTTACCCAATGAAATGCAGAACAGAATAACCCAATTGTCCTTACTGACACTGGTGATTCATACATTTTTATTTTCAACATTCTTTGTTTTGAGAGACTAAAACTGAGGCTAGTCAGCACAAGAGCAACATAATTGCAGTTTGCCAGCTGCAAAAGGTGACCACAGAGAGTTTTCTCTCTTTTTCTATAGAGGAGACATTGTTTTTAGTGACCATGCTTGTATCTCCAGTAAAGGTTCCAGTTTCATAGAGAGGATAAGTCCTACTCATTTATGCTGCATATTGTGCACCTTAAAGATATATACTTTGCATGCACTTAGTCACAGAACATTGAGAACTATATCAACAGAAGAAAATAAAGCCATGCGCTACGTCCTGTTTTAATGGATCTTCTGCTAAACTGTTCAGGGTGAAATTCTTCCTTGTTTTGCATGACTGCAAGTTGTGAGGAAGTGAGTGCAGCACCAGGTCATAGCATGCATCCACCTCCTGAACCTTTGGTGTTGGTCTAACGGTGCTTCACATGGACGCTGGAAGATTTGTGAATAGGGGTAATTTCAGATGTGACGGGCCGGCCCGTTACCACCGACCCCGCGGGATCCGTTTCGGATCCCAGTGAGGAATTAGTCTGGCCATCCTTTAGACATGCCAGGCTGTTTCCGCTCAGGGATTGGGGAGGGGGAGGGGGTAGGCGGCGCGACATGCGGCCACACAGCTCGCCCCACCACGCTCCCCCGGCTGTCCGCCCGCCCTCCGGGAGACAGGCGGGCGCAGCAGTCAATCCGCAGCAGCCGATCCCACATCGGGGTCTGGGACACAGTTCGGAATCGGCAGAGGTAACAGACGTTACTTTCCGCCGATTCCGGACCTTGGTCCAGCTAACCATGGTTCTGGACCTCCAGGTGGTAGGAGATCCAGAACCGTGGTCAATGTGTTTCCCGCTGGGTGTTCACCATGGTGAACATCTGGCGGAATTCACTACAGACGTTACGGTACCGCAGCCACCACAGGGGGTTCATTGTGGTTGACCGTGGTATCGTAATGTCTGAAATTACCCTAGGGCGCAGGCCCCTGCACATATGCTGTTGCCCAGAAGCAAATGCTGAATGGAATGCATGCTGGTCCATATTTGAACAGCAGTAAAGGAGTGCTGTGATGTGTACTTCCATCTTTATTCCTCCTGCTCTACACAGAAACATTAGCTGCACTTACTTCACTTGACCATTGTCCATCATTCCCCTCATCCCTCTCAGTAAAGACAGGCTCTTTTCCAATGATATATTGCAATCCTTATTTCAAAATGCTGACTAGAGTTGCCTGATGTTCTCCACTGATGTTCCGTGCTTGTGTTGGCTGCGGGAAATAATCCAGAAGCCAAAACATGCGCGGAGTTTGTCGGGGGCAAATGCTCCCTCCACCCCCCACCCCCATACGCACACACCTGCGTGGCTTTGCTGGCAATATCATCCAGGAGACTGCAGAGTGGGGAAATCCGGTCTGCAGTCTCCCGGATGATCGCCAGCAAAGCTGTGCGGGGAGGGGGGGCATTCGCACCCTACAAACCCCCGTGCATCTTTTGGCTTCTGGATTATTATTATTATTATTATTATTATTGAAGTTCGGAAGTGGAGCGATGTCCACTTCCTTGATGTATTGTGGTGATAGAAGTAATTTTCTGTTTTACATGGATAAAGGATATTCGTACAGTGAGTCATCGTGCCTAACAAAAAAGTGTAGGAGTAAAGCAGTGGACCCTTATTAATGGAGGAAGTGAGGTCAGTGATCTTCACAATCTTAACAAGATGACAGAATTTATGAACTGCCGTGGTAGAAGGATGTAGTTACCTGCAGTCTATTGATATAATAAGCCCACTTGGGGCCCATAGTTATTCCCTTTGAATTTGTTTTCCTTTCTTTGTTTTCTTTTGTCATCCTTCAGGGGTTTTTTGGCCTTACTTGCTGTGCTGGAGAAAAGAGTTTATTGCATTTGATATTCTGTTGGTGAGAGTCTCACAGATTTGAAGATAATGATTAGTTGCTTTAGTTTATTTGGCTGCCTTGGTGAGTCCCAATTCCTGAAGGAGGAGTTTGTTGTAATATGTGCTGGATTGTCTGTATCGTGAAACCTGGACTTTCAGTTCATTGTTCTGCATCTTTAAATCTAGTAATAGTGTGCAATGTTTCTAACTTGAAGATTTTTTTAAAAAGATAGTCTGACAGAGTTTATGAAAACAACACATATGTAACATGCATGTATTGTGGTTTTCCTGTGAATGAACAATACATTTGTGCTTCTGAAACCATTATGTAAAACGTGACAAGTTTGGTGGTGTTGGAGTTCTTTAGAAACACTGAGTCCACGGAGGGAAAATAAGTTTGGAAATTAGAAAATAGAATGTGAACCCTAAGTTAAGCAAAATTTGGGACAGGAAGGAAAGACAATTATAATGTAGGCCCTTTTTACACAGACACTCTTACCACCGATAAAATGGATGTTACATTCTATTATACATGGTACAGGTCAACACTGCAGCCCTGCAACATGAGCCCTTTTCACACGAGATGCCTCCACCCAGTTTCGCTGGGTGGAGGCATCTGTGTAAACACTGCAGGCGGTGGGTGGGGTGCATTTCACTGGGATGGGTGGTGGTGTCTGTATAAACACCACTTGTGGTGGGTGTAGGTGCGTGCATGCTCCTGTACAACACCCATCTCCACCCATCCACGGAGCAACGGACATCACTGCCGATTGCTCCGTGGGTGGGTGGTGGGTGGAGATGGGTGTGGCGCGGGAGCATGCATGCACCCACACGCACCGCCCGCGGTGTTTACACAGACACCTACACCCAGAGAAATGCACCCCACCCACTGCAAGTGGAAAAACTGGGTGGAGGCATCTCGTGTGAAAAGGGCCCATGTTGCAGGGCTGCAGTGTTGCCCTGTACCATGTATAATAAAATGTAACACCCATTTTATCGGTGTTAGAGGGTCTGTGTAAAAAGGACTGTAGATTAAATGTTATTTGAGGGTACTTGAGTTACCAATAGCTTCCATAAACTGAGCAAATGGCCAAGAAACAGAAAAAGGGAGAATCTTCTTGGAGCTATCAAGAAAGAATTTAAGTGGACAAAGAGAAAACAAAAAAATCATTTTAAGGAAACTCAGCTGAGACATGGATCAACAAGAAAATGGCCCAGCTACAGACATTTTGCTGTGTGATATTTTGCTGTGGACTTGTGAGTAGGATAAGATGTTAGTCAGAGAATTTTCCAGTGAATTTAGCATTGTGTTACTTTTTGAATCCTTTTGTTAGATTTGCACTGTTGAATCAATTTTGTCTTGTAACCAATCTGAATGTATAAATACAATTTCTTTTAAAGAAGCTTTTGTGTGCTTGCATGATAGTGGCATTGGATAACACAGTTGAGGGGACATCCCAGGTTAGATACTTGGGAAACCTGAATACAGTTTCTGTGATTTGGAACCTCCAGAGACTCGGGTAGCAGAATAGCTACTCCTTTACAGATTGGGACAGTTCTGGGGAGAGCTGTGGCCAATGGAGACTGTAAAGGGGGAAAGTGAGTCACAGCCGGTCGGAAGGGGGGGACCTTAAAAGTACCGGCATACTGGCACACGCAGCGCATGCACATACATGTTCACCAGCCACTCGTGCCCTTGGTATGGGGTTTGCAGAGTATGCACAAACTGAGTAGTGGATACGTATGTGCCCACAGCAGTGCCCGCGGGGTTTGGGATTGCACCCAGTGACTGTTTTCAAATGAGATAATAGCCTTCTGGAGTCTGTGTTCGGTCTGTGTAGCTCCCATTCAGCCCGCACTCACAGTTGTTAGCACCTTGAACCTGATAGACAGGCAGGTGTTCTTCCCAACCACTCTCCGCCCACCCCCCTCCACCACTGAGAAGCAACTGATCCTCAGACGCTCTAGGCTTTCACCGATGCACACATCTGCATGCAACCTAATTACTGGGATGCAGGCAGTGGGCACGTGGACGCACATTAGCCCAGATTTGTCTGTATGGTGGGCCCAAAAGGTCCCTGGTCTATTCCATGAGTGGCAGGTGGGGGTTAACATCTGGCAGACACCTAATAAATGGACAGCGAACACCTATTAAACACTCACCTGGTGTGGGTGTTCATCTTGTTTGTTTTACCCAGTCTCTATATTAAAGTTCTGTAAAGGCTACACTAAATAGGAGTTTGTGGCCAGGTGTCCCTGCTCCTGGCCTACACTGCCACATGATCCACTCCCACTGACTTAAGTCATTGTGATATGGCTCATCCATGTGCACATGTTTATTTATACGATGGAAGTCCACAGTCTCCCAAATACAGTTCCAGATAAAACATCCACACCTTCGTCCCTTGAGGCAAGCACTCAGGACTCCTTTGCCAGCGTGAGCCTCCCACACACCCTCTAGTAAGGTGAACCCCTCCCCATCAACAATCTCAAGGGCCTGTGGCCCGGGCCTCCTGCCACCCAGTTCCCATGGAAGCGTTGCGTAATATAGGACCTGGAGACAGGCTCCCTGATGCTTTCTGCTGTGCCTCCAGCAAGCTCTCAGCCCTGAGGCAGGGGCTATCAACTCCACTGACTTGTGCTTTTTATACTGCGGTTGATACTGCTGGCTTGCAGTTTCCTGCCATGCCCAGCTAATACCTCTTAGCCAAGCCATTGCCTGGCATTTTTGACCAGCACTCTACTTAAAAGATGGAGTCATTCACCTAAGGGCTGCATCCTTGTGAGGACTTACCCTGGACCCTCTTGGGTCTAGTCCTGCAAGAACTTTTCAGTTGCCCTGTCATAAATGCTCTGCTCTAAATGATAGATTTGATCCTGTAAGTACTGTACAAATGCATTGGCAAAATGTCTCCTCAGATATTTATGAGTATAATACTAGTGAATTCAAGTCAGTGGTGTTTTACAACTCTCACCCCTCTGCACTTTGCTTATGGGCTTTCCAATCAATGAAATTTTGGGAACATAAATATTTAGAGACAAATTCCCATTCTTCACATTAATAGTCATGTTCAAAGCATCAAGAATTGCTGGCCAGATGCTGTAAAGAGCCTCCTTGCCCCACTGGTTGTTTTCTTGGCAGCAGAATGAGCTTGCAGGGGTCATGTGCTCCGAAAGCCGTGGCAAGGAAAAGGCAGGTTGTCCTTTCTGGGTTGGTGCTGACAGTAAATTTTAGTATTAAATTTCTTTCTTGAAGGGTACTGAGGCCTTGTGAAACGAGCACTGTCCTAGGGTAGTTGGGTGCCTGCTGTGCTCATGTGCGTACAAAGTTCTGGTTCTGTAGCATGAGCTTGGATGGGATGGGATTGGAGGGAAGGAGAGAGACTGAGCTAGCCACCTGCTCTCTGGTGCTTCGAAAACAGAGTCAAAGTGAGTCGTATTAATTTCAGCTTCATTGAAAACACACAGGAAAAAATCCATGTTTGCCAAATGGAAAAGGTTTAAAACTGATAAGGAAAGAAATTTTCATTTCCAAGCTTCCAACCAGGCTATTAAGATCAGCAGAGTAAAGAAAAATTGCTTGGCAGTGTCCCCTGAAGAAAACAGTTTTGCATCTATTTAGTTAAAACTTGGCCAAACAAATCTAATTTTAGTGGTTTCAGATTTCTCTATGTGCTCACATTGTAACGATGGCTTTCTGCATTGCCATCATAGTTCTTACAGTCAGAAAAACCATGTATAACTGTAACTTTTTTTTATTAAGAATCAATAGAAGCAAAAAAGACACACTGCAAAAGTGTATCTTGTACCAAAGTTGAAATTTGTTTGTAAAACTACTTTACTTTGTACTGTAAAAATGAAGGGACCTGATATTTAAAAGATTACATTTTGATACAGACAGGATGACTATTTTAAAATGACAACAGAAATGTTAAAATAATAAGAAAAAGGAACGCCTAGCATTTTTAATATGTATCATATATACACTGGGAAAGGTTTTTCTTAAGAGAGAATAACTTTACCCCCATTTTTCACAGGTGTGGAGACTCCAAAACAGAATTTTCATTCCCTTTCACCTTTCAAATAACAAAACCCACAATTAAAAAGTATACCAGTGCCTTATTATACAGGAATTATTAAAAAATCTCTTCGCCTCTACACATAGGCCCTTTTTACACAGACACTCTAACACCAATAAAATGGGTGTTACATTTTATTATACATGGTACAGGGCAACACTGCAGCCCTGCAACATGGGTCCTTTTCACACGAGATGCCTCCACCCTGGGTGGAGATGGGTGGAGGCGTCTGTGTAAACACCACTTGTGGTGGGTGTAGGTGCGTGCATGCTCCCGCACAACACGCATCTCCACCCACCACCCACCCACGGAGCAATCGGCAGTGGAGTCCGTTGCTCGGTGGGTGGAGATGGGCGTTGTGTGGGAGCATGCACACACCTACACCCACCGCCTGCAGTGTTTACACAGACGCCTCCACCCAGTAAAACTGGGTGGAGGCATCTCGTGAAAAGGGCCCATGTTGCAGGGCTGCAGTGTTGCCCTGTACCATGTATAATAAAATGTAACATTCATTTTATCGGTGTTAGAGGGTCTGTGTAAAAAGGGCCTTAAACATTAATTTTTTACTTCCCACATGGGAGATCCTGTAGAATTTAGTAGAAAATCATAAACTTTCTATAAGTTTGGGAAACACCCTAGAGATTTTTAAATAAATCTATACTTCTAGGCTGAGTTTTAGAAAACTGTAGCTAGGAGATCTGATAGGGCTTTGGAGTAAGATTATTGCTACATTTTTACCAGTTTCATAAGAACATATGAAATGCCATACTGGGTCAGACTGGCAGCCCATCTAGCCCAGCCTCCTGTCTCCAATAGTGGCCAGCTCTGGTAGCTCAAAAGAAGTACATGTACAGGTCATGGAAGTGTGACCCATCTCCTGCTAACTATTCTCAACTACTGGTAGCCAGAGGTTTAAGCCCCAACTAGTAGACAATCCATTTATGGCTCTGTCCTCCAAGAATGTATCTAATTTCCATTTGAAGCTAGTTGTGCTGCTGTCTTTCACAGCCTTCTCTGCCAATGAGTTCCACAACTGTATTGTCCACTTCACAGAGTGTCCCCTTATTCTCTTATTGTGAGAAGGGCAAACTACAGCCTCTATTTACTTTCCCCATGCCACTCATGATTTTGTAAACTTCTATCATATCCCCCTTTAATTGCCTCTTCGCAAAGCTAAACAGCCTCCAAATGGTTGAGTCTCTCCTCATAATGAATTTGAACCACCCCTTCTGTCATCCTTGTTGCCCTTCCCTAAACCTTTTCCAGTTGGAGTGACCAAAACTGCACACAAAATTCAAGGCGGGGTCATACCAAAGATTTATACAGCGGCATTTTGATACTTTCCCTTTTATTTTCTATTCCTTTAAAAATAATACCTAGCATTTGGTTTGTCTTTTTCATTGCTGCCGCACGCTGAACTGCAAATTTAGCCCCCCCCTTACCACTTTTTCCAGATCATTAATGAATAGGTTAAACAACAGTACTGACCCCCGAAGCACCCCACTGTCTACCTCTCTCCAACTTGAAAAATGACCATTTATTCCTACCCTTTGTTTACAAGTGCACACTATATATGTATATAGGCACACATATTTATGTCCAAAATTTTTGAGTGTAGTGCTTTTTGATCCCTATCTTGCTCCACCCTCAGCCCAGGTCTTGACTCTGTGTGGGGATCCTGCACAGTTGAACCACAGCACTCACCACAGCAGTATCCCATTCTGAGCTTTTCGTGTGCCTGTGTGTACCGCTAACAGGCATACAGCCATCATGGTGGTAGCAAACTCCATGACTTTGTAATTATGTAAGACTCAAATGCTCACACCAACCCATTCTTTGGGTATTTTTAGACGTGACACCCAGGCCCATGGTCACGCTTACCCAGAGTGCCCATGGACCAGCGTGTAACATCTAATCTGGCCCCCTGCCATATGTTCACCATGGGCCAAGGCAGACTTTACCCAAGATCATGGCAGGGCTACCACGGGACGTGCGCTGGGCTCCTGGCCAGCGTACATCCCATGGTAAGCCGTGCCACAGTCTGGGGTAGAGGCCCCCAGACTATGGTAGAGTGGACCATCACATCTGATAGCCTGCTCCACCTAACCCCGGCCTGTAGCCGGAGCAGTTCCAGGTGGGCACAGCGGCCTGATAGACTGCTGCACTCGCCTGTCAGGGAGGAGGCGGGGCCATGTGGACCTACGTCCCCCGCCCTCTCCCTGGCCCTGACTGCTTGAACGTTTGTTCAGTGGCAGGGTTCACCCCACCCTGGGGTGAGTACTCTCATCCCAGGGTGGTTTCAGGTATAGCGGGCGAAAAGCCCATCACGTCTGAAAATACCCTTTGTCTACCCTAAGCATTAAAAATGAGACAAGAATGCCTGGACAAAATGCATAGATTAAATGCCCATGAATCCATTTTAGCATGACTGTTTTAGGACCCTATTCTGACACTCTTGCATTGTGAAGAACCTTACTTCCCAAGTAATCCCAGTGGCTTCAAGGGGACAGATTATGGGATAGTAGTATACTAGAAAGAGACAATAACCCTGAAATAATGCTTTATTTGGTAGCAGCAGATAATTTTTAATTAACGTTTTGGGGCTACTTGTGTTTGCCCCACACAATGAATGATTTCAACGTATTATTCAACTGAAATTCCTTTTATTAAATGTTTTTGTGTGTATTTTAAATTTAAAATGTCTAATTAATTGCTGTTGGAGGTTCTTCTGGATTAACATGCAAGAAAAATATTTGCTTACAAATGCCACACACTTTCTATGCGATGTCCTGGACCATAATATTTCACTGGTCGTTTAATGAACTCGTCATCCATGAGGTGTTTTACAAATCGATAAATTAGTTACTGCAGTGACCACATAGGTAAAAGTGAAAGCCATGCTAGGTGCCCCCATATTAATGCACAGCTATAGTAATTCAAACCTAGTTATGTAACAGAGGCGGAGTTGGACAAAAAAGACAATTACCCCAATTCTTCTTGAAAATGCCCATGGAGAGCTAGATGATGTCTGTTAACCAAAGCTAAGAGCAACTCATTAGGGGAATCTCTGAAATGCAGAATGCTTTAAGGGGAGCAAACACTGAAATGTCCTTATTCAGTGCAGGTGGTTTCCCTGAATATAGGAGTGGGAGATATATCATTGCCTGCATAATTCCTATTACCTTTGGGGCACCAGGCACTCCCAGAAGAGGGGACTTCAATTCTGGCTCTTTCCTATGAAGACTATGCCAGCAGACACCTCCTTTTTCCTCACCCTTCCTGACCCCTTCCTACACACACACACACACACACACACCTGTATGCAGAATCTCACCAACACCTTTAAATTTTCACCTCAACGTTCATAAGAGAGCCCCATTTAGACAAAAAAAAATATCATGCTAGCTATTTAACATTTTTGGGTAATGGTAGAAAATTTTCATTTGAAATGGCTTTTTGGTTAAAATATAATTTTAACCCAAAATATTGGTATTTTCTTAGGGGGGGGAAATAAAACTAAGTTTTTGTTTTTAACAACTCTGCAAAACATTCCAAGGAAAGATTATAACAAAAACAACATTTTAGACCAGCTTTGGTAGTAATACTGAAATATGGTTCACTTTACCAACTACCCTACTGATACTAGTGTAGTAAATTCCTACTGTTAAAACAAACATTTCCACTACTGAGTTAATCTTTCTTTATTTCAACAGCAACAGGACTTAAGCTGGGATATAAAGAATAATATTCTGTACTATCTACAGTGGAAAGTTGGGTTGGTGAGGCCATAAGGGAGCTCCGTGAGCATTCAGTTAGCTGTGACCTGAGAAGTAGTGAAAGAAAGCCAATTGCAAGAGCAAGAACCAGAGGGTAAACTGTAATCCAGAAGCAGCGGTAGGTCTGTTTAGCACCCAAAACAGAAACATCCAGTAGAAGAATTAATCATAGCAACTAGGAAGATGGCCACTCTTGAATTTATATCCACTTCCTCCCTTACTGCATATAAATGAGAGAGAGGTTCTTTAATAGTGGGTAAGAGGCAACTCCCTAGCATCTCCTAAGGATGGGTGAACGCGATTCGGAAGTTTGGAGTTCGTCCCGAACTCAGCCTGTTCAGATGACTGAACCGAACTTCCGAACCAAACGCTCAAACTTCCGAACAGTTCGGAAAAGTTCGGATGAGCTCAGGGGTGGGAAAAACGTGACTTTGGGCTGGAAAAACGTGACTGGAAGGGGGAGGTAACTGAGGAGCAGACTTCCTGGCACCAGGGGTGGACACCAGGGGTGGTTTCAGGGCCAAAAATACCGATATCAAAAATATTTCTGTTTCGGTACCAATAGCACTTTTTTTAATGTTCGGCCGAGTTCGGACAAACCGAACTCTGCCGAACTAAAGAGCCGAACCTGAACTCGGATTTCGAACCGAACATCCGAACATCCAAATGGCGTTCTGTTTTCCCATCCCTAGCCTCTCCTCTACCACTACATTGTACCAAATGCTAAAATTTATTTAATCTGTTTAGATGCAGACAAAGTAATTCAGATAATATCTTTTATTAGACCAACTTTTCTCTGTGAGAATATGCAAGCTTTTGAGCCACACAGGCTCAAAAGGGTCATTAGGTTGGTAATGTCAGAACTTGATGAAGAACCCTGTGTGGTTCAAATGCTTGTATAATGTTACCAACGGAAGTTAGTTCAATAAAAAGGTATCGCCTGCTTTCTCACGTTACCCGGGGGGAACTTCCATGAGGGCAATCACGGCTCTGTTCTCACAGGAATTTGTGCACATAGGAATGTGCTATTCCACTTTTCTCCCACAAAAACACTCATGATTGTAAGAGCTACATCGGGGGATGCAGTCACGCGTGATACTTCTCGCAGGAGAATAGATGAATAGTGCATTCCTACGTGCACTAATTCCTGTGAGAATAGTCACAAATAGTTAATAGTGGGTAAGAGGAAACTAGCCTCTCCTCTACCATTACATTGTACCCAATGCTAACATTTTAAAAATCTGTTTAGATGCAGACAAAGTCATCCAGATGATATCTTTTATTAGACCTCATCGAAATTCCCCCTCCCTCCCAGGTAAAGTGAGAAAGCAGCCATCTTCTGAACTACTTTGAGTGAGGTCACATGAGATGTTAGCCTACTTTGGGCAGCATTACCCCACACTGGGCAACGTTACCCCATGATGCAGCAGATTGTATGCCCAGCAGCTGCCAGATGTTTGGCCAATTCTGCCCTGGGGCAGGTAGCCTGATGCTATGCATTGTGTCAGCTGGAGAAGGCCGGTGCTACTTTGTGTGTTACTGTTGACCCACTCAGGCTAAGGTTGCCAAATGTGGGATGATGAGCCATCTCACTAGTGGCTAGGCCCATGCAGTCCACCAGTACCACAGAACAGCAGCCACAGTTTGCCATTCCTGTGCATCCATGTAACAGCCAGGAGTGGGGATATTGGGCAGCCAGAGGGTGGTGGGGTGGGTAAGCCGGGGCCAGGCACCTGTGTGTGTGGACAGCTCCTTGGCCCATCCCGTGGTGGGGGCGCGGGGGAGGGGGGTAGATTGTTTGGACTGCTCTTTCCACTGACCCAAAGTGTGGTGTCTCTGTTCGCCCTCCCTGGGGCAGTCAGGAGGTTGGGCCCACCATGTCTCGTGTGGCTTTACCCTTTGTCTTAATCTGTTAATTTTTGTGGACCAACATGCAACCACCCTCCTTCCTTAATCATTTAAAAATACATAAGTATTTGTAGATAGATGCTATAAATACATTCTATGTGTGTGTCTCTATAACTAAGCCTAATTAGACTGATGCCTCTAGATGGGGCACTCAGTGAATCACTCTCAAATTTACCTGTTTTTAGAAGTGGAGAGTATAATGTATTAGACTCTGTGTATTAAATCTTTACTAATACGATGCCTGTGAAACATTTACAGGCAGGAAGGCATTGAGAATGGCCTGAAATATTGCTCCCCCAAATTGGGCCACCGTTGCCCCTTAATGCTGGTCACAGGCATACCTCCCCAACAGGACACTAATGTACCCCTCTCCCTGTGCTGACTGTAAGAACCCACATTCCTCTCTCTCCCTAGCACACTACCCAACACATCAGCAGCAGATGAACCAATCATCCACCTTCCTCTCTTACCTCATTAGGAAGCTTAGAGTCTATTGGATGGAAATCTTCAGGAAGCTTCCAATTAACAGGCGTTTTAGACTATTTATATATAGATTAATGTGTTTTTGTATCTCACTAGTGCCTAGGGGTCTTTAAACATGACAGTTACCCATTGTGCTAGTCCCTGTACCCATAGTAAAAAGAAGCTCCTGCCTTTGAAGAACTTTTCATTTATACTGAAGCTGTATTAGCACATACAGGATGATGGGGGTGGACAGGGAGGAGTGAAAATTCACTGTCTGGCTGTTGGGGTGTGGGAGTGAATATCAGGGAATGGATCACTCCATTATGACCTGTTGGGCACTTTTCTGAAGCAACTGAAGCTGGTCACTGTCAGAGAAAGAATGAAGGCCTAGACATGGGCCATTGGTCTAACCCAGTGTGGTAGGGGTGTGCACTAGGCCCCCATGTCATGTTTGTTTTTCATTATTCAAAAATGTCATTTTCGTTATCGTTATTAACGTCATTTTCATTATCGTTATCATTTTGTTATTTTTGGTAACGGCAATGATGACATTGTCATTTTCAGTTCTTGTTATCATTTTTGCTATTGTTTTTGTTATCATTTTGGTATCATTTTTTGTATCGTTTTGGTATCATTTTTGTATTGTTATTGGTATTGGTATCGATATCGGTATTCTCGGCTGCCATTTTTGGTATTCTCAGTTGTCGTTTTCGTTATCATTGTCGTTATTGTAATAACGAAAACGACATGCACACCCCTATGGTGCTTTTTATGTTTTTACATTTTAAGTAAAAGCATTTACTTATATTCAGACATTTCCCAGAATGATGTTAAGGAAAAAGGATATAAAATACAGATATAATAAGAACTCTCATATAAAAACATGTCACAGTCCTAAATCATCACTCAGACACTATACCACTCTGCTATACAACTTGGCCATGGCTGGTGGGAAGTGACACCCTCCATTGTCATTCTCAGGACTCTTCCACTAGCTAAGCTTCAAGGCCAACCTTTCAAAAACCCCAAATGCTTTGATCCACGGTTTCATTGTATTGTTGTAACCGACATGTTTCACTTACAGTAGCTTCACTTTCAGTTAAGGAAGCACAATTCACTTCAAAGTGTCTCTTTGAAGAGACTTCTAACCATTTCTGATGTTCAGAGAAGCAATATTTATTGCACCCACCTGGATAAATATTTTTTACTAGGAAAACCATTTGTCATAACAATTATAGAACACACATTTACTGTAACACAAATATAATCTAGGAGAATGCATTGTCCTGTTCAGACAGCTCAGCCAGTTTCCCTAGCTATAGCCCTGACTACACCAGCCCTCTAAACATGACCATACATTCAAGAGAGTACAAACCTAGCCAGGGACCTGTGTTTACTACGTTTTCCCTATTGGTGGCAATGGGGCAAATGAAATGAACATAGGTCCCTTGCTTAGATTCTGTAATTCCTAAAGCTTCCTGAAATTCCTAGTCTCTCACAGTGCTTTCTCAAGGGCAGAAACACACTGCCTTTAAAAGAAGCCCATGCCTTCAAAGCAGAGTCTGGCTGTAGTTGATTCCATTTACACACAATGGAAAATTACATTCCAGGTAACCATCAACATTATAATATATGAAACTGGCAAAGAAAAATAATAATCTATAAACAGTGGCATTGGAAACAATACAAACATATTTTCGGTCTGACCCATATTTTCCATAAAGATGGATTTTCAAACACATGTCTGCTGTAGGTTTTAACAACTTCCTTTGAAGCATGTGTACTGGCCACCACAATACCAGAGTAGTTAGATCATTCAGAGGCATGGTCAGTTTCACAATTTTCACTTGTGCCTTTGACAATTCTTTTAATAATAATAATTAATAATAAATAATAATCTTTATATAGCACCCCCTGCCATGATACTCAGAGTACTTTACATGTAACACAACTTTTAATTCTCACAACAACCCTGTGACATAGGTTAGGCTGAGAGAATATTTTGACTGGTCCAATGTCGCCCAGTGAGTTTCTGGTAGGGTTGCCAGATAGGTACACGTTTCCAGGCCACTTATGAAAAATACATGTTTCAGGGCCTGCATTGGCACCATAGACATCAGTGCAGGCCCTGCAACATGTATTTTTTATAAGTGGCCTGGGAAAATGTACCTATCTGGCAGTGCTAGTTTCTGGCTAAGGCAAGACTCGAACCAGGGTCCCCCCTTATCTTCCCGACCTAGTTCTGCTCACTTAGCCATTACACCACACTGGCTGTTTTTATATCTTTTGTTCTGATATCTCAAATGTCTATGCTTGATTTGGCCCAATGACCTCAGTGAATATTCCAGTTTCAGTAGGGCTGTACATCAGCCAAAGATTGACAGACCCACTGGGAAATCAAGAAGGAGGAAAAGTTCATTTTGGTTTTGTTTGTTTGTTTATTCTGTGCTGTCATTATCTTCCTATTTATTCATTTATTTATGTATTTGTTTATTTATTTAACAAATTTTATTACCCTGCCCCTCCTGCTCCAGGCAGCTCGGGATGGCTTACACATAAAAAAAGTAAAACAACAAGTCCCCAACCCTAACCCCATCTCCTCCACCAAACACCTGGCGAAACAGCCAGGTCTTAGTCATACACCAGAAGGAAGGGAGGTCCGGGGCCATGTGGGTCTCTGCCGGGAGGGAATTGGGGTGTGGTTCATAATAATAAGTAACCACTCACTGTTTGGGAATCCTCCCATCATGGTCTAAGATGGTGGGAGCTTGAGCCTTTACAGTGGTGGGCCCCTCAGTGTTAGGGATGTGCAAACGCGGTTCGGATGTTCGGAGTTTGGATTGAACTCTGTCTGTTCGGACGTCTGAACCGAACGTCCGAACCAAATTAGAAAACGACCAAACAGTTTGGTCATGTTCGGGTGAGTTTGGATGAGTTTGGGGGTGGGAAAAACGTGGCTTTGGGTGGAAAAAATGTGACTGGAAGGGGGAGGCAGCTGAGGAGCAGACTTCCTGGCACCAGGGGTGGAGATCAGGGGTTGTTTCAGGGCCAAAGGATGCCGATACCGAAAAAAAATCTTCGAATTCGGTATCGGTATTGATATCGATAGCGCTATTTTCGAATGTTCGGCCAAGTTCGGCCGAACCTAACTCTGCTGAACCGAACAACCGAACCCGAACTCAGTTTTCGGACCGAACGTCCGAACATCCGAACCGCATTCTGTTCTCACATCCCTACTCATCATGGAACTCCCTCCCTCCAGATGTTCATTAATTTATTTATTTTGAACATTTGTTGCCCCGTCCCTCCTGCCATAGGCATCTCAGAGTGGCTTACAATCATTAAAAGCATTAAAATAAAACATCATAAAAGGAGAAAAGAAATAACACTTCCCCCACCCCCTAATACCTCCCACCCATCTCCTTCACCAAACGCCTGGTGGAACAGCCAGGTCTTACAGCTTCTCTGAAAGATGGGAAGATCCTGGGCCAACCGGGCCTCTACCGGAAGGGATTTCCACAGGCACAGTGCAGCCACTGAGAATGCCCTCCCCTGCGTGGCCCCGCAAAAACCCCGGGGGACCTCGAGCAAGGCACCCACGGATGACCGTAGGGACCGATCCAGGACCCGGGGAGT
Source organism: Sphenodon punctatus (assembly GCA_003113815.1). Taxonomy (NCBI): domain Eukaryota; kingdom Metazoa; phylum Chordata; class Lepidosauria; order Sphenodontia; family Sphenodontidae; genus Sphenodon; species Sphenodon punctatus. The sequence continues at coordinate 1,337,255 of QEPC01001482.1, forward strand.
GAGGCAATCTCACAGGTAGGCAGGGCCCAGGCTGTTTAGGGCTTTATAGGCCAAGATCAACACCTTGAATTGGGCCCAGAAAACCAGCAGCAGCCAGTGCAGAGAATGGATCACTGGTGTAATATGCTCCCAGCAGCTCAGTCCCACTAGGAGATGGGCCGCTGCATTCTGCACGAGCTGCAATTTCTGAGCCATCACCATGGGTAGCCCCACATAGAGTGCATTACAATAGTCTCTAATCGAGAGGTGATGAAAGCATGGATGACACTGGCCAGGTCAGAGTCCAAAACAAATGGCTGAAGCCGTCACACCAGATGTAACTGGCAGAAAGCATGCCTCGCCACAGCCTCCACCTGGAGATCCAGGCGAGCTGCGCATCGAGGAGCAGCCCCAGACTCTGTACCTGGGAGACCAATGGAGGGCAGACCCCATCAATAGTGGGAGCCGCCATCTCCAGCACCTTACCCATTAACATCACCTCCATCTTGTCAGGATTTAGCCCCAGTCGATTAGCCCTCATCCAATCCTCCACAGCCGCCAAACACCGAGTAAGCACCAAGACTGCCGGGCCTTGGTCTGTTGAAAAAGAGAGGTACAGTTGGGTGTCATCAGCATATTGATGACACTGCACACTGAACCCCCTAATCACCTCACCGAGTGGCTGCATGTATGCATTGAACAAGAGAGGGGCAAAACAGAACCCTGCGGGACTCCACACGAGAGGTCTCGGTATAATGAAAAATAATCCCCACGCACCACCTGCTGGGTTCTTCCGTACAGGAAAGGGAACCATTCACAAACAGTCCCGCCAACCCCTGCACAGTCCCGCAGGCGCGTCACCAAGATCTCATGATCAACAGTATCAAACACAGCTGACAGATCTAAGAAAACCAACAGGGTCTAACGACCCTGATCCAATTCCCGGCGCAGGTTATTCACTAAAGTCACAATCACAGTCTGGGTCCTATGCCCTGGATGGAAGCCGGACTGAGAGGGATCAAGAAAGCCGATGCAATTTCCAAGCCGTCACCATGGGTAGCCCCACAATGTTCACCATTGTTTCTCCCTCCTCACCTTTAAAAAGCACATGAAGAATTATTTATCCTCCAGATGCTTTGGGAATCCACTGCTTTGGGAATCCATTTATCTTCCCCTTTTAAGTTGTTGTTAAAAGGATTTTATATTGTTTTATTGTAGTTTCTGTGAGGCACTCTGAGCGCCATTTGATGGGGCAGCACCATAAAAATAAATTTTATTTATTATTATTATTATTATTATTATTATTATTATTAGCAACCATTTATATAGCATCAGCAATGTACCTGGCACTTTACAAATTAATTGAATAGACATGGTCCCTGCCGTAGGATTTACCGCCTTCCGCCAGTTGTATCTAGTGTGAAGGCTGCGTCCATACATCTCCAGGCTGGACCTGGCCTCCCTCATCCATGCCTTCGTTACCTAGAGGCTGGACTAGTGTAATGCGCTCTACATGGGGCTGCCCTTGTTCCTGGTCCAGAGGCTGCAGCTAGTGCAGAATGCGGCGGCCCAGCTCCTGACGAGGACGGGTCGTCGGGGGCATATAACACCTGTGCTCCGGACTCTGTACTGGTTGCCAATTGCGTGCCGAACCAGGTTCAAGGTATTGGTGTTGATCTATAAGGCCCTTCACGATCTGGGCCCCTTGTAGCTCAGGGACCGCCTTGCCCTCCGCGTCCCAGAGCGGCTCCTTTGGTCTGCCGGGGGTGCCTTGTTGGAGGTCCCCCGGGTTAAGGGGGAGGCCACAATAGAGAGGGCATTCTCGGTGGCCGGGCCGCGTCTTTGAAATTTCCTCCCGGAGGAAGCTTACCTGGCCCCAAGCCTTTTGACATTTCGGCGGGCTTGTAAAACCTGGCTGTTTGCCCAGGCCTTTGGGGAGAATGGGGGGGAGGGGGGGTTAGTGTTTTAACGCTTTCCTACCTTTTATTTTTGTCTTATTTTTCCCAACCCTGTTTATATTGTTGTGTTTTTAAGGGTTTTTTAAAAAAACAAAAATTGTTGTTTTTATGAATTGTTTTATTGAGTTGTACGTCGCCAAGGGATGGTGTAGGCATGGGGAGCGACTTTTAAAATAATAAATAAATAAATAAATATTAATACAATCTGAGAGAGGGGGGGATGATGATGATGATGATGATGATGATTATTATTTATTTATTTATTTATTTTTTAATCTGCAGCCTTTACCTGAGCAGAGAACTTTTATTGCTTGAGTAATGAACGGAGTCAGTGCTCCCATATTTGACCTGCTATGTTTTAATGAAGTTTGATAAGGCTTCCTGTTTTCACAATAGATTTGTCATGCCCATGAAATCTGGAGTTTAACCAATCTAGAGTTTGCTTGTTATCTTCTTCTTGATACCCAGTGCCTCTCTTTTGACATTCAGGTCATTTTATCATTCTTCTCAACCAGTGTTACAAAGGTTTGTAAATGGTGTATTGTTCTGCAAAAGGCTCAAAATGTTTCCCTGATTGATCCCTTTTGTGTGAAAGGTACTAGCAGCACTGAGGTTGATGTTTCAGCCATCCGTACAGTGGTGCTCCCATTTGAGCTGAGGAAGCAAATAGCTTATTAAAATCTAATTTCTCCAGCATGTTCTTGCCATTGGGCACTTTAAATAGGTTAATGTAATTTTTACAATACACACAGGGAGCTTTACTCACAAAATGTTGTCATAAACCAGGAGGGAAAAAAAGCCCTAGATCATCTCAGAGTAGAGCTGCTCCAAATACATTTGCTCTGCTCGTTCCCTCCTAGAACTTTTTTTTTTTTTTATGATTCCACTGTATTATTGTGGATTCCAGAGTTTCTTGGGGGAAAATGTCAGATTTATTTAATACAGGGGATCATTTTTCAGGTGAGCTCTAGTATACATCAAAATATTGAGACATCACAGACACCTGATAAATTATGATGGTTTTCTTCTTAATACTTCCTTTTTATTGCCTGTATTCTTTAAAGTGAATTTAGAGCTCAGAAAAATGCTGGATTTGACAAGAGTAGAAAGCGAGGACCTCTGTTTATTCACAGAATTGGTATGATCAGAGCAATGGCACTGTAAGTGTCCCCATACTGTTAAAGTAGTATACCTAGAGGGATCACTTTTAGGAGTAAGAGAGTCACTCAGGGTGAAGCTACATGAGACACAATGGGGAGGCTACCATGCCTTGGGTAGCCTTACCCCACTCCAGGCAGCCGGACCACACAGTGCAGTGCATCATGTGACCGGTGCCCACCAGATGTTCCCCCCACACAAAGTGTGCTCAGAAAAATTCTGAGGATACATAATGGAGCAGCCTTATCCATAAGGCTGTCCAAGGCAGGGTAACTCGTGTGCCCGGGCCACGCTTGCCCTGCCATGCAGGGAGCACTGCTGTGGATCTTTGAGTGGCAGGTGCTGTTGTTCATTGTGCGTGGCCATGTCACTGCTGGAGAGGGAGACGGGACAGAAGTGGATGCTCGCTTCTGTGGCCAGTGCCGCCGAACAATCTGACTGTGGTGGCAGTTCTGGCAGCAGCTGACTGGCTCAGCTTCCCCATGGCCATCTGCCCGGCTCCCTGGGCTGGCCCTGCTGAATGGCAGTGGCGATTGCCTGCCAAAAGGCCACACAGGGATCAGACCACCACAGCTCATCTGGCTGCACCCTCAGTCTTTCTCTTGACCCATCAAACCCATAGTGTCTATTCTGAATCTGTAAATAAAAGGTTCACCTAATGCCACCTGTGGTGGTGGGCTTTGTGATTTTTCCAATAAATATCAGGAGACTGTCAGTTTCTTTCATAGACAGTATGGCATTGTGCAGGCTGTATATTAGGAGACAGCAAATTCATTTTATATAATGCAAGACACTCTGCAGCCATCAGAATGCAATGACTTTTGTTCCTTGTATCGATCAATACTGTATTTGAATCAGTGATCTAGAAGTGATATGTTCTGTGTCTGATCACTAATCTGTTGAGTCAGTAAACCCCACCCTCTTTTCTTTTCTTGGTTGGACATTAAAACATATAAAACAGTAAATCTCATTTTCCTTTCATGATAAGGAAAACTGAAGCATATACATAAAAATACAGTGGGTCGCTGATAGGGATGGGCGAACAGAAATGAGTTCAGAAATTCGGTTCGGAAATTGGGTTCGGTTCAGTCGACCGAACTATTCGAGTTCGGTCCAAACTTCCAAACAACGTTCAGAAATTCGAACCCCATTGAACTAAATAAAATATTATCTTTTAGGGATGAGCGAGCAGAACCGAGTTCGGAAATTCAGTTCGGTTCGAAAATAGAGTTCGGTTCGGAAGTTTGGTTCGGTCAACTGATCTGGTCAAGTTCGGTCCGAACTTCCGAACCATGTTTGCCCATCCCTAGTCGCTGACAACCTAACCCCACTTCCTCCCATCATTCCCTAATAGGAGAGAGCGTAAACATAGGCCTGTGTTTGACTATTCAGTGAATGCATCCAATCTTTAGAAATCTGTTTCAAAGAAAAGAAAGAGTATACCTCATTAACAGAGAATTAACACAAAAAAAGCAAGTCATGTCAACTCCGACACAAACCCAGATGCTTAAGTTAGTTACACTTTTCATTTTGAGGCAACATAAATTTATTCTTCGTTAATGGGGAAGTGGAAAAAAGGATTAGCCACTAAAAACAGCTAAAACCAAATTCTATGCTCAGTCAAATGTGAAAAGGTATAATGTATGATTTTCTCCTTTTTAGCCCATTGTACATTGCATTGCTTCACATTAAGGCATTGTATAACATCTGCACCATAAATAAAAGGATGTATGGAAATAAATTTATGTAAATTTATTTATGTAAATAAAAGAATGTAGGGAAAAGGCAACAAAACAGAACATGTGGAACAGGATTGCTTAAAATTCCTAACATACTTTCCTGCTCTATACACATATATGTGCATGTGTGAAACAGAGTGAAAACAAATAAGACAGAAGCCCACAGTAGCCAACGAGTCACCTACCCGTCAGTGTAGTGGCCGCCAGATGTTTACCCATTCCCACTACGGGGTGGGCAGGTGGTTCGCTGCTACTGGAAACATCATCCACAGGTCAGCAATGTGGCGCAGTCTAAGGCTCATCCAGCTAGGCTAATCTGGGCTAACATGTACCCCCCTCCCCCCATCTTTTAGGCACTGCCCAGTTCCACGGCATGGAGAGATGCACTAGCACTGTTGAGGAGGGCCACAATGGTGGCATGGATTGGGCCCAGAAGAAACTGTGCCAGCCAGCAGCAGCCAGAAGGAGTGATCCTAGGTGGAGAGACTGTTGCTGCAGCCAGGGAAAAGCTGCACAGCAACCTCTCCGCCCGGGGTCTCCCTGGCTGCAACAGCAGCATCTACACTCAGGGTCACTCCTTCTGGCTGCTGCTGACTGACACGGATTCTCCTGACCCAATCCTGCATCTGGCGGCTGCTGCGTCTCCTGGGCTGGAGTCCTGCCTGTGTATTCAGTTCCTCGGCCCAACCTGGGGTGATGGGAAGTGTGGCGGCTGAACATTTGGTCAGCTCTCCCTGCCGGCCCAATGAGTGGTGGCTACGCTGGCCCTCAATAGGGTGGGCCGAGGATCCAGCTGGCCTCTGTCTCATTTGTTTTTACACACACACACACACACACACACAACCCAGTAATCATACAATCACACAATATGTGAAGCTCCTCTATATGAATGAATTCAGGGTGCAAATTGGTTTCCCATGATCCTTTGCTGACTATTGGACAGTTGGACTGTGAAATGTGTCCCTGAATTCTTAAAGGAGCCCTTGTGCTGGTGGTGGTGTTTTTTCTAAATAAATAAATAAAATAAATAAAATCTCACTTATTCAGGAAAAATGTATTTAAATTTCTTCTTTTTCCTTCTATTGACACTGAGAACCTCATTCTTTTGGCCAGCCTTTAGTATTTATTTATTTATTTGTTTGTTTGTTTAAAAAAGTATAAAATACAAAATAAACCCATAAAATACTAATAATACCTCCTCCCCACAATTTACCCTTTCCATTGAAGTGCCTGGCCGAATTAATAGGTCTTACACTGTCTCTAGAAGACGGAGCTTAGGTGAACCTCCAAGGGAAAGGAATTCCAAAGATGTAGAGAAACCATCAAGAATGCCACTCTGTGTACCGGGGACGTATGGATGTGGGGAAATGATGGAACTTGCAAGAGGGCACTCTAGGCTGATCTTTGAGACTGCAGAGGGATATAAGCAGGAAGGCATGATATGTAGCACTTGCTAAACATGGAGAGTAACATCCTGATCCCATTTTCATTGAAGGCAAGGAGGATTGAAACCTACATAGTGGGAAATATAGCTACCTTCAGAGCCTGGCTCAGTTTTTATTTACAGTAATTATTCATTCAACTACTCTCTCCATAGGAAACAGAGAGCCTACTGTATACTGTATAATTGTATATGCATCATTGCTTTATCTTAGTTGCTAATTGCTGGACGTTGCGAGGCTCCTGAATGTGTGACTGGACATATAGAAGGAAGTTGGAGGACAACAGGAATCTTACACCCTCACACCTTGTGTAACAGCATAACCGCCAGACAATTCTGTAGTTCATTGTCTCTGAACTCTCTGCGTGGACTGGGAACAATAGTGGGGAAAATTAAGTGGAGGTCTGATGAAGGATGTAGTAAAAGACACCCTTTTAATAAAGGGTATCATACCTCAGAAATCTAGACTTCAGACCTTGAGTACCCACTGACATAATGAGTATTTTTAAACGAGCAAAGCGGGTAGGGGGATCTGTGGCATGGTTGCGGGGTGCCCATGCAGATGATGTGCATGGGGAGTGCTTCACACGGGTGCCTCCCAGCATGGCTACCGCAGCCATGGAGGCAGCCTCTGCACATGTGTCTGGCCCCACACAGAGCACTCCTGATATTTCAGCGGTGCTCTGTTTGGGGCCATGAGTGGCCACCGCGTGGTTAACAGGAGCACGCTCCCCCATTCACCACGTTCACATGAGCTATTGGATGTGTGGTCAGTGGGCAGCCACGTGTGGACACGTATTGTGTAAAAACACCCATCATCATTCCACAGCACCCCTTACACAAACCAGTGCCTGGGAAACACAAGTCTGTCCCTTAAGTGTAGAGTTTTGTACAGCTCTTATAGGGATCGTCTCTAATATATTATTGTCCCTTAGGAAATCTGCTGAGGTATTGCAACAATAAAGGATCTATCATTGCTGGAAAAAGTCACACTTTTGTCACAAGCCATTATTGCATTAATGTTACACACATAACTTGTTTTGTGTTTCTGTTACATCATATTGTGCTCACATGTGAGATTCAGGTTTGAAGGAATGCTCATTGCATTGTATCCTAATTTTCATCTTCCCCCCTGCACTTAAAAAGAAAAGACATTACCGTTACCAATGCCAAACACACATTAATTACAGTCAAGAGTTAGGACATTTGTTCTTTGTGAGTGTGTTTGTAGAAGTGTTCTTGATCAAATGTTTTTAACATCAAAAATAGTGTGTTGTAGAAAGCAAATGTGAAATATTGGTGAGAGAGTGTTCCAGTATCAGAAATACATATAAATAAAATAAGTACTGTTGAAAGTTTATTTCTACCTACATAAATAGTGTCTGATAGATATAAATGTGAAAAATCAGTGGTTGTTGGTGCTGGATTCTGGGATACCACCTTAACTGCTTTCCTTTCTTGTTGGTCTATAACGAATTCTGTTATCTTTATATCACCTTAAAACATGTTTTTCCTAATTTCCCAATTTAATGCCGAGTCACAAGGAACTAAATACGACACGGCTGAAGTGTTAGTAGAACGGAATAATATATCTGAAATATTAATATAGGGTTAACCAAGAATGTTTAAGCCATGAGTATGGGTACTTTATCGAGAGTGACAGACAGGGCATTACCCCCAACCAGATGGATATAGAACAACATCTCCTTGCTTGTTTCAAAATTTAACCCCTATCTAAGGTCAAGATTGATCTGCAACCGCAGGAGCAACTGCTAGTTTCCTTTTAATTGAGCCACTAGAAAAGAAGTTGAAACACACTTCCCTAGTGAATTATACAGCGGTGTGTCTGAGTAGCCAGGTTTTGGACTACTGAGTCATCAGCTCTATTCCCTATTGCAGTGGTTCTCAATGGTGGGCCTGAACAAGTTGTCAAGTGGATGCTAAGAATTTATGAAATTATAGTTGTTGGTGAATCATGACCCTTCAAGGCCACACTGCAGCTGTTATAATGGATATTAAATAATATTTAATATTATAAGTATAATGGATAATTTACTAGTCTGCTTCATTTTTTCTTCAATTACATGCAAGAAGGGTTTTCAATGTAATATTCAGCTTAAATGCATGGCTATGTGTAGTGTGTATTGACAGGTAAACTGGGGCAAGCATAGCTGGCCATATTTTGCGCCAAACCCCCCCAAAACGGTTGGGGAACCTCTGCCTTATTGTGACCTTAATGTATCCTCTCTTAGCTTGCATGCAAATGAGATGGCAGCACTCTCTGTGGGTATTTTTAGACAGGCACCTCCCCACTCATTACCCACCCATCTCCCACCCCTCATGCATGTTGCAGGGCCAATTGGCACCCTATGCAGCCCTGCAACATGCATGATAGGTGGTTAATGGGTGGGGAGGTACTTGTCTAAAATCACCCTAACTGCTTAGATGTACGATTTCTGTCTGGTACCTGAGGCATTTCATTATCATCTGAAGTGGTGTACCATGGCATAGGTCCAGAAAAAAAGCAATTGCAGAGTTCTCCCCTGTCGTCTACAAATAAATCCTCACAAGATTCCTATAATACTGATGTTTATTTCTACGTTGTTATTACCAGAGGGTACTAAGGTACATGGATTGTGAGTGGCCTTCAGAAACCCATTCGCAATCTGTGTAGAGCTGGATTTAGATCTCTGGATCCCCTTTACAATGCCATCCTCGCTGTACACGGTACACACGGCTTCCCACAAACTGCACGTGTAGTACAAACAATGGGGTTTGTCTCATAGTATTGATTGTAATGAAATCATGTATAACTCCTCAAGTTCGTTTACATCCCTCTTCCTTTACAGCCTGTGTATCTGTCTGACATTTGTCACTTTGTAGAAAGCTTGCGCTGATCCACTGTCCTCCTCATGACCCCACCCTGCCGGTCTTACTTTACCTGGTCCTGGCAGAGTAGAACTAAGAGTATGAGAGTTTATAGAACAAGGTCCCATCTAAACATGGACTGACAGGAATTATCCTATCAGCATTTGTCACTCCTTTTAGGAGTTAAATGAAAAGAGGACTTTTGTGGTGGTGGTTTATTCTCTCTCTCTCTCTCTCTCTCTCTCTCTCTCTCTCTCAGACTTTGGTGTTTGTGCAATTTTGGCCAAGGAGACATGAAAAGCTGAAATAATAATGGTTATAAAATAGAAGAATAAATTGCATCAATAAACACTTTTAGTAAAGATTTAATTTTAAAATTTCAGCTTTGCAGCTTGCCTAATGCATAGTTTGCAGAAGCTACGTAAGTAGCCACAACACCAAACTGAATTACATTTTTGAAAGTTCTGAAACCACTGCTTTAATTACATGTGAATTTTTCTATCAAGAAATCCATAAATTAAAAACTTTCTACTTTCCCACGTCTGTTTTACTGTCCTAGGAATAAACAAAAAGCTGTGAGTCAGTTCCATTTAACTCTGCACACCGTTACTCCAGTTGCATTGCAGTCCTACGTGGAGAAGAGTCACATTTCATTTTAATATGCTCAGTGGGGGAAGCACTAATACTAATATTTATTAAAATATTAATATTCCAGGAGCTTCACAAATCTCCAGGGTTCTGGCACTACGCTGAACCCTTCTCTTTATTTGGTCATTTCTCTTCATTTCTTTGGTGTTTTGTTTTTCTTTACCACCATACGTTCTCCCATATAATCATTTAGGACCTTCAGGCAACTTTGCACTTTAATACTGTATCTTATTTTATTTCTTTTAATATTATTTTTTCCACACTTTTAAGCTTTACCATAAAACAACCAAAACAAATTTGGGACTATTTTGTTCTTACCCATTTACATGATGGGACCCACAGGATTTTAAAAAAATTATTATTGATATAGTGCTCTTAAGAGCAAAGGCTTCTGTATGTAATCATATCATCTCTCTAGTGATAAAAGCACAGTATTCTTTTTTAACTTTTCAAAGCTAAGATTATGGCCATCCTGTGCATCTCAGGGTGTTTTTAAATTTATTTATTTATTTATTTATTTCATAGATTTCTATCCCGCCCCTCCTGTGAACAGCTCGGGGCAGCTTACAACAATAAAAACAACAATATATAATTCATAAAAAACAATTAAAACATCATCAATAATAACCATCATATAAAATTATTAAAACAGCATATCAAAATGAGATGCTACCACACATGGTCACCCAGGAGCCACTCATCTGGCTGCCTGTGCCTGTCTGAGGGTGGTGTGGGGAAATGTGCGCTTCCGTGAGCCATACAGCATCTACTCATGGCCACTCACAGTGCGCACTCAAGAAATTTGGCATGCACCAAGCGGGTAAGCCAAAAAAGTACATGGCAATGGGCGCCCACGCATCTCCTGCTCATATGAACTGGAGTGGCCAGCCACGCTCGCAGACTGGTCCGTTGCTTGCAGGCACTGTTGGGCAGCGGACACAGCCTTTGCAAGTCACTGTGAGTGCTGACTGCAAGTGCTGGGGAGCCCGGGTTCCCCTACAATCACGCCAGGACATGTCAATTTCAAATGCCAGCCTGGCATGTTTACCCCTCCCCAATGGACTGTAGCAGAGGGAGTGCAAGGCAGTTGCCACAGTAGCTCTGCTGGGAGCTGCCTGTTAGAATCCCGCCCCACAAGCTCTGCAGCTGTGCCACTCAGCAGCCACAGAATGCCCGCCTGCCCAAGCCTGTCTCATTTAGAAACACCCTAAGTAATGGAATAAATGGGCATGAGGCAGACCTCTCCCCCTCATCCCATGTTGGGTAACTGCATCTTAGGGTGCATCATTGTGATGAGAGCAGCCTCTATGGGGCTACAACTCTTCCTCCTATGCAGGCAGGTGGAGAAGTGGACAGACAGGGCAGGAAGAGGGCTAGTGTTGTTAATGTTCATGGCTTTTTGCATGCTGGCTGGAGCAGCTGATCCAGGTGGAAGTAATCTGCCCCAAGGAAGGCAGGATTGCAGATTATATGCACACTGGTGGAAATCTCCCTATTTTCTTTAGAAATGTTGAAAAGACTGCAGTCTATATTTGAGCTAACTGGGTTTAGACAGTTTGGAGTTGCATCCTATATTCTGCATTCTTCATTTTCATACGCTGCAGCCAATAGGAAAGTCTTAGAAGCCTTTTCTTTTAATTCTATGTATGACTTTGAGGTATCCGACTTGTGATTCTGATCTCTAAAGTGTGAAGAGGAGCATACTTACAATCAGTTTGTCTTGGCTGGTATACTCTGAACCCTTTAGCATTTCTGTTTGTCTCTTTTATTTTATTTTGTCATTTTTACAATTTTAAATTCCATTTACTTTCTGTGCTCTCCAGTAGCCCATTGACAGGTACATTTTGGCAGCACATCTCTGCGTTCCACTTTGACAATGCTCCTTGATGTGCTTTGTATCTATACTTTTTTTGCTCTCTGTTTTATCTTGTTAACATTTGCTTCATCTTCTTAATCTGGTGTCCTTTGTTTGTCTTTACTTTCTGTCTGTTGTTTATGGTTTCTCCTTTATTAGTTGTAGTTTATTCACAAATATTTATTTACATTCTGGTGGCTCGCAAAAGGTTGCATGCAGGGTTTTCCATCTTGCATCCGGTGAAGGTGATCAAATTGCTTCTATTCTATTGCTTCAGATATCATTTTCCTTGAAACTCAGGTTGGTGAGTGACTCCTTCCTTTTCAAGTCCTCACCTTTCTCTGGTGTACCTGCAACTTCATTTTTCTGTTCAGTTTTCTTTTGAGGCAAGTCATACGTGCATGACCATAAGTCAGGTAAAGAAGTATTGACAATTTGATTCTTTCCTTTGATTGAAGATTAACTTTACATTATTATAGATACATTATTAATACAGGAGTGCGGTGATCAAGGGCTGTTCCAGTGTACTGTTTACTCCAACATGTATCCCATATGATTTGTCTTTCCTTCTTCCTCTCCCCCTATTTCTTCTGTTTTATTCCAATTTGCAAGCCTGTGCTTTTAGAATTGGTACCAAAATCTCAAGTTCATGTGCAAGACATACACATCCACAGAGTTTGAATATGACTGTCAGCTTTAAAAGGAAACTGGAACTAACTTTGAGTTCTGCATATCTTCTAAGCAGCATTTATTCCCATGAAGTGTAATTTAACAATTCTAAACAACAGAATCAGTTCACACGGAGCTTAGTTTGAATTTCATTTGCACGACTTAGCACACAGGATCTTTCTGACAAAAAGATCATCACGAGGGTGAGATGGTGGCAGGGGGATTGGCGGTTGTAGGAGAGCATAGCACTTGAAACTACCTCTCTGCTGGGGTTCTTCAGCCAGCTACTACATCCCCACAAATTCTGGGTGAGCAGGGAAACAGACAGGGTGTGTACTTTCAGTAAGCTACTGCTGGCAACATTTCTCTGAAGCCTGGTTGCATCTTAAAATGCCCTCCTTGCTGAGTCCTCCAGCAAACTCTGCCTGTCTTCCAATGTGGGTTAATCCCCCTTTGGGTACAGTGACACCTGCTGGTATTAAGCGATATAATTTACTTCTCTCTGTGCCCACAATTTCCGACTCTCTTGATCGAACTAGTCATATTTGTAAAAAAGTGACAAAGTAGGTGTGGGGTCAGCAATGAGAGTATAAAGCATATTTCTCTGCCGCTGTCATTCACAGCTATACCGATGAAGGACTGAACACTAAAGGAGTGAACTCTAGTCGCAGACACACACGTGCATTTTGTTGTATATATTTATTCGCTATACACTGCACAAGAAACATAACAGCTGAAGTTTTATCTACTGGATAAATACCTTTTTCAATATTACAGCTCTGTGTTCAGTCATTGCTCATCTTTCAAACGTGTTCTGTATTTTTCTTTACTTTGGTTTTCTCTTTTTGTACATAGTAACACCCCTTCATATTATTGTATGTGTATCAGCATCCTGTAGGCCATCTCTTGTAACCCCTTACTCTAGCAAAATTCCTGTTGACTTAATTGGTAGTTTTTTCTGAGAAACATCTGCAACATTAGGCCCTAAATGTGCACGAGAGCCACGCTTATTGAACTGAATGTTCTTTTTCCGATTGATGCAGGTGCTAGACTCTGGCAGGAGACGATGACACTCCATTGTTCACAATGGATCAAATCCTGGTCATTATAAGGAGTTTGCAATTTACAGTAGTAAATAGACCAAGATTTGGCCCAATATATTACTTTAATAACAAGCAATATTGGAATATATACATAAACTGAGCCTTTGATAATTCCATGTTTACTTTCTTCACTCATAGCTACCTCATCCCTGAATTCCCAGCTTCAGCAACTTCAGCATCTTCAGCAGCTCCAGCATCAGCAACAGCAAGGGCAGCAACAAACAAGCCAGCAGCAGCAACAAGCTCAGCAGACACAGCAACCACAGCAGACACAACAGTCGCAGCAGCAACATCAGAACCAATCACAGTCCCAGAGCCAGAGCCAACAGCAACCAGCCCAGCAGTCCTCAAGCTCCCCTCAGAAGCCCAACCAGTCGCCAGGACATAGCCTTCCATCGCCTCTCACTTCACCAAATCCATTGCAGGTACAGTCCCCAAAGAATAGAAGTCCCTCCTCTCTAGCAATAGAGAGTAAATCTCACCCTTCAGGAAGGCAGCAATTAATGTACTGCAGCCAGGGAAAATGAAATGAGTACTGCATGTTCTGAGCATACATGCTGATTAGTGTCAGCTAATTGAATCAATCCTTTAGATGCATGCTGCTCACACGGAAACCTGTACCTAGGAAACTATGAAAACAAACAAGTGAAATCCCTAGACTGTTTTCTTCTAAAGGGTGAATGTTGTCTTTTGCTATGAGACTTGCATCATGGACATCTGTGTAAAATAGATATAAAAGGCTGCCTTAATCCATAGTTTTTTGGGGGGGTTACCTTTAAAAAGTTTTTTTTTAACCTGTCTTAATCCATTTTTATACCCCACTGACCTCAAAGAAGCTACTGCAAGGGTAGGTTTGGCCCCATAATTACACCTTCTGGTATTTTTAAAAATTAACTAACTTTATTGGTGCACACTAAAACTTTAGCTGTCATTTAAAAGATAAGAGGGTGGTATGTTGCCCATATAGCATAGTGATGATTACTATCAAAATGAGTTCAGCTAAGTAGTAACTTAAATGTTGATTATGTTTAAAGCCTAATTGCAAAAGCCTTCAAAGATTAGGAAAGGGATGGAACTCCATTTCTCTTCCCAATATTCGTATCGCTAATCCTATTAAAAGAACAAGTCCTCTGTCAAAACAATATTGAGGGTGCAATTCTCTATACATTAAAAGTCAATGACTCTGCTGCCATGGACTAATGATGGAGGATTAATATAGCCTAATAATCCTACCGCAGCCTCCAGAACCAGAACTTATTGTCACAAGGTTGGGGTCCGCTACCCCACGTTTCTGGGTTAGGTGACTCAGTTTCCCTTACTTGCAGCCCACCTGAATCAGTTCCTTCTCTAGCTGATCCAGTCCTGCAAGGAGGCAACACTTTTGTCACCCAAGTTCCAGAAGCTTCCCGTTCTCAAACTCTTTCTCTCTCTGGGTTCGCAAGTGCTTGAGGGCACAAGATCTCAGATTGTATTCCCCAATGTGAGACAACAGAAAGCACTTCTTAGTAAAGAAGAAAGTTTATTGATTACATAAACAAAGATAGTTTGAACGCAGAGTGGCAAATAAAACAAAAGTATATAACGCAATACTAGTCTGTTTTGAGTAAGCCCCTCGTTAAGATCTTATCCTACAAAAAGTCCATTCTCAGCCAGATGTAGTAAGGCTTTGTCCTTTGTCCTTCAGTTGGTTTGCCAGCAAAGTTTCTTCTCCAAATTGAGCTTCAGGGAAAAAGATCTCCCCTCTTTTATATGTTTTCCAGTTTCTTTGTCTGACTTTCCTGCCTGGAGAACTCTGTGTGCTTTCAGTCACGTAGGCAGGGAAAGCTTCATTTGCAACTGAATGATCCCTGTCTGGTTTCTTGCGGAGGTGCTAGGTTTTCTGAATATGCATTCTTTGTCTCTCTCCATTGCATGAAGTGAGTTTCCAGCTCTCAGCTTTTACATTACATGATTGCATGAAGTGAGTTTCCAGCTCTCAGCTTTTACATTACATGATTGCATGAAGTGAGTTTCCAGTTTTCAAGCTTTTACATTACATACATGTTTAACCTTTACTTTTACATATTTGTTAGACCTGTAGTATAGTATCTCCTTGTGACACATATTATCGTTAGCATACCCTGTTGTCAAAGGTAAAGGCAAGTGCATGCTCAATTTTCATGAAGTGCACATTTTCTAAGAACTTATACATGCAAGTAACTGCCGATTATATCCAAGGGTTGATCAGGGAGCATGCACACAATGTACTTGATACTTCAGGATAATTTGCCAGTTACTCTGGGTTAATTACTCTGCTTTGATTCAGAAGAAAGTGTGTAGCATAAGTCAGATAGACTTAGTTAGGCCAGGGAGTCAGCATCCAAAGATGACTTCTAAAGCAGGGGCCGGACAACCGCCATTCTAAGAACATGACACCCTACCCTCCTGAAGGGAGGTGTTGACAACCTCAGCAATGGCCCAGTGTCTCGTGGCTGGCTTTCACCAGCCAGGACAGACAAGGATCTAATTCACAACTGGTTGTTCTCATTGCCCCAAACACCTCCCTCACATCGGTGGGTGACACCGATAGAAACGAATCCAAATAAACGTTGACTGAGCTTCCATAATCTCAAACTCTGATTCTGCAGATAAAGTGGCGGCACCCAAGTCGTGGTGAATACGAGCGATTTTGACTGCAAAGTAATTAATAAAAATGTCACTGTGGTCATTAGATAACTCCATTTCTGGGCAGAAGGAAACCGGATTAACCAAGCCCCTCGCCACCTGGAACAGCTCTGCTGGACAAGACTTTGCAGACACTATGATAGCGGAGATTCACTGCCATCACAGCCACAGCATAGTCCTTCAAAAACAATCTATGTCACAATCGGTTGGCTTCAACGTGAATTGGATGGCACCTGCACTCTAACCCCCTACCCTCCTGCTTCAGCCACCTTAAGTCCTTTGTATACCAGGGGGACCTGTTCTTCCACAGTGGTGGAAGCGGATGTCTGGGTGCAACCATATTGATGGCCATGGTCAAAATGTCATTTCACAAAGCAATCAGGTCATTGACAGAGTAGCCAATAAGGTCAGCAGGCAGTTTCCCCTAGAAAATTCTGGAAACCAATCAGATCCATTAGCCTCTGGACACAGACCAACCTTAACTGATCCACCACCCCAATGAGGGTATAGGAGGGCCAGGATCTGGGCTTTCAGAAGGTAAGGGTCCAACCATGACAATGGTGTTGTAACAACACCCCCGATAATTGTAACCCCTGTTTCCAGGCTGGTGCAAAGCATCAAATCCAATGTGTGTCCCACCTCATGTGTTGGGCCAAATATTACTTGGGATAAACCCATGGTTGCCATGGCGGCCATGAACTCCTGCTGTGCCCCTGAAAGATTGGCCTCAGCAAGCATGTTGAAATCACCCAAGCCAATAAGTCTCAGTGATCCTCCCAACACCACCTCCGAGACCAGCTCAGCTAGAGCCGCCTGTGCAGCAGGGTGGTCAGTACACCAGCAGAATCCCCAATCTATCCCTAGCCAAATCCAACGTGAGGTGGACACACTCCATATTAGACAAGTCAGGTACCAGATACCTCCAAAAGATCAAGGTGTCTTTACAGATCACAGCTGCACCAAGTACCCAACTGGCACCAACTGCGACAAAGTTGATCTGGATGCCTCATCCAGCCAGGTCTCTTTAATGCAGATGAGGTCAGCAGCCTCATCCTGAATAAGATCATGGATGGTTGATGTTTTATTAGCCACCCACCTTGCATTAAGCAGCATCAGTGTCAGATCAGGGGCTCTGCCAGCCTTAACCCAGAAATATCTCAGGACATGGGGGCCAGGGGGAGTTAGACATAGGGACAGTCACCAAGTGTCTCTCCTGACAATCCTGATGGTCTGTCCTCCCCCTCAACCATACCTCCCCAGGCCCAACATGATCCCAATAACTGCCCCCTCCGAGCCCCCTCCAAATAGGTTCTTCCCTCCAGCATGTGATCATCAAGCCTCACCTCTTAAAACGGCCCACAATGACCCAGGGTGCGGGTGTCCGGAGAGGGTCTCCTGAGTCCAGTATCCCCAAAGGCAGAGCAATAAAGGTGGCAGGCAGGGGAGAAAACCTATCTCACATCCCCATACCCCCTCTCACAGGGGCCCAACCCACAAAACCTCCACCCACATATTTCCCCCCTGCCCATACAACCCCTCTCACGGGGGAGGGGGGAACTCCCATTCTTTTCCCCCAAGCCTGTCCCCCCACCTCACCTCTCAAATGGGGGCCATGGCACCCTCTCCCACCCTCTTTCCCTCTACCCACAACCCCCCTCTCACAGAGGGGATTATAACAGAACCCCTCACACTCCCAGCCTTGACCTAACCCATATCCCCCCCACATCCCAACCAATCTAAGAACAATTTTAAACAACACACAAAACAGCAAAAAACAAAAACAAACCACAAACCCCTCCACTCCCCTACCCCTACCCCTAACCAGGCCAGTGAACAGCCCCCAAATGGCAGCTGCCTTTGGCAACAGGCAGCCTTCGTCAACAGGGACAGTCACCTTCGTCAACAGGCAGCTGCCTGCAGGTGGTGGAGGGCTTAGACCTAGAAAAAACAATATGAAGCCAGAGGGCCAGGGCTGTGGGCAAGGGTGGCAAACAGTCTCACCCCTTCAGCAGCTCCCCCAGCAGCAGCCTTCCTACCCCTGCAAGGGATGGGGTCCTTTGGATCCAGAGGGCCAGGGGTGAGGATGGGGCACCCCTTACAACTGGGGAACAAAAGAACCCCTTCCTATCCGCAG
Organism: Sphenodon punctatus; assembly: GCA_003113815.1. Classification (NCBI taxonomy): domain Eukaryota; kingdom Metazoa; phylum Chordata; class Lepidosauria; order Sphenodontia; family Sphenodontidae; genus Sphenodon; species Sphenodon punctatus. The sequence goes on from QEPC01001482.1 coordinate 1,355,471, forward strand.
TGCAAGCCCAAGTCAGGACCAGGGCTTATGCTATGAGAGAAGGGTGTCCTACTTCCCCACTGAACAACTGTCCAGAGGGGAGCAGGAGTCCTGCCTGTGGTGTAAGCCCTAGGCTGAGACTTGTAATGCACAGGGGATGGGGTGGTCTTGTTCCTCACCAAACAGCTGATCAATGCCAGCCTTGGGATCAGACTTGCAATTGGACCTACTACCACCCCTATACTGGCAGCTAGGCTTTTATGCCCGGCAAGTGTGCACTTCCTATATTTTACAGCCCTACAGATACCCTCAGGAAAACTGAGAAAGCATTCCCCCCCCTCCCCCCCAAACCCTCCCATTCTGCCTCCTACATTAACTCTATGTGACAGTATGCTTCCAGGAAAAAACAGTCCTCACGTATCAGGGGCACTTTACCCCAAGGTCACCATGGGTCAGCAGGTTCATACAAAATGCTTATTCTGGGGTAACTACAGTATGGCATTACCCTAGCGCTTGCAAAGATATGGGAACATGCCATGGTAAATTGCCCCGAGAAAGGTAAAGTGCTCCAGGTTAAATTCACTATTCATGTTAACATGCCCTGAGTTAGACTAAGGTGTGTAAAAACTGAGTTTTTAAATGGTGCAGCTGTCACTGCTAAAAGCTGCTGGAGACAGGTTGCTAGCTCGTAAGCCTTTTCTATAGTGGAGGAAAATGCTTCTAGAGATCTTCAAGTATATTATGTTAATAGCTACTTGGGTACTAGTTAGTGCACAGTCTAACATGTTTGTGATTGCTTTGGGACTCTTTAGTATGCAGATTATTGACACACAAACAGAAGTAGATCTAAAGCAGTTGCTGTTAGATTTTATTATCTTAGTGTAGCTGCTATGCGTGCACACGAAGTACAAACTGTACCCAGCGCTAAAAGCCTCTGTTAACTGCTTTAAAAGTTCTTGTTTTTTGTTTTTTTTAATAAAGCAAAGCTTATGCTTTTATGACTCACTCTTTCATCTGATATATAAGGGTAAACCTTTATGCCTATGCAGACCTTTTGGAGGATCATTTGTTTTGTATTTTGGCACATGGACTTACAGTAGAGTGGACAGACAGAAGATGCATGGCATCACCTCATAGAGCCACTTTGTAACAGACGCTTAGAATGTTTGGTTTTTAGTTGTTGTTGTTTTGTACTGACGCTTTAACTTTAAAATCAATCTGGAACTTTGAATTACAGCCTCTAAGGTAATGATCCTTACGAACTAGAATGAAAAGGTTTTAGTTTGAAGAATATTAAGGGAATAAAGATCAACCAAGTTAAAATTTGACAGCTTAAATTTCATTTCTGAATTTTTGATTTTTCATGTGGGTTTTATCCTCTTACATTATTCAGGATCTGTCTGAGAGATATTAGTTTAGAACAATGCAACTTAGGAAGATTGTCATGGAAAGCCAGTAACTCAAAAGGATGATTGTGTTTGTTTAAAAAAAACTCTGAAAGATAACAACAATTATAACCAGAAATATAAGGGTGCTGTCATGTCTTCAGAAAGAAAATTAAATGAAAGTGACTTACTTAGGTATACTTGGGTTAGGTGCTTTTTGTAACTGATCAGAAACTAATAACACTGCTACACCTCACTGAGGGCTAAAATTCTCATACTGATTCTTGTCAGAGTTCTCTGTAATATTGCACTATAATTTTATTACTTTTCTTTATTCAGTTCTGTAGAGTGGATTACATTTACAATTTTTTAGCAAGTCCTAAGTTACTTTACAGCAGAAGCAGTAGATTGGGGATTAGTTAAAATTATTTCATGTGCCTAATTCTGCTCCAACTTCAGTGTAGTTGTCCTGATTTAACACTGACCATAGAATGAGGCCCATAACAGTATACTACAGAGCTTTTCTGTTTGCTGAGCATGAGCATATAGTTCAGCAGGTAAATCTGACATCCCTGCTGCAAAATAATGAATCAATAGGGATGGACGAACACGGTTCGGAAGTTCAGAGTTCAGGCCGAACTTGACCAGTTCGGTCAACCAAACTGAACTCGAATTTTGAGCCGAACCGAACTGAATTTCCGAACTTGGCTCTGTTCGTCCATCCCTGAAAGACAATATTCCATTCATTTCAATGGGGTTTGAATTTCCGAACTTTGTTCGGAAGTTCGGAGTTCGGACCGAACTCGAATAGTTCGGTCAACCGAACCGAACTTCCAAACCGAACTCGAATTTTGAGCCGAACAGAACAGAACCGAATTTCCGAACTCAGTTCTGTTCGCCCATCCCTATGAATCAAATGTTTCTGTGGATGGAAATAAAAATGAAAATGGCAGCTCAAAACTGGAAGGTTGGCTAACAATATTGTTCTTTTTGAGCACTCCTAATATCTTATTAAAGTGCTTATTGGATAAAATAACAGCCATGGTTGAAATAGCAAAGGCCTAATTCTGCCTTCAGTTTTATATGATATATAATAAGTTGTACTACAATACTGTTGGTAGGGGAGGGGCTGAAACATGTAACTGGATATTACTTTGTGCTCCAAATAGTGTTTTATGCTTGACCTGCACCTCTTCTCCAAGGGGCTAAGTCCCTCAAGCGGGTCTGGTCTAACTAAAAAAAAAGTCAGACAAAAGCAATTAAGGGTAAAACCAGACATGACTGTGGCCCACTTTTGCCACACCTCACCTGCATGGCTGTGCAGGTGCCATCAGGTGTTCGTCTGGGATTGCTCCGGGCCATATCGGTGAATAGCCTGGGCTGTGGCCTCGGAAAACCTCCAAGGTCACAGCTCGCCCCCGCCCCCCAGTGCCCCAGCTGAGGTCATCTTTGTTCAGCGGCCCAGCACATGTCCAATGCAGCTTTCCTCTCCAGGCCGTGCCAGGCCACCAGCATGCTGCTGTTATGCATGTTTTTACTAGGGCTGAAATTCGATCTCAGTGTTTTCGAGTTTCTCAGTGAGAAACACATTTCTTGGCTCACTCTGGAAAACAAGAACAAGTTGAGAAATGGCAGCTTCTCCCTGCCTTCTCGCCAAGAACTCAAAGGCCTTTGTAATCAACAGGAACTGGACCTCAGTGCACCTGGGCTGGGACTTGTCAGTTACAAAGGTTGTTTGCAAAGGCTGTATGCTCTTTGCTTTTCAAAGCCCTGTGCCGGGGGAGAAAGCAGGGATCCGCTCTCTCCTTCAGCGCAGCGCTTTGCAAAGGGACTTAGTGCTCCCACTCAACACTCCCCCCCCCCCCAAACAGATGTTGGGGGAGAGCCAGACTTGAACTCTTGCCAGGCAAGAACTCAAGCCAGTGTCGAGATCCCAGTGAGATCTTGAACCTTGTTCTTGTTCTCACAAGAATTGTTTTAATTCTCGTTTCATCCCTATTTTTTGTTTTTAACCCACAGTGAAATCCTTTCCAAGATAACTCTCAGATGATCAACTCTCAGGTGGAAAAGCTGTTTTGCAGAGGCCATATCCTACAATACATATGCTGCCCTTATTCCAGTCCTGGAATAGTTAGAGCAGCCTAACTTTCTAAAGCTGGCAGTTCCCAAACCTTTTTGCTTGTGTAACTCCATGTTGAGATTTAAATATGATCCTGTGGTCCCAGCCAGCAACAATGATATGCAAAGTACAGTAAAGCAAAAGTCAAACAGAATTGTGACCCCATCCACAGATGGTATGACCACACTTGGGAACCTCTGCTCTGGCATAAGCCATTTGAGAATTTAGGAACTGAATTGCACTCTGTTCCACTCACCAGAAACACCCCTTATTATGCCCCCAGGTGGAGCATGAGGATTGGTGAGTGCACCGAAATCCAATTTTATGGCTTTATGCCAACCAAGAGCTTCCTTCTTCAAGGAGAATCCTTGTGTGAATAGCAGTCAAATTCCAGACTTGGTACTAACTGGCTAGTGCTGAGAGGCTAGAACACAGGAAAGAGAATCTGGTTTATTAGGTTCACGCTTTGGAGACAATCCAGGAAGTAAGTTAGTGCTGTAAAATAATTAGCAGGTAGCAAAAAATGTAACTCCGAGTCCTGTTTGATTTATGCTATTAATCAGAAATTGACCAGTTTCTGAGATGCAGGTACGCTGAAGTCTCAAAAGATAAAAACTTTTTTTATTAGCCATATGTTAGCCAGCAGAATGTAGAGTTGCAGGAAAGCATGCTAAAAGAATAGTCCAGTGATAAGGACATGAGCCTGGGACTTGGAACAGGCCTTAGCCCAGGCCAGGTGCACCCTGTGGGGGAAACAACCCCACAGAAAGTCGTAGTAGCCGCTCCTGAGGCTTCTGGGGCCAGAGAGAGCTTCATTCCTAGGGCTGGTTATGGGGCTAAGGGAGAGAGGGTGGGTCCTGCACAGGCAGCTACGATGGTGCCAAAAACAACCAGGAGGAGCTGCAGGAGCATGTCATCCCCTCCTCCACCAAGCCCCAGTAGAAGCCACAGGCAGTGGGAGGACTCTACAGTGGGGAGCAGCACTGCTCCTGCTTATAAAGTAGGGTCGTGCAGGAGGTGACTGCCGAAGTAAGTGGGGCCAAGAGCAGCCCTCAGCAGCCAGGGCAGTGCTAGGGATGGGCGAACGAAACGCGGTTCGGATGTTCGGTCGTTTGGTTCAAAAACCGAGTTCGGATTTGGTTGTTTGGTTCAGCAGAGTTCGGGTCGGCCGAACATTGCCGAACATTAGAAAAAGCACTATCAGTACCGATACCGAAATCGATTTATTTTTTTTTTGTATCGGTATCTTTGGCCCTGAGATCACCCCTGGTCTCTCCCCGTGGTGCCAGGAAGTCTGCTCTTCAGTTGCCTCCCCTTCCAATCACATTTTCCCCACCTTCCAGTCACGTTTTTCCCGCCCTGAACTCATCCGAACCCACCCAAACGCGACTGAACTATTTGGTTGTTTTTGAGTTCGGTTCCGATGTTCAGTTCAGTCGTCCGAACAGACCGAGTTTGGTCCGAACTCCGAACCACGTTCGCACATCCCTAGGCAGTGCTGCTCCCGCTTCTCCATATGCTCCGTGAGTCCTCCCACTATACACTACATCTATGGCTCCTGTGGGGCCAGCACTTCCAGCGGGACTCTTCCAGGTGGAAGGGGGGCTGCACTGCTTGCTGCTTTTGGTGCAGGTACAACTCCTTTATGAGGCCCTGCTTTGTGTCCACCTCCCTTCCCACCATCCTGGCCCAGCCACATCCCCATCCCAGGCCCTGCCTTTCCTAGAGCTGGTTCTGCTGGGACGCAGTGAACTGGCTTCTATTCTCTGATCCGCCATAAACACACTGTGTGATCTACACTAAATCATTCAGGTTCCATTTCTCAAAGTGCTGTGTCAGCACCAGCTCCATTGCAGAGCTCTAATCTCTCTGTGCCTCAGATCCCCACCTCAGAAATGGGAATACTGTAATAGTACTCCCTCACCTCCTTACAAGGATGTTGTGAGGATAAATACATTAAAGATTGTGAGATACACAGATACTATGGTAATGGATAATAGATAAACAAACAATGTTTGCAGGCTACTACAGTAGCCACATGCTGAGACCCCACCAGGTACTCTATTTCAAATTCATACTACATAAAATATATCTTAATGGCAAATCCTGAAGTTTATATATTACAATTTTTTTGAGCCATTGGGCTATGAAAATATAAAATTCAGGCTAGAGAACTCTGCCTTGGCAGTCAGAACAAAGCACTTTGTCTAAAAACACATCTTTACATCTGACCCATATATGATGCTAGTTTTCAGTTGAACACTGTCCATGTGTTTGAATAGCATGGATTAGAAGACCTGTTCATAGAGAGACAACCGCACTAAAGGCAAAGAAGGAAGTGATTTCCACTGTTTTAGTCATGTGCAAAGATCACCAGAAAAACAGGAAATTCCCAAGGACTGTATTGACTTGAAATTATTCTGACCATTTTCAGAATTCAGTGATAGGCCACCTTTTTGTTTTTGAGAAACCTACTCACAGCAACGGAAGTTGAAGGAGGAACATGATGGGTAAAAAATATAAGGGAAGAATATTTTTGGGCACAACAACAAAAACAAAAATGCCAAATTAAAGCAAACTTCAGGATGGGAAAAGCAGCATCTACAGATTAAATTTTCATGCTAATCTTAAATAATGTATCTGGGCATCTAGATATTTTATAACAAAGGAAGAAAAATAAAAAAACTGAGCTGTAAATGTAGGAGAGCCCATACATAAATGCCAAAGGCACATAGGAGTCCCCTCTCACTGGGGGAAAAAAATAACAAACCCAACCTTTTTTATTCAAGGGTTAGATTCTTATTTTTAAAACCTACTTTAAAAAACCTCAGTTCAACATTTACTGACATTTCCAGGAATTTACTACAAATCTTTCTGAACCAGCAGAAACAACAAGGTTTTTTATTGCTTTGAGTGCAGCAAAGAAAAATTAATTTACAGAGGATATAGTTATCATCCTGTCTGCCCATATTTACAGTTCTCAAAAGGTTGCACACTTCCTAACGTCCCATACTTCTGATTAATTAAGATCCAGATTCTGGGATCCTTACTTAGAGTCTAATCCAGAGCCTATTGAAGTCAATGGAAAGATTACTATTGATCCCAGTAGACTGATTCAGGGCATTGTTTGGTGAGTAATTTCATCAAAATCAGTGGACCTCTTTGCAGAGTAAGACACTATGTAATCAATATAAGGCAGGCAGAATATGGCCCTTAGTTGTTTGAAAAGTGATTTTAAAACTGTAGTTTCCAAAGATAATCACTGAAGAGAGTACAGACGTTCTGAACTACTTATAAAATGGTCTTCTGCCTTTAGCATTAATGTACAAAAGGACTGCACATAATAACGTTTCGGTACAAGAGATGACTGGACAGTCTAACCAGATTGCATTTGTCAAATGATATAAAGAGCCTAAGGATCTCGGAGAACTCTGGCAGTGCTCTAGAACTTGACACTTAAGCAACCATGGCCTACTTTGTATTAAGTATTACTAAAGGGTGTTTTCCCACGTGACAGAACACGCCCTGTTTGCCTCTACGAGAGGCAAATGCTGTGCGCTTTTATCACATGAGAAAACATTCTGCACCAATCATACAGAGGATGCAGAGCACATTTTCTCAGCTCTGCATCTTCTGCATGATCGGCACCAAAGCCGTGCGTCTTTGTTTTCTCATGTGACAAAAGCCGCACAGCATTTGCCTCGCTGAGCTTCTCGCAGAGGCAAACAGTGTACGTTTTGTCACGTGGGAAAGCACCCTAATTGACAGCACTTTGCTGATGTTTTTTGCTCAGTTCCAACAAATGTAATCCAAAAAAAGTGGCAAACAAAGTTTGAGAGTTTACTGCCAATAATGTACATCTACTCAATACCAATCTCATTCCAAACAGAAAAGGCCACATCCAGTGTTTATTATAGTGAAAGAGTTGCTTTTGTAATGAAAACATGGCATCATGAAGTCTGATCTCGGGAACTGTGGTGACTAAAATTATTTACTGTATTGTTAAAATCTGGGCCAGGTCCTCAGTAGCTGCAAATAGACCTATGCCAGTTTAACCAAATGAGATTGAATTCAGGTTCTTTGACACAGAATCACTGTTGAACAAAATTACGTTGTCATGGATATACTCACATTTGCATACATCCCATCCCAGGCCTTCTGAGCCACTGCCCACTTTGCTAATAGATTCCTCAATTCACTCTCCCCTTTCTTTCACTGCCACTACAATTCTTCCCCTAGAGTCCTGGAGAAAGTACTTCATCTCCACAAAAAGCATTATTGGCCTTTGAAGAGTGCTACAAAACAAGTTCTCCCACAAGACAGCCAAAGGCAAGTTTTAGCTCCACCTTTGTAGGATTCAAAGCCAGTTATTAGACTGAACATTTTTCTAGTTATCTTTATAAGATGACGCTCGTTTGTTCTTGTTTACTGAAAAGAGTTATTGATGTTAATTTTGAAAGCTAGAAGTAGACTCATTTGCCCACAGGGCTAGCATGAGACTACCCTATAGTAAGGGGCTTGGGAATAAGTAGGCTTAAGTAGTTTATGCACAGCTTCTGTCAAACTTTCTTTAAACATTCTAGAATTTTCTGAAATAAACTTGACGTGGAACAGAAAGTGTCTTTCACTAATTCATTTAATTAGTTTGAACCTAGACCCACAAGTGTAAAGGTAGCAGCTAGGATGATAGTGATAATACCGGGAACTCAAATAGCACTCTCAGAGATGTTTGTTAATTAGCAAAACACCTATGTATGTGTAGTAATTACTGTACATGTTTTCCAAGAGTATATAAACAGAGGCACACAGAGGCTTCCCCACCAGTATACCTTATCTTTAAACTGGAGCACTCACCTCAGCTTCCAGACCCATTCTGTCCTTGTCTAATAATTATTAGTGTAATAACAGTGGTGAGGGATCTGTATAGAATTGGATTATGACCGTGGGGTAATACGTTTTTAAATAAAATAAATTAAAATTTCCATAGTGTCTGAGGTAACACTACTTGCAATCTAACGGTGACCCTTTTCACACGGGCCGCAATGCGGGGGTGGATGGATGTTTGGAGGCAGTGGGTGTGTGACACGTGGACGGCCGTTCCCACGGGCGCACACCCATCTCCACCCACAGAGCGACCGCCATTCTGGCCTTTTGTTCATTGGGTGTGCAATGGGTGGAGGTGGTTGGAGATGGATGGAGCATGGAAGCGCTCACGCACCCCACCCACTGCCTGCAGCGTACCCACGGATACCTACACACACACACCCCACTGCACACCCACCTGCCACGGCGTTTGTTCCCCCCCCCCACCTGCACACATGTGCAAGGGGGGAGTGCGTTTGTGTGAAAAGGGCCAGTTTTATGCTCTCAGTCAGCTCAAGAGTATTTGAGAGCCACAGCTGGACTCTGACCAGTGCAGTCCGGTGTAGTAGTACTTGGTCTGAACTACTGTAGAGTCGGGAAGAAGCACCATACCACAACTCAGTTTTCTACAATAGAAAATGCATGACTGCCACAGTACAGTCAAGGATCCTCTTCTGATCCGTAGCCAGCTTCCTCCTCCCAGAAGCTTGCTGCTATTTTGGGAGTTGAAGTACTCGATCATCGCATTGTAAGGCTGTTGAATGCTGCATTTAAACAGAACAAAGAGATGTTTAAGAGTTCTGAAAGGGAATATATAAGATAGTCTCTTCATTCCCTGAGGAAAGCTTCTCTCAGCTGGAGCACTGCCTGCCTGGTCCAGCCAAATATACTCTGCAGGTGTTACTATTTTCAGAATCACAGGGAGAACTGGTCTGAGTCACATTTAAAGGGAAAGAAATTAATCTTCTAGCAAAACAACTGGCATTATTAACACCCAAGAGGCTGAGTCTAATACAGGAAACCATTTGCCAGAGAATTCTCTAAAGTGGGGCTAAGTTGTTCTGGTTTACCTGGCAATTTCTTGATTCTAAAAGGGAAGTACTTAAATAAATTCCCTAAGGCAGCTAGGATATTTAATAAACCACAGACAAATAAAAATATTTTTAAAATCCCCAGGGCAAATTTTGGTAGTGATCCATATCCTGTAAGGTCTTACATTTTCAGAGCCTCTCTAAGTGGTTGGATAGCTATTCCTGTTGAGGGCACAGCAAGCCTCAGGGATCCCAGTCACAGAAAAATCAACACAGCCCTCAGACACTGTTTTTAAGCCAATGGCACTGCTTCACAGGTATTACTATTAGGCTTTTGTCTCTCCTGATTTTAACCACTGGCTCCAAAAGGTCATTAGGGACCAGACAGCATCCCAGAACCAATAACTTGTCTCCCTCTCCACAATTCTTCATATAGCACCCAGACTCTCGGGGGGCACATGTTGTAGGATATTGTCCTTACAAAACTTCAATGGACAGAGGAGCAGTGAATCAAATAAGCAACATGGCTTGAAAAGGTTGTCGGATTACTACCTTTAAGACACATCTATCCAGTCTGTTGTTAAGTTTTTAATTGTAAAAAAAATAAATAAATAGGGGAATGGTCTCAGCATACTAAAGAGCCTGTGGACTAAACTCACCACAAATTGCCAAACCACCACTTCAGGAACACTTTAGTAGACTAGAGATATTACAGTCCTAGAAAAACAGGTCTGGGAACAAAGTCTAAGGCTGTTTTTACATGGTCCCGGGGAGTGGGGGGTGTTGGCGCAGTGGGTGTGTGCTCGCTTACACGGACACACCCACACCTACTGACACCCATCTCCACCCATGGAGCTTCCTCCATTCTGTCGGAGAGCTCCATGGGTGGAGATGGGTGTGGGTCGGTGTGCGGTGGGTGTTGGGGTGTGTGCAGCAGGAGCATGCACAAACACCTGCCGTCTGTGGCATTTGCACGGGCGCACACCTGCCACACACCCATTCCCCCACGTACTGGTGGCTGTTTACACGGACTGCCCCTTCCCCCCGCTGCACACCCGCCTGAACACCGAGCGGTGGGGGAGGCCATCCGTGTAAAAATGGCCTAAATGACAAACTAGCTGCTTCCAGATCTAACAATTCTCTGATTAAATGAAAAGTTTCAAATTTAGAATTTAGAATCCTATCCAATAAGGCAACAATGAAATGACCTGAAGATTTGGGAAGACTTTATGTATCTATTCTGAGCAATAATGCTCTGAAGTCATCCAGCTTAAAATTAAATGAGTTGCCCAACCTCACACAGACTATGGCAGAGCCAAAAATGGATATTCTAATTTTGTCTTCATTTATCTGGGTATAAGTCTCATTAGGCCCAATCCGTGCATTACATGCACACCAAGTGCAGGATGTGTGTGCATACCATGCATTTGGTGTGTGCACACCCTGCACTTGGTCGAGAAGCAATGTTCACTTGCCCGCCCCATTGACTTCAGCAAGGTTCCCTGGGTGGCAAAACAGGATGAAATGTGGTTCAATTTCATTGGTCATATACCATAATCAAGGTGGGTTTTATGCAGCCTTTCAACTCTTTTGCTTTTTGGCTAGACCAATGACCACAACAGCTCTCAGCATAACTTAGAACAACCTGTAGTCTGTTCAAAACAAGAGTAGGTGGAGTGTTAGGAATTACTTTGTAAATGCTGGAGTGCTTTCCACTCTGGGTGTCAGGGGTGGCTGGTGGGTGTTGAGGTTGGAGGGGCAGTAGGGCTGGCGGGCAACGGTGGGCGGAGCCAGGACAACGGTGGGTGGAGCCAGGGCAATGGTGGGCGGAGCCAGGACAACGGTGGGCAGCATAACCCAGCAGCAAGGAGTTCCAAGGGTTAATGCTGGATGGACATTACATTACTTAATCAAGCAATTTCAGTTAGGTTAGGCAGGTTATAATCACCTCCTCTGCCAGGTTTAAAAGCAGGCAGACAACCTTAAACCTCACTTACAAGCAGTTTTAGCAAAGACAC
>QEPC01001482.1:1367404-1389223 GCA_003113815.1 Sphenodon punctatus
GACCATGGGGGTGGGAGCAGGATGGGGCAGGGTGGGGGGACCCTTGGGTGGGGTGGGAGCAGGATGGTGCAGGGTGGGGGGACCCTCAGGTGGGGTGGCCCTTGGGTGGGGTGGGAGCAGGGTGGGGGGTGGGATCACTTAAGTGGCTGCTGCTCCAGCGGTCCCTGGCAGCCCGAGCTGCAGGCAGAGGTGGGTGGGGGGACTTTACTTGTTTTAAATTGCCCGCGTGTCCTGCTCCTCCGGAGCTAGGACGCACGGGCAATTTAAGGCAAACAAACAAAAAGTTCCCTGCCTTGCCGCTCCCCCCCCCGCCGCTCTGAGCGGCAGAGTGGGGGGGAGAGCAGCAGGGTCCAGGTTCAGGACACAGGTTGGCTGAGTGCTGCCAGCCAGCTTCCTAAGTATTCCCCCCCCCTCAACGCAGTCGCCCGGCCCAAAGCTTCTCGCCTGGGCGTTTATAACAAGTGCCCAGGCGAGAAGCTCCATTGCGCCCATTAAGCGCAATGGAACGGTTAGCCCCTCCCTCCACAGCACGTCCTAGACTTTCAATAGAAAACGCAGTTGGGCGGCTGAGCCATCTCAGCCTTTTTGTCCCTTCCGGGAGCCATTCTCAGAGCGGCTAGGGAGATAGACTAGAGTCTGACAGCCGCAGCAGCCTCTGAAGCCAGTCAGAGGCTGCTGCGGCTGTCAGAAGTGGTGGCAGGGGTTTTTTTGGTTTGTTTTTTTTAGACAGAGCGGTGCGGCGCTAGGGGGGCAATGTCACAAACGCCCTGGGGAGGGAGCCGCGCCTGCTTGGTGTGCTTCCAGACAGGCCAAGAATACCTCTCTCCATTTATTTATTATTATTATTATTATTATTATTATTTATTTATTATTTAGGTAGCGCCAGCAATGTACCTGGCACTGTACAATCAATATGTATTTATTTTATTTTATTGTGATTTATATCCTGCCCTATCCCCTGAGGCACACGGTGGCTTACAATAAATGCATAACATACAAATATAAAATACATAATTAAAATCCCACAAAACTAAAAACACCCCCCTAACCTCTCCAATATATCGCTGCCCATTGAATGCCTTTGGAGGCAACCCCTGAGTCTCCAAAGGAAGGGAATTCCAAAGCTGTGGGGCAGCTACCGAGAATACCTGTCTGCAAGCCTGACTCATATGAAACTGGGCCAATGATGGAACCTGCAAGAGGGCACTCTTGGTAGATCTTAAGGGCCATGAAGGGACACAAGGAGAAAGATGATCCTTCAGATATCTAGGGCCCAAGCCGTTTAGGGCTTTAAAGGTCAAAAACAGCACCTTGAATTGTGCTGGTTCCTACCCTAAGGGGCTCATAATCTAAGAAAGACAAGGGAGAGGTGAAAATAGGAAGAGACAAGTAATGTCTTCAGATGGTCTTGGGGTTGGCCACCCTCAGACCTGCTGTGGGGGTGGCCAGCCCTGCTTCCCCCACATCAAGCCCTGCCTGTGCCGGGTTTACACGGACCCAGCAGCTGCTGCGCCCCATGGTCCGCCTGTGCGGCGCCCCCTCCCCTACACCATAGAGTTGCAGGTGGATTGCCCAATGCCCTGGGCTGCCACCTGCAACTCCATGGTGTTGTTTGGGGCAACCCCCAGCCAAGAGCAGAGCTGCAGTAGCCATCCACCGAGCAGACGGTGTCCCAGGTTTGGCCAGCCTGTTTTGCTGGCGGTGCTTCCTATCTACCTGCACATCTGTCACCTTTTGACAGACGGGTCACCCGGGGATGAGGCAGCGCAGAACTGGGGCTGCCTCCATCTGTCTACATCCAAGGATACATTCATAAAGTTGAGAAGTTGCAGAATATATCCAGACTGCCGTTTAAGGGGAAATTGGGAAAGAAGGCATGGAGGTGGAATTGGTAATGCTGACTTTATGCTACCTAAGGATTTCCTCATAAGAAGCAGCTCAAAGAAGTCGGGAGCCAGGATCTGACCCAAGGTCTCTGCTCATAATTATTTCCCCTTCCTAGTAGCCTAAAATGCCTCCATGAATACTTATGTCCAACTCCAGATCACACAACTTAAGAGAGGGAGCCATGATTTACTTTTATAAACAGTTATTTATTACGTAACTTCCACCATACCATATTCCTCATGGCAGGGGGAGGGGAGACCCACACTCCCAGGGATGGTAAAACTCTCAACTCCCCATACAAGCTTAGACCATCATAAAATTACCATCCTGGACCATAGGATACCACAAGTACACAAACTTTGAACATAATTCTTTGAGGCTATAACAATTCTGACATACTCAAATAGGGCCACGGAAAGGTTATAACAAGTAAACAAAGAGCCTGATCATGTGAGGTGTTAACTGTCCTCAACCCCCACTAAGCACAAAACATCTAAAAAAAAAGGTGAATGCCTTTTCAGTTTAGGGAGATACCAGTAAGAGTTCCATTTTAATAGCATGATAGTCATGGGAGAAATATTTTCTTCTGCCTAAATGCTTGCGGAATAAATGAATCCAGGCTAACAATATGAAATTTTCCTGATGAATTTCTGAGTCTGATATGAGAACAATACCCTACAAATAGTATAGCTCAGATCTAATTTCATTAAAATGGCATTCACTAACAACAAGAATCCCACAAGACTTGTTTGACTTCTAAGCATTGCCCTGAAAAAAAGGACAACTGAACTGCTCAGGTGGTGTAGTTTTTTAAAAATAAAATAAATCTAAACCTTTCCAGCAACATGGCAGAGATCATTCCGAGTGTCCACTTGTGGATTGCCTGTGCGGTTACAGCTGATTCAGTGAAGGATGAGATCCATAAAAATAATAATATTTTTTTATAGCCAGAATGTTTTGAGAGAGTGACTAAGCAGTCCTGGAGATTATGAAATTTGCTTAAGTGTTAATGGGTTGATTGCTGAGTTAGAGCCTGCCGTCTTTACTGGAAATTGATTGACTGGTGCTGCAGGTCTTCACACTTGACGCTTGGATTTGACTCGAAAATTCTGCCAAGTCTTTTACTCTGAAATTTATCTTAATTAGATCTGAAAGACCTGCCACAGCAGAATAGTCACACCGATTAAAATGAAAAACAGGAGAAATTACTGATCAAATTAATCATAATGTCGGGTTACAGCTGTAGGTCTGATGTAATTTGCCACTCCAGTGAGTTACATCGGCCCAGGCACAGGAAGGAGAGCTGGTTTTACGCTGATCCGTAAGACCAGCCAGCTTCGGGCAGCCCGTCAGGACGCTTATTGCATTCGTTCTCTTGGCTTATTCTGACCTTAGTACTGCAACTAGAAACAAATAAAGTAAAAAGATATTTCCTTTTATCTGAGTGGTCACACTGCAAACATGAGGTTTACAAATTTTACTTGCTACGTTTTCTCTCTCTGTATCCATTCTCTTTACTTTCATTTGAAGAGACCAACAATTGATTGCATGAAGAACAAAAAATCAAAAGGTCAGAGGACGAGACCTATGGCTCCATCCAGGAAAAGAGTCTTTTTAAAAGCTTTTTCTGGAAGCACAGCTCTTCAACCAGGAACGAGTTACATAAATGGATAAAGTATCACATGAGAGAAGGGAAGTCCTGGCAGATAATAGATCAATAATCAGATCTGACATCTCATGAAGCTGGTTGATCCTAAGATTCATTTTCAGATCATGTACCGGTTGTATACAGCATCATGCTATACAATGGCTAAAAAGACCACGGACCAATTCCTGGTCCCATTTAAATCCATGGGGGTTCTGCCATTCAGGACTTGGCCTATAATTTTCATCAACTATTTAGCTGAATCTCCTTCATCTGTAAATCAGCAGATTGATAATCTTTCAGGACCCTGATGATTCTTCCTTCAATCCTAGTTTCAGTAGTCTCATAATAAAAGACAGCTTCACAGTAATTGTTTGCAGTCAGGAAGTACAGCTGGTTAAATTTGTTTGTGTTTCTCATGGGAGGAAAATTTATAAACTGTAATATTCGTTAATGCTTGAAATGGAAAAAATATATACTTTATATTCCCTCCCCTCTCCCTGCCCCCAAACCTGGTTTTCAATCAATTTTGATAGCATAAAAATGAACTTTTCAGTTCTGAATAGCTTAACTTTCATTTTTCAATTGCTTGAAACTAAAAAACAAAATAGTAATTTTCACCAGAATCAAAGTATTTTCCAGAAACATTTTTATTTTAGAAAACTTGCTATTTTCTTTGACCAAAAAAATTCATTGAAAGAGTTCAACCAGTAACAGGAATTTATCATCTATTTATTTATTTATTTATTTATTTATTCATTTCATTAATTTGGTTTTTCAAAAAGCTGAGCATTTTTGAGCCTCACGTAATTTTCAGGCCTAGGAAGAGCTCTGAATAAATGTAATAGATTTGTAATGTCAGCTCTGACATTATGCAGAGTCCAAACCTTGCCTGCACTGCAGACTTCTCCTACCCTCCAGCCCCAATCTGTGTAGGGGAGGAGTCTTGTCCCCACACACCTTTGAGAAGGAGCGTGGCGCAGGCCAGGTGTGGCTGGGGTCCCTGATGGAGAAAGAGTTAAAACACAGTGCACCTGGTTTGAATTTGGGGCCGTTAGCCCATCTGAGGCTTCTGGGTGGGAGGGGGAACACTCAGAGTGCTCTTCTTTCCCGCCCTACTTAAAAGACAGAGTGTGGTCACTGTGTTGGTCCCAAGTGACAAAGAGACAAAGTGGTTCAAAAGTTTTTTTATTGGACCAACTGTTGATGAAAGTACGCATGCTTTCGGGCCCCACGGGACCCTTCCTCAGGCATGTAGCATAGCCAGCAGAAATATATAAACTGAGCAAATGTATATGCTGAGCAGGTATATGTGAGGGGGCATGGAATAGGTGGGAGTGGACAGAGCACCTTGTCTGGCTATCATACATGCCTGAGAAAGGGCGCTGTGAGGCCCGAAAGCTTGCTTATTTCCACCAACAACAGTTGGTCCAATAAAAGGTATAATTTTTTCTTTTATTTCTGCCTGTCCTGCCCAAACACGGTTTGGTCAGGAAGCTGAAGCACCCCCCCATCCATCCTCTTGGACTGTCCCTAAGGGCATTGCTGGTCACCTTTATTGGGTCCAGGAAAAAAAAAATTTCTCTTGCCAGGTTAATTGGCATGGTCTCTCAGCAGGGCTTTATCACCTTCCCTATAGTTCAGCTGAGATGTTAACTTTTGTTGCAACTTGGAGGTCCAGGGTAGGTATAGGCACAGGAAGTGGAATGATAAAAGGAATTCAAAATTGGAGGCACCTGATGAGGTGTGGGGTCAGAGTTGCTGCTGATAAGGAGATGTGCGACCCACAACTTCAACTCTAACCCTGGGAGATTTGGCTAAGTTGCTCTAGCTGTGTAGGACAGCACTGATCACTTGCTTGGGGCATGTGGGGGTAGTTTCAGACGTGCTGGGCCTCCAGACCCAACACACTAAAACCTGGACTGGGATCCGTCAGTGATGAAGCCGGCCGTCATTTAAATGTGCCGGCTTCATTATGCTGGGGAATCTCGGAGGGGGCAGGGTCGTGTGGTGTGATGTGCGGCCGCACAACCCCGCCCCCTGCGCTCCCACATCCGCTCGCCCTCAGGAAGATTGGCGGGTGCAGTGGCCAATGTGACCACTGCACCCGATCCCAGACCACGATCCGGACCACGCTCAGGAACGGGGCAAGGTAACACCCATTACTTTTGCCCCTTTCCTGATCATGGTTCAGCTAACCATGGCTCTGGGGTTGAGTCTGGCCTTGTCTCCCTCTGTTCCCCCTTCCCTGTCTCCCCTCCCCATCTTTAGATTGTGAACTCTCGGGCAGGGACCGTTATCCTGTTTTTTGTAAAGCGCCAGGTACATCGCTGGCACTATATAAATGCTTAGAATAATAATAATAATAATTTAATAATAACAACCCCAGAACCATGGTTAGCTTTGAACCCTGCCAGGAATTCATCTGGTGGGGCTCAAATAGATGTGCCACCCATCACACTGGATCCACTGTGATCCAGTGTGGTGGCGTCATGTCTGAAATTACCTGTGGTCACCCCTCCCGCCGGACTTTGCCATAGGAAATCTTGGTTGGATGTTCGTGGGCAGTGGTGTCCGTCCACTGGCTCTTTTGGTTTTCTGGACCTGGTGTTTAGTTTGGGGGTCAGTTTTGCTTTGGTTGTGTTCCCCCCCCCCCAACTCTTTTTTACCAGACTGAAGTTAAAATTGATAAGGAGTTGTGGCTATATTTGAACCAATTATTTGTGTCTGTTGCCTTCTTTCATGCTGTGGGGACAAACAAGCAATCCCATTGCAGACAGACTACTCAAGCTAGTGGATTCTGCAGGATATAGCTCATACATCTCTAAACTGTACCAGTGAAGATGCTCTGGGTCCTATTTATTTTTTTTACTTTGGGGCTTGCTCACTCTCTCCTTTTCCCTCCCTGTTTTTTGAGGCTGTTACATGGTTAAAAACATAGTAATAGTTAAGTGGGCAGAGAGGGATTTATATATTTGTTTTGAAGAGTTTTTACCTAACTCATCACCTACTACTCGGTGTTTCCTTGAATACGGTTGCAGTAGACAGCCAGCATACACAGTTGGTGAATCTTCTTGAATGTGTTTTTAGATTTCAGTGAATGTAGAACTCATGAAGAGTGCAGGTCTCCCAATACACTTCCGGCAGGATTTCTGGGGTGCCAAACACAGCCCTCTCTCAAGGAGAGACTGACAGATATACTAGATTACACAATAGCATTGTGTGATACTGCTCCTACAGTGATCATATGTCCCTGTTTTCCTAGTCTCTATAAAAATAGTCTTTATTTTTCATATGATGTCCTAAGGGCTAAGAACTTTTGTCAAAACATTTGAAACATCCTTTTTTTTCATTTCCTCAGTTAAAGTAGGTTTTTTTTTAATGTTTGTCCAAGACTTATTACTACATTGAGACAAATTTTTGCTGCGCTTGCTAGGAAAAAAACCCAAGCCACTCAACGAGCATTCAAATAAGTACAAGGATACAGGTATAGTAGGAGCAAGTGATACAGCTATACTGTGGTCCATGAGCTCTGGGGATCCCATGCTTCTTTGTACAACTGTATCACACCCTGCCACTGGGAGATAAACAAGGAGTTGGGGGCATTCCATCTTGTCCCCGCACCCTGGAAGAAGACACGAACACACGGTTCACACTCTTTATTTGAATATGGGAAACAGTCAGGGGGAGGCGACATTCCACCTCCCCAGTCAAGTTTGTTTGTTTGTTTATTTATTTATTATCAAACTTTTATGCCACCCCCTCCTACTGTTGCAGCTCGGAGTGGCTCACAACAACATAAAATATAAAACACAACAAATCACAATATAAAATATAAATATATAATAAAATAAACATATAAAATATCATAAAAACATCCCACAAGGCATACCAGGTGAGTTAAAAAAAAACTCATCCCAGCCCCCCACTCTTCTCCCTCACAAAACGCCTGGTGGAACGGCCAGGTCTTACATTGTCGACAGAAAGAGGGGAGGTTCAGGACGAAGCGGACCTTCATCAGGAAGGAATTCCACAGCCTTGGCGCAGCCACCAAAAACACCCTCATCATCATCATTACCTGGGAAACCCAGAGGACCCCGAGAAGAGTGTCCCCAGCCAACCGCAGGGGCCGATCCAGGTCCCGTGGGTGAGGAGATCTCTCAGGTAGGCAGGGCCCAAGCCATGTAGGGCGTTATGCATCAATACCAACACCCTGAATTGGGCTCGAAAGACTATAGGCAGCAAGTGCAGAGATTGGAGCACTGGCGTAATATGTTCGCAGCGACTTGTCCTGGTAAGGAGATGGGCTGCCGCATTCTTCACCAGCTGCAGTCTCCAGGGCATCACCAAGCATAGCCCCACATAGAGTGTGTTGCAGTAGTTCAGTGCTGAGGTAATAAAAGCATGGACGATGGTGGCCAAGTCGGAGTCAGAGACATACGGCCAAAGCCAATGTACCAAGTGTAATTGGCGGAATGCTCCCTTTGCCACAGCTGCCATCTGAGCATCCAGGCGGAGCTGTGAGTCTAGAGCACCCCCAGACTCCGAACCTGAGGAACCAATGAAGGGTAGACCCTGTCATTGACAGGTGCCACCACCCCCTCAGCCCTCCCCACCAGCATCACCTCCGTCTTGTCGGGATTCAGTTTCAGACAGCTTGCCCTCATCCAGTCCCGCACAGCCATCAAACACCATAAGCACCGAGACTTCCGGACCTGGGTCAGCTGTAAAGGGTAGATAAAATTGGGTGTCCTCAGTGTACTGATGACACTGCACTCCAAACCCTCTGATGACCTCACCCAAAGGCTGCATGTACACGTTGAGCAGGAGAGGGGACAAAATAGAACCTTGCGGGACTCCACACATGTGGTCCCGGGGAGAAGATGAACAATCACCCAGTACCACACGCTGAGTGCTCCTGGCCAGGAAAGAGTGGAACCATTCAAGAACAGTCCTGCTCACCCCGACTTGGTCCCACAAGCGGGCCACCAACATCTCATGGTCAGCAGTGTTAAATGCAGCCGAGAGATCTAACAGGATCAACAGGGTCGACTGACTGTGGTCCAACTCATGGTAGAGGTCATCGATCAAGGCCACAAATGCAGTCTCAGTGCCAAAACCCAGTCAGAAGCTGGACTGCAAGGGATCCAGAAAACTCACATGGTCCAGATGTCCCTGAAGCTGCTGAGCCACCTAAAAAGGGAAAGTTATAAAATAATAACTTCGCTGGAGTGAGTAAACATAAGAGCCAGATTGGAGTAGAAAGTTAAAGAGTTTATTTACCAAAATCCAAGAAGAAGGGCTAACAGATGGGAGACCAGGGGGGTTGATCACAGGTACCAGGAGCACCAGAGCCAAGGAATCCCAAGAGACCATGTAATCCCAGATGAGGTCTGAGCTCTGAGGGACCTGGTGGGGTGGGAGGTGGGGGAGTCACTTTTTATAGTGTCTTAAACAAAGACCTCAAACCCAGTCAAAGAGCTGGGGACAATCATACACTACGTATGTTTTGTTACACATTTCCACCCATGCTCAGAACCATCCCTGATTGGTCCATGATCCATAACATTACATCAACTTTTAGGCTCCAGAGGGACTGGAGAAGAGCTGTTTATCAGGCTTTTCTCAGGGAAAGACAAGGTTACAAACAACTTGGTTCCTTAGGTTTCCAATTCTAGAAACTGTCAGCTCTTTTCTCCTTCTGGCCTATGCAGGTCTGAAAAGCCTGAACTGAAGTTATGGATCCCCGATTTACTCATGGCTCAATTATTACAGCATCCAATCTGCATTGCCTTGTCGAAATAAATTGTTCTTGAAATTGGAAGCCCAACAGCTTGAAATTGGCTGGGTGCATGGGTAGCAGGCAAAATGCGGATTTTATGTCGCACTTTTCCAAAAGGGACTCTGTGGCCACAGGTCCTTCCTGTTTCTACTGCCAAGTCAAAGGACACATAGAAGACTGAGCATAACTCATCCGGTATGGCATCATTAACTGATTCACTACCTGGGGTAGGACAAATGGTGGATGAGATAGAACTTACCAGGGTCTTTTGGGGCACTATCACCAAGGATGAAATGTGCGGGTTGGCCATTGGGGGAGACAAAGGGGCCAGCTACTCTACCCTCACTAATTTCCTTTTGAAACTTGGTGTACACCAGATGCTCCATGCAAATTATGGATTTAAGATTGGCCACCTATCCCTTAACTTTTACCCCATTCACTGGAATTTGGAATCCTTCCTTGAAGCCCTTGACCACATATTCCACTGCATGTTGGTCCAGGCAGTCGTAATGTGTTTTCAGTAGTGTGTCATGATTAACCGCCATTGGGGCCCTTGACCCCTTTCACTCCTGTCCCTCCTTGGGCATGCTTCCTTTATGATTTATTTCTGGGGCCTGAGTGTCTGACTTCAGTGCACTGGCAGGCAGCATGGCTACCCACACAATGGGAGCAGGAATGTCTCAATCAGCAGGAGAAGCAGGTGTTGGTTTTGACCTATAAAGCCATACACGGTCTTGGCCCCGGATATCTCAGGGACTGCCTCACTTTCCGCGTCCCAGAGCGGCCCCTTTGGTCCCCCGGGGGCACTTTCTTGGTGGTCCCCCTCATAAAGCAGGGGGCCACAATGGAGTGGGCGTTCTTGGTGGCCGGAGGAAGTTAAACTCCCTCCTGGAGGAAGCCCGTCTGGCCCCAAGTCTGTTGGCCTTCTGCCGGGCCTGCAGGACTTGGCTGTTCTCCCAGGCCTTCGGAGGAGGGGAGGGGGGGATGGGATAATAGTGGGGGAGGGTTGGTGGTGGTGGGTTTAAGGTGATTTTTAGGTGTTTTTATTTTTTTGCGCTGATTGTTTTAAATGGTTGCCATTTCCATGTTGCAAACTGCCCCGAGATGCCATGGGCATGAGGGGGCAGCTAATAACTCTAACTAATAAATACATATATAAAAGCGGGCGCAACCAGCATGTCACACCCTTCAAAGAGGAGCAGTATCCCTCCACCCAAAAGGGGGTCATTCATGGGAGCCATACTGCCTTTTAGCAGGGTATGGCTACTGTCTGCCCTCCGGACACTGGAAGCATTGTTCATGCACTCCAAACACAGGTCTTGTGCCTAGATGTCCCATCACAGGCCTGGGGTGATGGACACCCACTTCCTGAACACATCATAGCATAGCCATGCCTCTGGATTACGTGTGTCAAATGCCCTCCGTATTTGACTAGCTTGGAGACCCTTTCGGGGAACATCTGTAAAATGGCCATCATCAGTATCAAGTAAGCCACTGACCAATTAGACCAGTTACAATTGTCATTGGGTCTCTTGAACCTCCCCTTCTCCTTACTTTCCCCTTGCAAATTAGGGTTGGGAATGGGATTGCTAAATGGGAGGGCAAATACGTTTACATATTCGCCCCTCCAAATCTTTTCTCTGATTGATTGGAGAAGGTGCACTCCCATAGGGGCAGAAATGTCTGCATAACTCCCAGCCAATGGTGGTGGTACCTGACTATGAGGGAAACCTGGGAATATTGTGCACAGCAGATCACTGGGGTTGACCAAACCTGTGGCACCTGTGCCCTTGGTGGGAAACAGGCAGCACAAGGCTGTAGGGGTGCACGTTGGGCCAGTTTGGGGTGCAACCCATCTCTCTATTGGGTGGGCCAGGGTACCCAGGCCTCATTCCAACCTAGCCTCTGGGTCTCCTTAGTGTGGCTACACCACAAAGACCCCAACCTGAGTAACACCCGGCATGGGGGACACACACACCCCGGTGCATCGACTCTGTACACAAGCACTCATCAGATGTAGGCGTACCATAGTCCCGAGGCAATAGCATGGTGTAAGCTGTGGCACTGATGATCCAGGAACTGAATCTTCTTCCAGGTCTGCCCCGGATGGTTGCGTGGGTTGCAGTTGCCTGGCAGCCAGTGCCTGCACTGTCTGTTCAAGTGTCTCCATCCTCTTAAGGAAGTTCTCCAACAGCTCGAGTGTCGAATGGTTGTGCTCGAACCTCAGTCGCTGCCTAGTGGGGCCCTCATCCCTGGTTCCAACAGGAGGAAAATGGGTGCGGGTTAGGACTGGAAGGATGGTGACCGGTCCTTGGATAGGGGCACCATCCTCTCTCATGACCTCACTGGCTGTCCGTGCATGTCCTTACCTGGGTTGGCCACTTGGAGGGCTGCCCTGTGGCCAAATGATACACCACTGCCTCACATCCTCCCTTCTCTCTTGTAGTGAGGTTAGTATTGCATCAGTCAGATCATCCTGCGGCACCTTGGAAGGGGCTTGCTCCCTGTGCCCTCTTTCCCCATCTTAAAAGGGGCCTTTTTTGCAGCCCTTGCTGCGGCCCCCTCCCTTAGTCATTGCTACTCTGGGCCCACTTAATAGCTCTGGAAATTGCTGCCTCTGCCACTTTCTATTCCCCCAGTTAGAGGGAGCTGGTAGGACACCCAAGGTGCATGCCTTGGCATAGTTAGTATGGGAGGTCTGGGATGGGCAGCAGGCCTATGTCATCAGGGGGGGCACTCACCCATGTCCTGCCTTGGGGGCCCGGTACCATGTTCAGCTCAGTCCCTTGACTAAAAGTCCCATCCACAAAGCATTGCCCGCCTGTGGAAGCTGCGAGAGGAAGGGGTAGGGATGCCTGGTTTCCAGACCTGGGGGCCTCCTAGCACAGCGCCCATGCAAGTCTGTTACCGCTGTTGGGCCTGGCAGCAGAGGTGCAGCAGGCTAGTCTGATCCTGGAGGGCAGGCTTGCACCATCAATCGCGGTAGTGCGGCTGAGCGGAGGCCTGCGCTACCAGGCTCACAAGCCCTGGGAGGTATGAGTAAGTTGCCCGGGGGTGAGGGGCAGGCCGTTCATGCCACAAATTAATGTACTGTAGTGTGGTTGAGTGGGGAGCTGCAACACCGCCACAGTGGTCTGTTAGGCGCTTGGGGAGGGGGGGTGGACTGAGAAGGTTGCAGCCCTTACCTGTACCGCTACTCAGGAGAGCAGCTAGCGCATGTTACGTGACTCCTCTGATGCGAGGCTGCATCGCTCGTCAAATCAGCCCTTGCTGGATAGGAGCTGCTCTGCCGCGTTCCTCCGTATGCTCCAGTCAGAAAAAAGCCACTCTGCTTCTCTCTTCCCCGGATTCAAAGGGCAAACTGTTGCAAGCTTGCCCTGTAGCCAAAATGATGCCTGCAAGTCTTGCTTCACGCCCTTTCTGGTTGCCCCTGGCAACCTGATCAGCCGGGCCCCTGCACTTGCTGCTCCCTGCAGGCCAATCACTGCATCTTCCTCTTACTAAGAAACTCCTCCACCCGCATAGCGCTGCCCATGGGCAAGAAAAGGGAGGGGCAAAGGGAATTCTGCACCAGGGCCCATTCCAACCTAGTTACACCTCTCATTCAGTTTGATGGAAAGTGCTGATAGTGAACAGAAAAATAAACACACTAACAAAGCTGTTCTTTTACTCAAAATAAATGTTAATGTCATTTCAAAGTATGTCATAAAAATGCATTGATATTTCAAATTTGCAGTCATGTATAGAGAAAATGGATATATTTCCTTACTCGTGACATTATGTCTTTAGTGAGGGTTTTGGTACTAATATTTCCCTTCAGATGGGGTGTTTAATTCTTACCTCATTAGTAAACATGTCATGAAGAAAACAGGACAGGAGGAGGTACACTACTTAGTGTACATGGCACTGTGCTGGGGATAGGGAGACTGACTGGCTTTTTCAGTGACCTTCTTTGTACCTTTGGACAAGTCACTTGTCTCTCTGTGGACAAACTGGACATGAACTTTAAACTGTTTGTTGCTGGCACTACTTCTTTGCATCATCATGAGTCCCAATGTAGTAAACAGGCCTAGCATCATGAAAAGGGCTCCTACTAGTACCAAACATTTCAGATCTAACTCTGTGTCACTGTTTTCTCCCCATAGCCCTTGTTCTTTAATCGTTCTTTAATTGTTCTTTTGTAATTGGATTGTAAACTACTGTTCGCATAAAAAATTTAAGTATAAAAAAGATGCACCTACTGTGACAGTGGGCTTTCACCTGCGAAAATAGTTTTGGCACCCCTGCTTTAGGGATGTGCGAACACAGTTCGGAGTTCGACCCAAACTTGCCCTGTTCAGATGACCGAACTGAACTTCCGAACCGAACTCTCGAACTTCCAAACAGTTCGGAAAAGTTCGGATGAGTTCGAGGGTGGGAAAAACGTGACTTTGGGTGGGGAAAAGGTGACTGGAAGGGGGAGGCAGCAGAGGAGCAGACTTCCTGGCACCAGGGGTGGATACCAGGGGTGGTTTCAGGGCCAAAAATACCGATATCGAAAAAAAATCAGTTTCGGTTTCAGTATTGATAGCGCTATTTTCAGATGTTCGGCCGAGTTCGGCCAAACCGAACTCTGCCGAACCAAACCGCCGAACCCGATCTTGGGTTTCAAACCGAATGTCTGAACATTCGAATGGCGTTCTGTTCTCCCATCCCTACTCTGCTTATACTTTAAAATAAAGGCGCTCTTGGTTCTCTGCTGAAGTAGTAGGAGCCAAGCACATTCCTTTCTCTGCCCAAAATACAAACCTTTGGGGCTTCGGACCTGCATTGTAGGTAGGAAGAGTGCTCCTGCATCCCTGCTAAACAAGGAGAAAGAAGGGTAAGGAGTGCCCCTGGTTCCCCAATGCTCAGCTGTTCAGCAAAGATTAGGAATGTGCAAACAGAAAGTGGTTCGGATGTTCAGTCGTACAGTCTGGGACCCGAGTTGGGAATTGGTCGTTCGGTTCGGCAGAGTTCGGTTCAGCCAAACGTTGGGGGGGCGGTAATGGTATAATTTGCTATTTAGTCTAACTGCTAAATATTACTATTCTAAAACCTATGGAACTAAATCTAATATATTATCTACAAAGGTCTAGTCCTACAAACACACTATAAAATATTAAAACTGAATAACTACAACACACTATCTCTCTCTAATCTATCTCTATAACTAAGCTAACTCCTACAACTATCTATATCTATAGTAACTACGTAATATCTAATATCTATCCATATATATTATAAATAATATTGTACACAGGGATGGGGTGGGCAGGGGATACAGACAGCTCACACCAAACAACACAGGGAGGGGTACAAAACTGAAATGAAACCTAAATCAGTGTAATCCTACTCTAAATAAATCCAAAAACAGGGGACGTGAATCAGGGATGGAATATATAGTGGGAGGAGGGAAGGATTCAATGGAGGGTAGGGAGAAAGAACACAGGGATGGGTGAAAAATAAAAATAACACCTAAATCTATCTAATCTAATCCAAATAAATGATACTAGGGAGGTAAATGTGTGGGATGGGTGAAATAGGAGGATGGCAATGGATTAGGAAGTTTAAGAACACAAACTGCTGGGAGAAGGAGACTTCTGAAAACGCCTGCTGTCAGGAACAGTGGCTACTAGCTCAGAAGGTGTTGGAAGCGGGGAGGGCAATGACTTTTGTTACTTGCTGCGCCCGTCTTACCGCAACGCCACCGCCATCACCCCCGGTCCCCCATGTCAAATCGCAGACTGCGAAGCCAGTGGTCTGAGGAGAAAAGGGATGGTGATTGGGCAGGCTGACTGCTACTCCAAGCCTCTCCATCCCTGGTGCCAGGAAGTCTGCTCCTCAGCTGCCTCCCCCTCCTTGGGCCTGCCAGTCACGTTTTTCCCGCCTGAACTCATCCGAACTTGATCCAAACGCGACCAAACCGTTTGGTCATTTCAGAGTTCAGATCGAGTTCGGGTTCGGTCGGTTCAGGTTCAGATTCGGTCGTCCGAACAGACCGAGTTCGGTCCGAACATCCGAACCACTTTCAGACATCCCTAGCAGAGATCTGAGAGCACATCTTCCCTTCTCAGCCCTGCAAGGCAAGCCCTACTTCCAGTGGTGGGGGAGAGATGAAGTACTGGGCGACTAGGGATGTGCTCTCCTACTGGTAGTGCAAGTCTTGTGAGGGAGGGAAGGAGTGCTCTGTGTTGCCCATGGTACAGCTGTTCTATGGAAACCTGGGAGCATTGAACCCTGCTTCAAGCACTGCCTGCATTTCAGATAGAATTAGGTGTGCTGCCACTTCCTTGTTGACTGCAGGAAAGCAGCAGTGCTCCCCACTGGCAGTGCAAGCCTCTGGAGACTTCCAGTACCAGTGGGGAGGTGGGCATTAAAAAATTATAATTTCCCCACCAAACTGCTTATGTATATGGTAGTTCAGTTTAAGCTCTTTTCTACTAAGACTCTAGGGACTCTCTCATAATATGTGTTTATGTAGCACAATTGGACCTTGATCTTATTTGGTGCCTCTAGGCTTTACTGTAGTACTAAAAGTACTAAAAATGTAAGAAAATGTAACGAGAAGCCCCAATGCAAAGAGACTGTCCTCAATGATAGCTTTGCCATTGTTTTTCAGTGAAACAAGATCATGCTCATATCTGTTTTCAAGTTGAATATTTTGAAGTTTCTGTCAGGAGCCGATCAGTGTACTGTCAAATGTGCTAATGAAAGGTTTTCCTAAAGTTAATTTTCCTACTCGTAATACAATAACCAAATTTGCTTTAACACTTGAAAAAATCCATCCATACTAAAGAGAATCAGTTGCTTAATCCTAAAATTAAAGGTTATTGCATGCAAGAGAAAATAATTACATGCTCAAAGTATGGAAAAAAGAAAACTTTTTTTAATATGTAGGTATTTGTATAATTAAAGACTAATCAAGCATGAAGGCTGCTGACTAAACCAGAAAATGAGATTGTTGGCAAGCAATATTGTAATGTAAATGCCATTTTTGTTTAAGTACTAAAAAGCTAGAGGAATGATAATCTTGAACAGATTAAAAGCAAACAGCATTGATAATAAATATTTATCAGATTTGAAATGCAAGACACAGATTTCTACACTTCACATGCAAGATGTATTTTCATTGAACTATTCAGCCCCTGTTCAAGAGACTATTAACACCATGGCTTTTACAAAGGATTGAGAATACAATTATTTACTAGTAAAGGCAACAGGTAGAGGGTTCAACACTACCGACCCTTCCCAATTTTAGTAGATCTTTGCTAGAAGACTAGGTAGCTACGCATGTGAGTAAGCACTGTTCCTCTGAGTAAGGGTTTGCAGGGTCAAGCCCTTGAATGTTAAATTCATAAGTGTCATTCTTTTATACAAAATCTTTAATATTAATATTTTAATGTATATAGGAGCTTCTCAAACTCAGTTTCATATCACTGAATGATCTCTTCCTATCAAGATGTACCTATTTGATTAAATCAGTTTTTCAACTGAGTTGAATCAATGCAAGACTCTTTCGTAGACACACTTAAATTAGCTTAAGTGTCCGCACAAGATGAGTACACTAATGTAAGTAGATCTGTTTAGCAACCTATTTACTAGCATAGCTGCCATTTCTATGTATTGACCTGGCCTAACCATGAAATATTTCTGTTAAGCATGGAGCAAGTCAACAAAACAAGAAGACAGAAAACAGAAAAGATTAAATTTTCAGCACTAACCTCTGACCCCCTAATTAGCTCTCAGTATCTGTTTTCAGATTTTGGTACAGCGCAATGTGATTGTGGAGGTAGCAGAAATCTTAAAGCACTCTCTAGTGTCAGTGAGAGCAAGTGGGGACCCATTGTGCTGGGATCTGATTGACAACTGAACTTAATATAATATATTGGACTTTGCATTAGTCCCGTTCATCTCTGCTTACACTATGAACTTCATACTTTGTCTGTTATCTCATCACTCATTTACCATTTAAACTGGAACTCTCTCACCTTATCATGACTGAGAGACACAACTGTGTGGCCACTGGCAAAGATGCTCAGGAAAATAACAAGTGAGATTTTTGCACACACATACATATACCATTATAAAAAACATCCCCTAATCTTGTGTAATTCCACACCAAATTTTCTGAGATTCTTTCGATAAAAGAAAAAACATGCAGGTGAAAAGAGTTGCTATATGGTCCGCACTTATGAAGAAGCCAGAATTTTAGGGGCCTATTTTTGAATTATTTTTGCGCCTCTGTTAGTAAGTAGTGGTATTACAGGGGATAACCAGAAATTTGTCTATAAAGTCCAAAATAAGAAATCATTCTCCATTACTCTCTATGTATTTTTGTATAGCTAACAGCCTGCAATCTAGAGAAAAGAAAGCTTGAAGATCCAATAAAATACATACATATTTTTCTAGACTTATATAAGTGAGTGACAACATGATAACCTCCAGGCTTGCTGTTGAAAATCTTTAACTTCTTTTTCTCCTAATGTGATAGTAACCTGTATCCATTTTCTGAAGATTACTGAGCATGTCAAAGGGGTGACAGTTCAATAAGTGTTTTTTAACTTTTTTCATAATATACTCTTGGATCAAGAGTATGATACAAGAAGGCTTTATTCATTATTTCAGAATGGAGGGTTACCACAGTTTTCTGAAGAAAAACTATGGTAAAACGCAAATTCTTTCAAGACTAAAGCACACAGTCATTAAACTACAGGGCCTTGGAACACAAGTGGATACTCTGGATTTTTTAGCCAAGGGGTCTACAAGTCAGAAGGGGGATGGAGTCCGCAGAAAAAGAAGCAGTTGCATGCAGAAAATGCAATTATTCAAAAAATAAAATGAAGACAGCTACCACAAGTGTCAGCATATATATCTGATCAGTCTTTTGGGGGTCATTACTTATGAAATAGCCATTATTGCAATTATGAGCTAGCCGCTGTATACCTATTTCATACCAATTTTACCTCACATAAGACATTTGAATGAATATGGATTACCTTTTTACATGAACTCATATCAAAATGAAATGCAGCGTTGTATAGCTTTATGCCATAGCACTGAGTTGAAAGGAAGCGGCTAGGTGTTTCGCATCTTTTAAAATCAAGCCACGTTTCTAGGTGTCTCAGGTCATTTATGCATGTTGCAGGGCTGCATAGGCCACCAATACAGCCCTGCAACATGCATAAATAACCACCAAGGGTGGTTAAAGGGTGGTTAGCGTCATGTCTGTTTTCACCCTAAATGTTTAAGATTACATTTTTTTAAAACCCCAGATATTCTATTTTCTTCTTTAAATGATGCATGCAAAGCTGATAATAAAATCTAATAAAATGTGTGCTTATGGGTTTACTGGGAGGATTCATACAAGTATACAGCATTTTATTTTATTTAGTTTTTTTATCCCACCCTATCTCTTAGGCTCAGGGTGGCTTACAATTTTTTAAACTTATTAACTGTAACGTTTACTTATTAACTGTAACATTAACAACTAACTAAGCCAACTCTTAACCTACCTGTGAGGTAGGTTAAACTGAGAAATATGTGACTGGCCCAAGGTCACGCAATGAGTTCCTGGCAAAGGTAAGGCTTGAACCGGGGGCCTCCCGCTATCTCCCAGTCCAAGTACTACACTCTTAACTACTACTCTCAGCAGCATGACAGTAGCCAAAAAGAGCTATAGTATATCTAATAACTCCACTCTTTCCTGCCACCTTGCGAACATTCCTTTCGGGTTATAACAAACTTGCAGCTACTTGACTTACTGATTTCCCCAGTGAATGAAAATCCGTGTAAAATTCAGTTGTGATTATGTGATCTCTCATTCTTTGGACAAAATGGAGCAAGAGTGGGTTTTGGTCAGGGACAGGGTTTAATTTATAGAGGTCCTGCCGGAGGGAGCAAGTCAGGGGGATCTGGGCTGAGCCCTGGGAAATGTTTCCAATAGCAGTGTGCACCCCAAAATGTAACAGACTAGAAAAAGACTGGTATTGGCCATTTCAGGGTCAGAAACAAAAGTCAGGGGGGAAATGGATGGTTTATTTAGCTTTTATTAATGACTTTCATTAATGACTTTCATTTAAGGTACTCCACCCCTTGTGTTGATTTTCAGGCAGCAATAGCTGCCTGAAACTTAAATGCACAACCACTCTCCATTATAAACAGAGGGCTTCTGAACCCCCAATTTTGAGGAAACTGCTTGAGCTACATTGCTGAAAAATTACCCATGGCTATAAGTTGTGAGAACCATCATATGCACAAAGTTTGAAGAAGATCCATCAGGAAAATAAAATGTTATGACTGTTTTAACATTAATTGGTTGTGGTCAAAATGCACAGCGTCCTCACAATTTTGATTCATTAATATCTCCTCCCCCTGGATGGGTTGAGCCCCCAAACCTCACAGGACTGGCGCGTGAGATCAATAACAACAGCTTCTGAAATATGATACTGATTGGTGCAGCTAAAACCTAGATATTAATGATTAAAAAATTAGTTCTGCAGCCTTGCACATACGCACTTGAGTTCCTCTTCCCTGTCGGAGAGCCGGAGAAGCGGAACTCTGTAAACATGGACTATTGTAGTCTCCCCCTGACTTGTGCACTGTGCTGGAAGGCAAGCATACCTACCCCCCCGCGCGGCCCTGTCCTCGCTCACCTTGGCCCCCTACCCCCCACACACAGGCAAAGCGGAGTCAGCACAGCTTGCTGGGGCTGAAGCCAGCACAGCCGCAGCTAGCTGGGGCCCCACATTTGAATCCCTCCTAGTAGTGCTCCAACAGCAGCAGCGGGACACGGGATCGGGCTGGGAGATAAGTCTGTTTGTTTACAAACAGCTCCTCCCCCGTGTTGATCAGAAAGTTATTACCTTGTAAAGAAGGTTCTTCAGGATGGCTCCAAACATTCTCACAACTGGATTGTGTATGCTCATCCTATCCAAATAATAGTCTGCATGATGGTCTTGAGCTCCTCTAGTATAAAAAGCACTCTCCCCCTCAGAATGACAGTTCCTTCCAACCCTTTCTAGAAATATAAGAAAAGAATTCCATGCGGGGCTGGAAGGGTGGGTGTTGTGAGAAAGTTCGTAACCATCTCAAAGAACCTTGTTTACAAGGTAGCAACCTTCTGTTCTTCTTCGAGTGGCTCCTCACATGCTATTTTTACATGGCTCCACCGGGTGGGGGGTCCGTGGGTGCGCCAGCACCTGGACAGGTTATGCACATGACTGCACACGCATCCCACTCACCCCCCACTCATCCACACCCACGGAGTAACCGCTGTTTCCCCCGGTTGCTCTATGCGTGGGGATGAGTGTGGGGGGGGGACGAGTGGGGGGTGCGTGGGGATGTGTGTTAGGCAGGCGCGCATGCAACCCCACTCACCATGGATGTGTGCACTGCATCATTCACACGGGGCTCCCCCACCCATGTAAAAAGGGCCACATTCTCACAACTGTCTTACTTATACTATCTTAAGTAGGAATTTAGGATGTAAAGCAATATCTATTTTATCTTGGAAAATAAATCTGCAATATGGTTCTGAGATTATTATGGCTGCTATTTCACTAACTTTTCTTAATGAAGTTATTGCCAACAGGAATACTGTCTTTAAACCCGCACCCCATAACCAGTTCATTTGTGCTCCCCCCCCCCCATATAATGAATTCAGACTGCCCCGGGGGCACAAATTAAATGGTTATGGGTGGGGGGCAGCGTGAATTGATGATATGGGGGCGGGGGTGCAAATGAACTGGTTATGGGGTGGGGGCAGCATGAACTGATTATGGGGGTACAACTTTCCTTCCTCAGCGCTTTATTAAACGGTTCCCCAAGAATGGTGGTGCTGGAGGGAGTGGGCCTGATCCCCAAATGGGGTGGAGCCCAAAGGCAGTTATTAGGGTAATATCTGGGGCTCTAGTCTGGAGCTGAGGGGGGTGTGGTGCTATGGGACTCCAGAGCTGTGCATTGTCTGTGCTGCAGGGTCCTGTTTGCTGAAAACTGCATCCCTTGGTCTTTAACCCTGAAAAAGGGAGATGGGTGTTCAGCAGGGATGGACCTGTCCAGAGCTAGTGATTGTACAATGCCAGGTATATATATGAATGACAGGGGACAGTTTTCTGTAATAGGGATGCTGAGAGGAAGAAGAAGAGGGGATAGGGAAGAGGAAGAGGGGTAGGGGCCCCCCAAACCCATTTCTTGTCCCTGGGCCCACTCCAACCTAGCTACGCCCCTGAGTATTAGGTATTGTGCCTGAGTAGAAGGGGCGCTCCCGGTTGCTCAGTGCCAAGGGGTGGCAGGCTCCTGCAACCAGCTGCACAGGGGAGCAAGATCCTGCCCTCCCGCGCCCCCACCCTCAATATACTGAGCCCCAATCTGCCCCCCCACAACATCCCAAGCCCCGACCTGCCCCCCAACCCCCGTCCCTAGCTCCCGCCCACCCCAACATCCCAAGCCCCAACCCAACCCCCCGAACCCCAGCCCCTAGATTCCA
>QEPC01001482.1:1390825-1403433 GCA_003113815.1 Sphenodon punctatus
TTCAAAAAACCTTCCACTCCATACATTGCAACAAAACATAAACTCAAAAAAACATAGAAATTATTTCAGAATTTGAGCAATATTTAATATTTTAGGACATCAATATACATGTAATATATGTACTTAATTCCTTACCATACATACTTTTATTCATTTTAATCAATAACTAAATTTTCACATTTTTCCATTATTAAACTTTAATTTACTATCATAATTCGACAAGGAGCAATTTTTTCAGAGTGCATTAAGTCTGTTATTTACATGTATACAAATTGTATACAGTTCATACAATGAAGTTAAGAATGTGAGTGTAGACAACATTACACAATTCATTCTACAGAATGAAGTTCTGTAGAAACGGACTTAATTCACTCTGAAAAAATTGTTCCTTGTCGAATTATGATAATAAATTTTTAGCACTTTATGTAGACTTTAAGTACATTGAACTGGTGAAAAGGAGCGTTGACAAATCTGTCCTTATACATTGGTAAATAGTCCTTAGGGGTAAGAATTCTGTCCTTTTTATAGAAACTATAGAACTGCTGATATTTTTGCATATATTAAATAGTATTATTATGCTAAAATAATTTGTTTTACTGGAAACTAATTGGAAATTGTCTCTGGGAAAATTAAGTATTGCTTATTTATTACTATCTGTATGTTACATTGTGCCTGTGTTTTGTTGATTCTGCCTGCTATCATTTACAACAGAGAGAAAGAAGCTTTTTAACACCCCTGAAGAAGCCAATTGTATTGGAGAAACGCTGGGCTTATGTACTTTTGCAGTACCATTACTTTTATCAGTTGATTGTATACTATATGTACTCATTCTCCAAATATACTTTTGAATCTGTTTAGGAACATTAGATATATTTTTTGAAGCAGACTGTTGTTGATTCTGGTTTATGTAACTCTGCTTTTATATACCTTTTCTGTGTTTTGATTGTGGAGGGAGAAATGGCAGGATTTGGCCACGGAATCAATATAGGGTTTGAAGGTGAGGTGCAAGTCGAAGATGAAGCCCAAGCTGCGGGCTTGGGGGACAAGGAGAATGGAGACCCTGCCAATGGTAATTGACAGGGAAGAGGGAGAGGAAGGATTGGGAGGGAAGATCAGGAGTTCAGTTTGAGTTGGCGTTGAGACATCCAGGCGGAGATATCAGAGAGACAGTTGGTGAGATGAGGTTGAACCGAGGGGGAGAGGGAAGGAGTGGCGAGACAGAGTTGAGTGTTGTCAGCATATAGGTGGTATTGGAAGCCATGGGAGGCAATGAGTTTGCCTAGGGACTGGGTGTAGATAGAGAAGAGGAGAGGGCCAAGGACAGAGCTTTGGGGAACCCCGACCAAGAGGGGTAGGGAAGAGGAGGGGGAGGAGTTAGGAAGTGATACATTGAAGGAGCGGTTAGAGAGGTAGGAGGAGAACCAGTCGAGGACAGAGTCTTGGTATCCCAGGGAGTGGAGCGAATCAAGCAGGAGGGAATGGTCAACAGTGTCGAAGGCAGCAAAGAGATTAAGGAGGACAAGAATAGAGTAAAGGCAGTTGGATTTAGTCACAAGAAGATTGTTGGTGATTTTAGCAAGAGCGGTTTCAGTGGAGTGAAGGGGGCAGAAGCCAGATTAGAGGGGGTAAAAGGGAGGTGTTGGTGGAGAGGAGGTTGAGGCAACAGGAGTAAACAACCCGTTCAAGGAGCTTGGAGACAAAAGGGAGGAGTGAAACAGGACGGTTCAGAGGGATCCAGAGTGGACTTTTCAAAGATGGGGGAGACAGTGGCATGTTTAAAGGCAGAGGGGAAGGAGCCGGTAGAGAGGGAGAGGTTAATGATGTGCAGGAGCGGAGGGGTGATGGTGGAGGCAATGGAGGTCAGGAGGCGGGAAGAAATGGGGTCCAGGGGGCAAGTGTAGGGGTTGGAGGAGGAGAGAAGGGAGGAGATTTCCTCAAGAGAGGTGGGAGGGAAGGAGGACAGGAGAGAGGTTGGGGAAGGGGGGGGGAGTAGTAGCGGGAGAGGACTTGGAAGCAATATCCAGGCGGATCTTGTCAATGTTAGAGGTGAAAAAGAGAGCAAGATCCTGAGCGGCGAGAGAAGAGGGAGGAGGAGGACAGGGGGGTTTGAGAAGGGAGTCAAAGGTGGAAAAGAGGTGGCGAGGGTCCCGGGAGCAGGACTCAATGTGGGAGGCATAGTACTGCTGTCTAGTGAGGGAGATAGCAGAACTGAGTGATGAGAGGCAGAATTTGAAGTGGAGGAAGTCGGCGTGGTAGTGGGATTTGCGCCAGAGGCGTTCCGCAGCCTGGGTGCAGGAGCAGAGATGGCGAATGTTGGGGGTGAGCCAAGGGCCAGGGTTACGGGAGTGAGCTGGGCGGGAGGAGAGGGGGGCAAGGGAGTCAAGGGTGGAGGCGAGAGAGGAGTTGAAGGTAGAGACGGCAGAATCAGGGGAGGAGGAGGAGAGGACTGAGGGGAGAAGAGGAGAGAGGGAGGAGGCAAAGTCCTGGGGCACAATGGCCTGCAGATCGCGAAAGGATGGGGAGATGGGGAAGAGGAGGGGGAGCAGTAGGAGAGGTTGAAGAAGGCAAGGAAATGGTCAGAAATGGAATGGGGCTCAAAGGAGAGATCGTAGACAGAACAGTTCCTAGAGAACATGAGATCAAGAGCGTGACCATCAGTGTGGGTGGGGGAGCTAGTCCAGAGGTGGAGATTAAAGGAGGAGGCTAGGGAGCGGAAGCGGGTGATACCCGGCTGAGAGGGTGCATCAACATGAATGTTGAAGTCACCAGGGATGAGCGTGGGGATGTCATCAGAGTGGAATAAGGTGAGCCAGGACTCGAACACAGAGAGAAAGGAGGAGAGGGAGCCGGGGGGCGGTAGATAACAGCAACACAGAGATAGAGAGGGGAGTAGAGGCGTACCGAGTGAGCCTCAAAGGAGGGGAAGGAGAGGGGGGGAGGGGTTGAAACTGGCAGTAAGAGGCAAGGAGGAGGCCTACGCCACCACCCCGGCCTTCGGCCCAAGGCTGGTGGGAGAAGGAGAGACCTCCGTAGGAGAGGGTGGCAGGGGTGACAGAGTCAGTGGGGGAGATCCAGGTTTCAGTGAGGGTGAGAAGGTGAAGGGAGCGAGAGAAGAAAAGATCATTGATATAGGAGGCTTTATTAGCAGAGTAGCGACAGTTCCAGAGGGAGCAAGAGAAGGGGAGTTGATCAGGGGGGAGACAGGGAATATGGATAAGATATGGGGAAGGGGGACGATAGGGTCTGAGGGAGATGGGCACTGGGGCAGAGGGGCAGGGGGCAAGAGGTGGGGGGAAGGAAGAAAAGTGGGTGTGTGGACCGTGGGGAGAGGTGACAGGCTTAGGCCATTTTTAGATGAGCGCGCGGTGCGATCGCACGTGGTTTCCAAAATCCCGCAAGACGGGATTAGACGAGACGCTGCCTCGAGTCACGCACACGGGAGGGGGACGTGCATTCTTTTCCGGCTGCGATTTGACCGGGTTGGCGATCGAGAGTGGAAGGCAGGAGGAGTGGGGAAAGAAATAGGGGGAGAAGCATGTTAAAACAGCAGGCCCTCTCCTGGTACGTAGTATTGCCATTGATAATAAACTGACATGACCCCCACAAGATAACTCTGCTAGTCAAGTGTTGCCTACACTGGAGCTAACTGGTCCATCCTCAGATCAAAACCTTATGGCATGGGGTTGACATCATCTCTGAAGAAGGGGTCCGACTGAGCTGCTACAACTAGGTCACCTTCATGGAACATACTCCAAAGTGATATTAAAAATGGCAGTCCTGAAGAAGCAAGGCTCCAATCTCCTGTGTACCAGGGAGAGAGCCATCACAACCCCTTGGAACATGGAAAAGTGACAGAACACCTCTTATCCCTCTGTCATCTCCAAAACATTTCCCAGCCCTGCATCATCCCTTACCTTATGAAACCCAGCCATGACCAAGATATCACCATCTGTGCTGAAGGATACGACAGCCAGTTAGGCTAGAATGGGGTACTGAGGGGATGTCATTAACTATTTATTTATTGATTTATTTATTTAAAAGTTTTATATCCCACCCCTCCTGCCACAGGCAGCCCGGAGCGGCTAACAAAGTCCATCAATAAAATACAATAAAACATATAAAAACAGTATATAATAATAATAACAATACAAATAAGATGTCAAAAAAAATCCATAACACCCCCACCCCAACCACCCTCACCCTTCTCCCTCGCCAAACGCCTGACAGAACAGCCAGGTCTTACACTTCCTGCGGAAAACCGGGAGGTCCGAGGCCAGGTGTGCCTCCACTGGGAGGGAGTTCCACAGGCGCGGCGCAGCCATTGAGAACACCCTTTCCTGCGTGGCCCCCCAGGAAACCCAGGGGAGTTCCAACAGGGCACCCACAGATGACCATAGGGGCCGGTCCAGAATCCGGGGAGTGAGGCGATCTCACAAATAGGCAGGGCCCAGATCGTGTAAGGCTTTATAGGTCAAGACCAACACTTTGAATCGGGCCCGGAAGACTATTGGCAGCCAGTGCAGAGATCGGAGCACTGGTGTAATGTGCTCCTGGTGACCGCAACCCAGCCCCACCAGGAGCCAGGCCACCGCATTCTGCACCAGCTGCAGCTTCCGAGCCGTCACCATAGGTAGCCCCACGTAGAGCACGTTACAGTAGTCTAAGCGAGAGGTGATAAAAGCATGGATACAATTGGTGTATGCTTGTGTGCCCTGCTTAGGGAAAGGTTCAGATTTCTTGTATTGGAACTATTTATTTCAGACTTTTTATTATTTGTTTTTAGGCCGTGGTGCAGGGCAGTCTATGAATTGCAATTTATGTTTTCTATTTTTTCTGAGCAGCAAAAGCTGATCTGACAACAATAATAAAACTTGTTATTAATTTAAAAAACAAACAAACAAAAACCACCTACACAATGGGTGTAAACAGATGGACAGCAGCTCTGCTTTTGCTCACACCAGTCCATTTCACCCCAGGGTTGACCACGCCAGTGCTCTTTGCCCACAGGTTGACCTGTCTATCTGAAGCACGACTGTCAGAAGTGCAAACTGGAGCAGGTGGCATCTGCTCCGGGGGCAGCCTCTCATTCGTTGCTTCCGAAGATCCCAGAGCACACCTTACCGAGGAAGTTGCCCAAACCTGGGCAGAGACAAACACAGAATCCCTATCCACCTAAATGGGACCACGAGTCCCAGCCAATCACAGTCCCACCCACATCTCAGATGCCAGGGGACCAAATGGTCA
This sequence comes from Sphenodon punctatus, assembly GCA_003113815.1. Taxonomy (NCBI): domain Eukaryota; kingdom Metazoa; phylum Chordata; class Lepidosauria; order Sphenodontia; family Sphenodontidae; genus Sphenodon; species Sphenodon punctatus. The sequence goes on from QEPC01001482.1 coordinate 1,396,070, forward strand.
CAGCAGCTGCTACTACCGCATCCCATTGCCATGGTTACCAGAGCAAGCTGCAGGGCTGAAGTGTGGGGTTGGCTCACGTGTCTATGTGTTCGCAAGCCAGGGCATTGCCGGGGTAGGGGGAAGATATGTTTGCTGCCTGCATGCCCGCCTTTCTGTCTGAATACAACCGAACCTGTGGGTGCATGCAGCACCAGTTCAGGTCACCCACATTCCTGCTCTTGGGGCTCCAGCCCACTTCCTGTCCATCTAGAAACACCCAGCAAGAGGAATCAGGAAATGGGTTTCTGGTCAGGAAATGCATTGGTACCATAACATGAACTGTGAGACTCCCATCAGCTATCCTAATCCCTTCTTCAGCATAGGCAGCTACTGTTTGGTTCAGAGCCCATCAGAAAATCCCAAAACATATTAAGTATAATTAGTGTATGGAGGTGTCCTTCCCTTCCTGACTACTTTAACACCCACAAAAAGGACCTCTTATGATTTTTAGGCAAACCTATGTCCCTGCCACATCATCACAGTTGGTAGGCCCAGACAGGTACATGTATCAGTCTGAACTACCCAGCCTGCCTGCTCATATTTGGGATCCTTATTTGTATTTATTTATTTTATTTATTTTACCATTTTTCTACGCCGCCCCCTCCTCACAGAGCAGCTCGGGGCAGAGAAAGCAGGAAGGGTAAAACCAAACTCAGGTATGGAGAACCCCAGGTCCAGGGACCAAATGTGACCTTCAGCTAGTTTTTATGTGGCCCCTTTCCAGTTCCTGGATTTGGCCCCTAGATCCAGTTCCTACCCCAAAGTACTGAAAGGCAGCACTCAGGATAAAGGAGCAGAGACGAAGGCATGCACACAAGGATAGGGGACTGATCCATGATCTGGACATGGATCAGTCATCTTCCTGAATACACCCCTTCCCTTAAGCACTCTGCCCCCAACTTCTATGCGGCCCTTGGAGCTGTACTAATTTTCAAAGAGGCCCTGGGGAGGGAAAAGGTTCCCCACCCCTGCCATAGGCTTTGCATTCCAAACAATCTAAATGCAGTCCTTCTCCACTGCTGCCATTGCAAATTCTCCTGATGATCCGTCTCCAGAGCATATTTGGATTGCCAGATGCTTCCTTGCAGAAGGACACATTACACGGCAGCCATGTATTCCCCATAGCCCCACACATTGAATTTCTGTCTGGACATCTCAAACAGCATATACTTAGCTGGAAAACAAAAAATATCTCAGGCTACTTTCTAATAAACCACAAAGGTTTCACATTAGGGAACTATTTCTTAAGCCTCTGGGTGATTTCAGAAGTGACGTGGTGAATGTCCACTACAGTCAACCTCAGTCAAACGCGGGGGTGGTGAAAGCGTCGTGCATGTCTTTGCTCGCATCCAGATATTCACCACAGTCAAACTTGGCCCGGGGTGAAGCTAACCATGCTTTGTGAGGTCGGGGCGGGAGGAGGTCCAGAAGGGTGGTGAATGGTCACCACTGCAGGGGTGAATGAAAAGTAACTTCTGAATGGAAACCCGCAGCCATGGTGGAAGGAATTGACCCCAGCCGCAGTGCATTCTGGGGCTTGAACCGCGGTTCACGTCTCCACTGCATGGGTATTTTCAGACATGATGGGGCAAATTGGCCCCGTCACGGAAACAACCCTTTGATTCCCTGCCAGGGCTTCCACGTCACGGTCTAACAGACGCGGTGGCCGATCCCGGTGGGGAATCCGGGGCGGGGGTGGGGCTGCGCGGCACAACATGCGGCCGCACAGCCCTGCCCCCCCCCCCACGCTGCCCCAGCCGGCCGCCCTCCAGGAGACGGGCGGGCGCCGCGGCCAATGCGGCCGCAGCGCCCGCCCGCATTGACCACGGCCCGGAATCCTGCCGCGGATTCCGGGCTGTGGTCAGGGGACAGACGTTACTGTCCCCTTCATCACGGGGGGGGGAATCTCATTTACCACGCGATCGGGGATGGTCTGGGCAGGACCTCTGATCACGCGGTGAATCTGATTTCCCCCCGTGATTAACAGGGGTGAATATCTGGGGGGGAACTTCCGTTCCCCCCCATCAGACATTACGGAATCACTTTCACCCTGTGCAGATTCACTGTGGTTGACTGTGATCTCGTAACGTCTGAAAATACCCATAGTCTGTTGTGTTCCCCCAGCCCATGTTCTCTCTGATTGCCCCCGGGTGGTGATCACGATCCTGTCACTTTTGTTGGGGCCGCACGTGTCACCACAGCCCGCGGTGAATCCGTTCACACCGGGGTGGGATTCACTGTGGTGAATTGGAACGCGTCACTTCTGAAATCACCCTCTGTTGGGTTTTGCAGCCAGTGGTGATATCAAATGGTCAAGAGGGGATTCCAAATGAAGAAGAAAGAATAAATCATTGTACTTTCCATTCCATACATATTAGTGTTAGTGCAAGGGGCTGGCCCAATGGTTGTTCTAGGCAATACTTGAAGCCGTCCCCATCAAATTACTGAACCCCATGCTCTTATATTTTATCCCTACTAGGAGTGGTCTTCTACTGGTTGGTGCCTCGTAAGTGTGGCCTGCCTATCCTCCTGGTTTCATCTTGCAATTGAGCACTGTTCGAGATGACCAGAATACCTTCTAACAGAGCATATAGTCTTTACATTCGGTTGTACATTGACCATTGAGGTTGTTATCTGTTTCAGTATATGGGTATTATGGGAAAGGAGATTCACTCAGCTGAGTATGGTTGAGTGAATAATTTAATGAATTTAGTCCTTTTAATGTTCTCAGATTTAGGTGTTATTTAAGATTATTTGCTGAATTATTTCAATGATTTCTTGGCCTGTAGGCTGATTACAAAAATCTCCTTCTGAGTATTCCAGATCTAAGCTCAGTTAGTTTTTTTATTGGACATATTAGCCAAATAGTATTGGTTCAGACACCTGATTAGTTGAGAGAAACTCTTGAAATGAAGAATACTCATAAGTGTGAGTTCTAAATGCATGAAGTCTACTAGAATAAGCAAACCTATTACATGGTACTAATGCACTCTGAGCATTTATGTCCTGCCCCTACAGCTTGTTAAGTATATTTGTTAGTCCAAAGTATTACCAGCTCTGGTGGTATAAACTCCTGTAAGATGTCCAAGTGCTTTTAAGTTCTTTCATTTCTGGTAAGGCATGAATTAAATGCAGAAGTTTTAAAGCAAGCTAGCTAGCTATGATACATCGGTGTCACATGGGTCCTGATTCTCCACTCCTCGTGTCTCAAATTCTTACACCAGTTTAACTCCACTGCTTTTAATAGTGTTTCTTATGTTTTTGCTATAGTGGTGGATGCCTGAGCCAAATAAGGCTCCAAGGAAGATAAACGTACAGCGCACACAAGTTTATGAAGTCCTGCTTTTTCTAGTGCTTTCATACTGTTTGAAGACTAGATGTTTTGTGTTTTAAATTTGTTTAGTGGGGGTTTTCACAGGCTGAGTTGTGAGAGGGTTGTATGTAATGCCTTGGGTTATATTCAGGATTTCTTTTAAAAGATGGTTGATAATTACAAGCTACATATAAATAACATACAAAAAAATAATATACTTATACCTAGTTAGTATATTTTAAAACAATTGGTTCCTATATGGAAAACTTCTATCTATCTATCTATCTATCTAGTAGGGATAAATAAATTATATATATATATTAATATATATGTGTGTGCGTTTGTACATATAAAAAGGCATCCAGTCACACAAACACCGACACACAATATTATAAATCACCTACAAATCATAAATCATTTAAATATGTCAGGTAATGCAGTCCTATGTTTGTCATGGGCACCCGTGAAGTCAATGAAACTTGCACTCGTAAGGGCTAGCGCTGTTATGAAACAGCTTGAGGATTATGCTGTAAATGTTCGATTGTTTCTTGATACTAACATAAAACAAATCCCTAAATAAATAAATGACCTGCTGTCTGTACCTTTGTTGAAGCCCATCCAATTGAGAGTTTTTAGTAGATCTTGACTTCTAAAGATTCTGGCTCTGAACAGAATATAAAAAAGGAAATTATAGATTCTGGAAACAAAATTTTAGCCTTATTGCTTTGATAAAGATTTCCCACACATGGCCCTTTAAATATTGAACTTAGACTATAAAAATATCACTTCTTATTGATCACATGGTTATTAAAGTCAGTCAAATGCTCAAATTATATGTCAAACACTTGTAATATTTCCTGTAAATATTAGAACAAAAGAACAGAATGATAATACCATTCTATGCAGTCATGTTAGATTTGTTCAGCTTTTCATCACAGAGAAATAATAAAACTGTCATAAAGAATTTCATGAAATATGCCACTGATTTATCAAGCCTGTCTAACTTCATTCAGTTCACACATGTATCATATATGTGGAGTGTGTGTTTATCAGCACATGTGTACAAACAAACATATACTGTACATATCTATCAGGTATGTGTACCTATATATGTGTATCCTCTGTTTTCTGCCCCTTCTTCTCTGTCTCTGTTACTTATGGCACAGCCTGTTTGCAGGATCCAAGGAAAACAAAGAAGATAAGTCAACAGGTATTAATTAAATGTTCAAGGCATGTTTTAAGACACCTTCTATATCTATTGCTTCTAATGACACTGGAGAGGTCAGGAAAGAGATCCTTAGATCCCCCAAGTTTCCCCAAGATGCCTTTCCATAACCAAATGCTTTCATATGAGTAATCGAAAAAAACCTTTAGTCAACCACTGGGGAGTCTTTACAGCCAGTCTTCGATTGGAGTCTGAGTGCAGGCCTGTGAGCAGGAGGTGTTTGTAAGCATTTCTAATGGCATTTTGATGTACATGTACAAAATTGATGTCGGAAGGATCATTGTAAAGTCCCAAACAGTGGAATATTGAGGACATTTTCAGGTGGCAGTCAGATTCTGGCTGGGTGAGCCCAGTATATTTTCTCATGTCACAGTTGATTAGGTTCACAGGGAAGTGGAAAGAGTAAAAAATTCTCTTATTACTGCAGCAATGCCGTATCAGCCTCTTTTCCTTTTGAATGCAACATTAGTTTTTGTCCAGAACTCTAACTGCTTTCTACAGTATGGGGAATTGTAAAGCAGAAACAATTTTCCCAGCTAGGCTGACCTTCACAGTAATGAGAAATGACTGGAATTTCTCTCTATTTCTCTAACATTTTGGTAGGGGGAGGCATAGGAGGAATATGTTTGTTTTACCTGATATTATGTTGTGGGCGTCTATTTGGTACTTTGAGGCTAATTTTTTCTATTCAGGAGATTACATGGACTGTTGCACCATCTGACCCCAGTAGTCAGACCGCAAGTGTATTGAGAAATGACATTAATGCACTTTAAACCTTTTGTTATCACAACAGAGATGGCATTTTGTTTCAGCCATTAAATGAATAAATATTTTTCTTATAGGGAAGGCTATTTTCATTTGCTCTCCTGCACTTACTCAGGTGATGAGCAGTGGTCATGAGGAATTTCAAATTCATTACAGCACTACAGATATACTGTATGCTCTAAGGTGCCTCTGGCTCAGAAGACAGACACGTGTATTCCCAGCAGGCCCTTTGAATCCAATGCTACTATTCCATGTTGCTGACCAGTAGTTGGAAAGTTATGGTACAGATTTCTTCCCATGAAATGCCCATTCTCATCCAAAAAGCAGAAACAACTGATGGCTCTGTACCAATATTTTCCAATAGTTCCAGGACCAATTTACTCCTTTATGCTATAAAACAACCCGAGGAGCCAAGTAAAAAGAGACTTATATGTTAAGTTCTCTAAAGACAAAACAAGCTCACTCAGAAGCAACAGTTGTCTGAGTTCCTAAAAATAGACATGGACAAACCAGTTCAAATGAAACTGGCACTGACTTCTGCCATTTATAGCTCAAACCAAAATGAATTTTTAAAAATTAGAAACAAAGCATTTCCCCTTCTCTCCCTCCCCTTTGCATCTGCATCTCCTGATTATGTATCCAGTAAGGAAATGCAGAAGTACAAGAGAGACTGCACCAACCTTCTTTGCATGTTTGCTGAACCCAGGATGTACTGCAATTCTCATCTCTGTGATCTCATGAAATACCCAAGACAAAGATGTCCACAGAAGTTTGAGCAAGCTTCTTAAACATTTCCAGATGCTTATCCAAACCTAACCTGAGACATTACAAACTTTGCCCATCTCTGAAACCCAAGGAGAAATTAAACTTCTTTGTTATGAAGTTTCCTTTCATGGAAGTGTTGCATTCAACTTACGTTTGAATTTTAAAAAGGGAAGGAGGGGGAGTTTATTTTAGTTTCCTACCATTTAATATGCCCAATGATAGATGCCATAAAGTCTGAGTAGCACAAGTATCAGTGAATACATGCCAAAATAGTTGTTATGCCCTTTTCAAGACAAGACCAAGTGCCACCAGTTTCTAAATATGGACTCAGAGTTTAAAACGGCATTCTCATCTATAGTTGCACAGTGGTTGTCAAAGATTCTGTCTAATGCATCTAGCTGAAATGATTATCATAGACCTTTCTAATAGGAACATATAACTAGGACATGGGCTCCACTCCAGTATCCCAAAGCAGCTGTAAATGTGATGGATCCAACCCAGGACCAGATACAGGCATGTGCAAACTGCCTGACTTCACAGGGACCCGCAATACATGGAGCCCATGAGTAAACTTGAAATGACAGCCTCAGTGTGAGAAGCACTGGCATACAATAGGCCTAAAGAGCCTCAAACACAGGGTGCCCTGGCCTATGGAGGGCCTGTGGCAATTCAGGAGCCCACCCCCCTCCACATAAGGGGACTAAGCTAGAAGTAACGACATATGGGCCCAAAGGATCTGCCATGCAGGGAGCCCTGACCACTGAAGGGAATGTTAAGTTTAATTGAGCATGAATTAAAGTAATGTTTTCCTTTCCCTGTCAGGTGAGGCAGTGGTGGTCCTTCAAGCATTCCTCTGTTAGGAGGGGGCCTACACCACCATTTTGTGCAGCACCCTAATTTTCCTGGATCCTGCGCTGATCCAGCCCCTCACAAACAGCTGCTAGGTAAAATGTTTCCTAAATTGGTGCAGTGTCAGTGCTAAGGCCATTCACTTCAGTGGGGCTAGAGCTGGTGCTGCACGTTACGCCTTCTATATTATATTAGAGAAACAAAAAACCTACGGTTTTACAAACTGAGTTAAGGCAGATTCATACCAAACAAACTTTAACAAACCTAGAAATTGTGTGTTAAGGCTCCCGCCTTAACTTCCACACCATGTAAGCAGTAAAGATGTTGTATGGCTTCGCATACTGTGCTCGCTTACAACTTAGGCTCCATGCACCCACACTTTGCCTTGGTCTTTCAGCTCCAATCCTC
>QEPC01001482.1:1407267-1465548 GCA_003113815.1 Sphenodon punctatus
TATATATATATATATATATATATTGATTAATTGGATAGATATCTTTATGTATCTCCCTCCCTGCCCTCGTCCACCATACCCGCATATATAGATATACATAGAGATATCTATCTAATTTATATATATATATATTATAATATATATATATATTATATAATATATATATATATATAATATTGATTAATTAGATAGATATCTCTATGTATCTCTCTATATTATACACACATATATATATATATAAATTAGATAGATATCTCTATGTATATCTCTATGTATCTCCCTCCCTGCCCTCGTCCGTCATGCCCCCACATCTTCAATTCCCTCCTCAAAACCCACCTCTTCCGCTCTGCCCTTCCTAACTCCTGCTAACCATCCCCACCCAGGATTATCTGTAAACTCCCAACTTACTGCAACCAAGCCAAGAATGTGTACCTGAGTTCCCGCATCCTCATGAATGTCGCATCCCTTTTTCTCCCTCTGTTCCCCCTTCCCTGTCTCCCCTCCCCCTGTCTTTAGAGTGTAAGCTCTCGGGCAGGGACCGTGTCTATCTTATTCTTTGTAAAGCCCCAGGTACATTGCTGGTGCTATATTATAATAATAATAATAATAATATAATATAATATAATATCTCTCTATATGGAAACTATTAATATATATATATAAAACCTCCTTTCCTCCTCAGATCTTAAAGTGTTTGATAAAAGTTGATATAAATTGAAGTTGATAGAATTGTACCTATGAGAACGTGGTTATCTATTGCAATGGGAACGTCTGGGGGGTGTATAGTTTTACTGACAAATCATAGACTAATTTTAGTCTTATGCTGTAAGGAATGGTGTTGCTTTGGATTTTAGGAAGCAGCTAGCTAAACCCTGTGTAAATCAACTGTTCAGTGGCCTGGTGACACAGGGTATTTTCAGATGTTCCAAGATCGCCATTCACCACACTGAATCACAGTGGATCCCGTGTGGTGGCAGCAGTCTCGTGAACGACTATTTGCTCCCGGCCAGATGTTCACCACAGTGAACATCCGGCCGGGATCAAATTGACCACAGTTCTGGAAGTGAGGCTGACCTCACCTCCAGAATGGTGCTTAGGTTGGCCACGATCCGGGATGGGGCTGGTAATGGCCACGATGAATGTCTGCTTACCAGCCCTGTCCTGGAATCGGGTCCCAACCACAGGACGGGATTGGGCGCTGTGTCTGTCCGTTTTCCCGAGGGCAGGCGGCTGTGGACCGGGTGTGTGTGTGTGCGAGCGGCCACACATCACACAGCCATGCCCCCTCCCCTCCCGTCTAAAGGACGGCCGGTCTGATCACGGACCGGGATCCGAGAAGGATCCCGGTCCAGGGTTCGGCATGGTGGGCCAAATGGCCCATCACGTCTGAAATTACTCACAAACTAACTTCCAGGCTAGTTGAAAGCATTATAATGAACACTACAACACTCAGCACCTTTATTCCAGAGCTCACAGCACACATTAGACTTAGATGATTATTAGCATGCCCTCTGTACTGATGGCTTAATGCTCCAATGTTATTTAAGAATTCAGCATATGTAAAACCACGTTTCTGGGCTCTAAGTGGCTCAACCAAAGTTACACAGCACATTGTTATAAGAAATGGGAATAAGACCATAAGAAGGTCCATATTGAGTCAGACCAATGCTCCATCCAGCCCAGCATCCTATGGGTGAAGTCACCCACAGCGGGTGGGCAGCAGCGCATCATGTGGCCGGCTTCCACCAGATGTTCCCCCCACCCCAGGGCATGCAGCTGGCTGCTACGCAACGCGCCCTCGGAAAAAGACCGAGGACACATCGCAGAGCAGCCTTAGCCAAACTGGAGTAAGGCTGTCCAAGGCAGGGCAACTCATGGGCCCAGGGCCGCACCTGTCCCATCACATGGGGAACACCACTGCAGGGCCTTGAGCGGTGGGCGCTGTCACCTGTCATGTGCAGCCATGTCACGGCTGGGGGTGGGATCTCGGTCAGGCCAGGGGAGGGAGGCGGGGCAGGACTGAGCGCCCACTCGTCTGGCCAGCTCCTCAGCCTGCCTGGCCGTGACAGCCGCTACAGCAGTGGCTAACCCGCCTGGCTTCCCCACAACTGTCTGCCCAGGTCCCTGTGCTGGCTTCACAGCGTAGCAGCGGTGCCTGCCTGCCATGAGGCCGCACAGGGATTGGGCTGCTGCTGCTGCTCATTTGGCTGCACCCCCTGTCTCTGACAGGGTCACCTTTGGTTGCTTCAGAGAAGTGTACAACAGATGATAACGTGGCGATCCGATCCATTCCCTGCTGTTCTCTCCCAGCTCCTGACAGTCAGAGGTTATTTATTGATCTATCTATAGGAAGTTATACAGTCCTTTATAAAATCCATTTATGGCCTTCCCCTTCACAACATCCTCTGACAGCATCCTCTGACAATTACAGGAATGAATTGTACTTTGAGTGAAAAAGTACCTCCATTTGTTTATTTTTTTAAAATCTGCTGCCAGTTAATTAGTGTTAATAGTGTTGATTGGTAAATAGTGTTCCCTAATTCTAATATTTTAGAGAGGGTAAGTAATAGCTCCCTATTTACTTTTTCCATACAAGTAAAAAGTGTCATATCCCTTCCCTGTCGTCTCTATTCCAAGCTGAAGGGTTCTTACCTGTTGAGCCCCTCCTTGTATGGAAGCTGTTCCATACCTGTGATCATTTTTGTTGCCCTGCTCTGCACTTTTTCTAGGTTTAGTATATCTTTTTTAGAGATGAGGTAACTAATAGTTAGAGATTATATAGTAGATTTATATAGCAGCATTATGAGAGCTTTCCCAATAATTCCTAATGTTCTGTTTGCCTTTTTGACTGATGCTGCACTTTGAGCTGATGTTTTCAGTGAACTGGCCACAATGACTCCAGAATTCTTTTCCAGAACAGTAACACCTAATTTACAACCTAGCATCATGTATGCATAATTAGGATCATTTTTTCCTATGTGCATCACTTTGTACTTGTCAGCATTGAATTTCATCTGCCATTTTATTGCCCAGTCATACAAGATCATCCTGTAATTCCTCACAGTCTGCCTTGGTCTTAACTATCTTGAATAACTTTTTGTCAACTGCATATTCAGCCACCTCATTCTCTTTACCCCCTTTTCGATAGCATAATCATTAAATATTTATTTATTTAATTTATTACAATGTTAATATACCGCCCCCTCCTGCCCAATGGCAGCCCAGGGCGGTGAACAACGTACAATAAAAACATAATACAAAAATATAAAATACACTATAATATAAAAATCACAATTAAAACCCATAAAACAACAGAGGCCCGAGAAAATAAATAACCCCTTACCCCAAAAGAAACCCCCCACGCACACACTACCCGTCCCCATCACCAAATGCCTGGCAAAATAGTCAGCTTTTACATTGTCTACAGAAGGAGGGGAGGTTTGGAGACAGGCAAATCTCTACCAGGAGGCAACTCCTGGCTGCAATGTGGCCACTGAGAACTCCCTCTCGAACATCGCCCCCTGGGAAACCCGAGGGACCTCCAAGAGGGCCAAGGAAATAGAGCCAAGGAAAACAAACTCCCAATACAGTGCTTTAACCACGTGAGGACATTCCCTCACACACTGTTAAATTAGATTTGTTTACGCTTTTGTTTTTGCGTATATTACATTAATGACATTCTACAATATTGACAACTGACTTTTACTAAGCTGTTCATTCATTCAGAAATATCTATATGTCTATAGCACATTGATTATGACCAAAGAGAGCAGGAAATTGCAGAGAGAATGTGATGGGAATTGCTGGAAATGTTTCCTTTTTATTGTTGCTGAGCATTGTGGGGGGTAACCTCCTACACTGTGTATTTTCTTTTCTTTTAAACCATTTTCTCCCTCCCCCACTTTTATTTGCAGGTAGTCCAGGGCAGCTGCTACGTGAAGTCCACAGCGGTCTGTTTTCAAACAATTGCTATCTCCTACCACTTTTAGGTGACAGACTATGGTGTTGTCTTAAAAGGGAACCTGTACAACATCTTTAAAAGACAGGCCTGGAAACTAAAATGTATACACTTTATTGATACCGAAAACAATGGACTAAATATAAATTTGGGCTTCATGAGCCACTATAGAAATGTGTAACTGCCAGCCTGTCATTTGCATCCACCCGCTGTGTTCCCTACATTGTATTTAAATGTTTTGAAATGCAAACTACCTCTCCCTATAACTCTTTCCTGCAGTTCCCTCCCTGGCATTTGCATCTATACTTGGATCTTGGCTTGCGTTTATACTTTTTTATCATTTCATTTTAGGTTTCTCTCATTGTATTTAAATATTTGAAATACCAATGAGTTTTCTCTTAACAGCTCCCTCCAAGTGATTGCTTTCATATATGTCTCACACTTGTTCAGTCTCTAGTTCTGACTTGTTTCATGCCTAAGGAAGGACCTTTTGTGGCCTGAGAACTTGTGTAATTTTATCCACAGAAGTTGGTCAAATAAAAGATATTATCTGAACTACTTCTCTCCATCATAGAACCAGGAATAAAGACACAAGTTACACAGGTTTCCAAAAATAAACTAAAATGTGAAGAAAAAAATGGAATGACACAAGAGAAGTATATAATTGAGGCTATTCTGTCAGGAATGGGTCACCGGGGCACATTATACGTCCTCCAGAATCTTCACTGGCTGCCAATAGCTTTCTGGGTACAATTCAAAGTGCTGGTTTTAACCGATAAAGCCCTAAATGGCTTGAGCCCCGGGTATCTGAAAGACAGCTTCTTCCCCTATGTCCTGGCATGGCCTCTGATCAGGGCCAGCCTCAGGGTTTGCGGGGGCTTGTGCAAAGTCATGGTGCAGGGACTAATTTGCATAATGCACATAGTTTGCATATTTGCATAATTTGCCGTCTTACCTGCACACACACCTTAGCAGGCCCACCTCTTACCCCTTAACTTCCCACACACAGCGCCCCCTCGCCACTTCCATCCCACAGATATACCCCCCAACGTTCCCCTCAGAGTGCCCCCTCAGCTAGCCCAACTTGATGGGTGGGTTCCACTGCTCCTCCACCCCCTATCCATTCTCCTGGGCTAGCTTCTCATGGTCCAGCTGGGACTCAAGGGCCTGATTTGGTGTGACTCCCGAGTCCCACAGGGCCAGAGGGTCTCCTCCCCTCAGTGCATTCTTACATGGCTCTCTGGGCTACCTCCGCAACTATGCTGACTCTGTGAGAACACCACAACTCCACTTCTCCACACGGTGGGAGAGGGGGCTGCTGTGGCCACCTGCACCTCCATCCCTCCCTGGCGGGTAGGGGCCATCCACTTGCCTCGGGCCGGTGCTGGACTGTCTGTCGCACTGCTGCTGCTCTGCTCGTCAGTGGGGAGCTAGCAGCTGCTGCCACCTAAGCTAGTGGAGAGACAGCCCTTTGCTCTGTTCCTGAGTCCTTGCCTGCCTGCTGGTTCTGCACTGATGCTGCAGCCCAATTGTTATCAGGTCAGCTCCAGTCCATGTCCTCATCGCACCCCCCTCTCCTCCTTGCCCTCGGCCTGCTGCAGTGCGTACGCCTCCTCCAGTTCCTGCTCTGGCGGCAGCCGGGCTGAGGGGCAGGGTCATGAAGTTGTGTTTGCAGCTTTGTGTGCAGCCTGGCCCATGGCCAACAAAGAGGGCAGCAGATTCGGTAATCTTGCTGAGGTTGGCTGGTTCAGGACATGAGGGGAGAATCTGAGCTGGGGGGGCTATTGCCCCCAGGCATGGGGCCCAGGCTGGTGTGAATGCATATGTTGCACATACCTCTGAGGTCGGCCGAGGGCACTCCATTGTGAATGTCAATTGTCCATGAAGTTGCTACAATGAGGGCGCGCAGGGGGGTCTTCTCAGTTGTTGTCCCACAATTATGGAACTCCCTCCCTTTGGAGATCCATCTAATCCCAAGCCTGTTCATCTTCCGGAGACCTTTTTGTTTGGCCTGGCATGCAGGAATGGGGTGGGGGGGATTAGGCAGTGGGGTTTGGTGAGGAGGCTTGATCGGTGGCTGGTGGGAATAAAGAGTGGGGTTGGCAGTTGGGATGATGTTGAGGTTAAGAGATTTTAATGTATTTTATTGTATTTTATATTTTTGTTGGGGTTAGGGGATTTTAATGTATTTTAAATATATATTTGTTGTAAGCTGCCCTGAGTCTTTGGAGAATCCCCCCCGCTAGGCACCTTGTGCGCCGCGGGGGACTTTGTCCCCGCCCCGCTCGGGGAAGAAGGCACAGGGTCCTGGACGAGTTCCCGCCAAGCGGGAGTTGAGCCACGGCTTGCTGGCTGTGCAAACGGCGATCTGCTGGGATCGCCGTTTGCAGAGCCCAGGGATGCAAGCTGAGCGCGAAATCCAGGCACGCTCATTGGTTGGGGGGAGGTCATGTGGTTAGCGCGCGCTGCGCAGCTCTTCAATTGACTGGCAGTGCACGAGTGAAGAGGACGTGTTTCGGACGAGCAGCATTGCGGCCTCTCTCCCCCCCCCCCGGCATTGAGGGAGGCGGCTGGGCTTTAGAGGACACGGCGGAGCGGCTGGCGTTGCAGCGGCCTGTGTTACCGGCATTGAGGGAGGTGGCTGGTCTTGGTTGTGCCAGTCTCCCCCCCCCCCCCCCCTCGCATTAGAGAGGCCGCTCAAGCTTGGCGTTGAGGCAGCCTGTTTGTCCCCTCCCCCCAGGCATCCGAGGGAGGTGGCTTGTTCCTTGTTCTCCTCCCCCCCCATCAAGAAGCGGCTTGTGCTTCCCCCCCACTTCCCTCGGAGTGCAAGGCTGAGTGCCCTGTGGGGTCAAGGGGATAGGACAGGGAGCGAGAGATTTTTGTTTGGGTTGTTGGGAGGGGGGAGGATCAAGGGAGGCAGGGGCTTTAAGGTTTTTTACTCCCGAGAAAAGGGGGTTGGTGGGCCTAGTTCTGGGGATTAATCAAAACTAGAGGGAAGTCACACATTTATCCAATAGAAATCACTAATCTAGGGATGAATCCTCAGCAAAATCAAAGAAAGAAAGAAAGAAAGAAAAGTCACATTGATCTAATACTGTGCTCAAAACCCCCTTTTGATTTTCCCACATTCCACCACCTAGCTTTCCAGACCCAAGAACAATTATGACTCAACATAACTAAAGGGTTAGAAATCACGGTGCTAACTGATATTTGCTATTTAGTCATTACTTTGTAAAATAAACTGAAGCCAAGATAATTTCTTTCTGGCTGCAAAACTGGGAAAACATTTTTTGTCCTTTTTATTATGTATGTTGATTTCTGTAGTATTCTTCTCCATTCATTATGATAAACCCTTGTTCACTTTTTAAGGATTGTATTACCATCCTTAATTCTGCCTTAGGAAGTCTTAAAATAAAAGCCTGGCCAAAAAGATTTGTACACCAGGGGAGGGGAACCTCCGGCCTGAAAGCCAAATGTGGCCTGTGACTAATTTTTATGTGGCCCCTTACCAGTTCCTGGATCTGGTCCCTGGATCTAGTTCCTACCCATCAACCACTGAAAAACTGAAGTCAGTGTAAGGAAACAGAGCTTCCTGAGTGCACCCCTTGAGCACCTATACCCCCAACTTCTGTGTAGTCCTCGGAACTTGTTCTAATTTTCAAAGTGGTTGCTAGGAGGGAAACATTTCCCCACCCCTGATATGTGCACTTTCCAGTGGCCACTCCTATACAGTATATTAATTCAAATATGTTGCTAAATTAATTGCTAAATAACTACTACCTTCCTTTTTCATGGCATTATAAACTTACAGGGTCTTTACAAAATTAAGCAACCATTCTATGTTACAAACAACCATTCTGTGTTGTTCTATGGGGTTGTATGCCATTTTCGTCACTAGGGTAACTGGGTATTTTCAGACGTGATGGGGCCAATTGGCCCCGGCACAGAAACAACCCTTTGATTCCCCACCACGTCACGGGCTAACAGACGCGGTGGCCGATCCTGTCGGGAAATCTGGAGAGGGGGCGGGGCTGTGCGGCACAACGTGCGGCCGCACAGCCCTGCCCCCCCACGCTGCCCTGGCCACCCGCCCTCCAGGAGACGGGCGGGCGCCCCCCCGGCATTGACCACGGCCCGGAATCCCGCTGCGGATTCCAGGCCATGGTCAGGGGACAGACGTTACTGTCCCCTTCATCACAGGGGGGAATCTCATTCACCACGCGATCGGGGATGGTCTGGCCAGGACCTCTGATCTCATGGTGATTCTGATTTCCCGCCGTGATTGACTGTGGTAAACATCTGGGGGGGAACTTCCAGTTCCCCAACAGACGTTACGAGGCCATTCCCCACCACAGGGTATTGACTGTGGTTGAGCGTGAACTCGTAACGTCTGAAAATACCCTCTGGTAACAGTACTGATTCTAAACTGATTTCGAATTCTAAACTCCCAGCATTCTTGCAGATACAGCATACAGGTATCTAACTTTAGGAAATAAACACAAGGAAAACAGATGCTTCTTTTTGTAAAGACCCTGTATTTAGAGATGGACACGAACCAGACCCCATGGACCCACCTAATCCTGATACCCCACACGTGCTAATTAGAAATGAAAGCTGTGCAAGTGAGTTTAGACTCAGGTCACAAATACCAATGTCTCTAAATTTTAAAGAATCTTTAATCCAGGTCTGAACTGAAACTTTGTGTCTTTAGTCCATCTCTAGTGTTTCTTTTCTTTCACAGTTTTGCATATGAGAAATAGTAGATAAGCTCCTGCCCTGCCCTAATTAGGCCATGTTTTAGTCTTTGCCTTCAAAGATGCTGATTAGTTCCATGCTATCCTCTGCAGTTCTAATTTGTGTGATTGAAGTGGAAAGATATACATTGGGTATTTTCAGACATTACAAGATCACGCTCAACCACGGGGAATTCCCACATGGTGATTGTGGTTGTGTCATGTCTGTTGGGGGGAACGGAAGCTCCCCGCCAGATGTTCGCCCCTGTGAATCACGGGGGGGAAATCACATTGAACATGCAAACGGAGGTCCTGGCCGGACCATCTCCATTTGCGTGTTGATTGTGATCCCCCCCCCCATGATCAAGGGGATCGTCTCGTCTGTCCCCTGACCACAGCCTGGGATCAGCGGCGAGATTCCAGGCCATGGTCAATGCCCCGGGGGGGGAGCTGGCGGGTGCCATGGCCGCATTGGCCGCAGCGCCCGCCCGTCTCATGGAGGGCGACCGGCCAGGGGAGTGGGGGGGGCGGGGCTATGCGGCCGCACGTTGAGGCGCGCGGCCCCGCCCCCTCCCCCAATTCCCTGCCGGGATCAGCCGGCACGTCTGTTTGATGGCCATTTTGATCCCAGCGGGGGATCAATGGGTGATTCCATGACGGGGCCAATACTGGCCCTGTCACGTCTGAAAATAGCCATTGTATTAGTTATGACATATTCAAGAATAGATACAGTGTCTTCAGAAATACCAGTGTGTCCATATCAAATGCTTTGGGACTTGGATTGAAAACCCAACTTTCGTTGTTTTCTTTGCCTGGTAGCAGTGACAAAACACCATGTTATAAAAACATTATTACCAAGTGAGAAAGTCATGAAAAAGTCATCGCTTATACTCTTCAGAAAGCTGTTATTAATGCCATAGAAAATGGTTATAACATGCACCATATGTACAAAAAACAGTCACACCTGAAATTTTGTAAGTATAAAGGTTGTAATGTAGCCAAAATTAAAAAGATTAAAAATTGCCCATTGTGCAGGAAGCAAGCACAAGATTTTCAGCACCACAGGGTGATCCAAAAGCATCAGGAATGCATGTGTCCTCCTTCCATACCATGGGACAGGGATGGTAGAGCTAGCCCTGTAGAAGAGGAAGTACCACCACATTTGGTGTGCAACTACACAGTGACCCTAATTCCCTATACAACTGGCATAGTAGGGTTGCCCATAGGGTGGGAAAGCAGTTGTATGTCAGAGAAAGCAGAGCTTTGTGCAGGAGTCATAGGAAAACCGCCATACTGGTTGTTCAGTGTTACTCTCTCATAATCATTATCCACCACTGCTAGGTAATAAATATTTATTTGTATTATGTTCACTTCTAGAGTCCCAGCCCATATTAGGCCCCATAATGCTATAACAGTTGTTCCTGAAATATTTGCCTGTGAGGCCCCATTTTGAGACATAGCTATAATCCCATAATACCAACACAGCAACAAAGACATTCAAAAGGATATCAAGAGCAGTTGGAACTGCGACCCCATCCACAGATGGCCCAACCTCTCTTAGTTTTCCAACCCATAGTTTGGAAATCTCTGTCCTACACAAACACAGTCCCTATCCCAGTCAATTTGCAAGGCAGACAAAGGAAGTACTAATTATTATTATTATTATTATTATTATTTATTTTATTACCAATAATAATAATAATTATTATTATTTTTATTAATTTATTGAGTCAGAGAGAAAGTAAGTAACTTGCCCAAGGTCACATAAAAGGTTTTTTGCAATTTGGCAACTCCTGAGTCCCAGTCTCTTAAAAAAGGATATAGTCTCTAAAGAAATACTGTCTCAAGCTATATTTCTTAATTACAGATCCCCATATTAAAATGTTACAAAAGTAAAAATTCAATTTCTTTACCTTTCAGTTTGATTAATGGATTCCTACTATCCAACAATAAAACAAGTTCCTTTTATAACATGCAATGTTGGAATCAATGTTTCAGAAAGTAATGATGAAACAAAAGTTTTCTTTGATCCAACTGAATGTAGTTTTGTTTCCTCTTTGTGCTGATAATTTCTAGATATTAAATGGGTGTTCTTAAAGGTCTAAGATATGGCAAAACAGGGATACGGCTAGCTAGAGGCCACCCTTTATTGATTATACAGTAGAAGAACAAATTGAGTTTCTAGAATTTAATCCTCTAGGGAAAGCAGAAACCAGATGGGAAATCCTCCAGTCTTACCCAGTTGGTTCTCTCCGCTTGAATACTGGTCAGCACACAAACCCTATTTTATATCTGAAGATATTTCTGTTTAAAATAAGCTGTTTACACTGCATTTTGTGCTATTACTGTTTGAATAACAGTTTACAAAGTTCTTGGCAGAAATGGCATTCCAAAGATTGTAGGATTGTTTCATGTTTCTCATGGAACAGAATGTGATTTCATCTGCATCTGACTGATTTCCTTAGTGTAGTTGTGCTGCTTTGCTTTTTGATCATTTTATGAGCTTCCATGGAGAGAAATTACTGACCTGCTCTTTAAAAGTTTGCAGTGAAGAGATTTCTCAATGGTAATCATACGGTTAGTAATAATGCTCATAATAGCTATAAATTCTGCTGCTCCTTTTCTGAGATGAAATAGATTCTTTTATAAGTATAAGTAGAGCTTAAGAGATAAGAAAGCACATCAGGATTTTCTCTGTATCTCTCAGTACAAAATGCCAAAGGATGGTGGAAGCAGAATCATTTTGAGAAAAATATTTTAGCTTTGGTGCTTAATGACATGTTAATTTGGAACAGGGAAGCCCAGTTTTCAAAAAGAGATGGCATAAACAAGTGTCACAATCATCTGTATCTGTTAATTGCTGAGCTGAATACTGTTCAGGAAAGCTTCTCTAATTATCACAGCAGTTACACTGAAGTCAGTTCGACCTATGCACATGTTGAAAGCAATGTACATGCTTATGTGTTTCCTTCAATTGGATCCTGATGTAAATGGGGTCTTATTCAAAGCCGAATGACATCAAACAACCGACTCCCATAGACTTAAATGGGCTGTGTACTAGAATACTCAATAATCTGTCGTAATGCTGATGAGAGCATCACAGTGAGTGATTTGGGAATCCCATTAAGGCACCTGCATTTGAAAAATGTATTTGTTGACATTTATACCCCACCCTTCTCCAATGGCTACTTTCTCCAATGACAAAAATAGACTCACTATATTTATTTCAGAGGCTATTTTAATGGGTTAGGTAAGATAGTACATAGGCTAAAAACAGACACGATGGAGGTGAGGCACCACCCCGGTCCAGGGCAGGGTGGGGAACAGTATTCGCCACGCTCTTGATCAGTGAGTGGCACACAACAGATGTGCTTGTGATCTAGGCAGCCAGAGAGCTATCCCACTACCCACCCTTACCTGGGTAGGATGGGGGAATGCAACAGACATGAGGCCGGCTGGCCCCATCCCCACCCTGCTCACAGTGCTCCACCCCCACACCATGATGGGCAAGCATGGCGGCCAGTGACAGAAAGCCATGGCAGTTAGCCAATGTGGCCCCTGCCCCCACAACAGGGATGGTGGGGCTGAACAGATGCTGTGACCTGCAATGCATTCCTGAGCGGCCTTTGGCTTCGGAAACAAATGTGTGGGTGGTTTTACCCATAGTCTATGATGTATTTTAACATGGTCTCTTCTCTGCTAATACTTTCTGTAGATTAAAATAATTATGACACTGCTTTGCAAAACAAATAAAAAACAATAGCTAAAATTATATATATATATATATTATGTATAAGGTAACTTTGGTCTGCATACATCTAAGAGTGCCAAAAGTAGATTAAAGGCTCATCTCTTAAGCAATTGACTTATGTATGGCTTTTGGCCATTTGCCGTAAATAAACTAAACTTAGGGTGTTTTCACACAAGACACTCCTCACCCACCTCTCACCCACTATACATGTTACAGGGCACCCATAGGGCAACACTGCAGCCCTGCAACCTGTATAGTGGGTAGAGAGCGTCTTGTGTGTAAACGGCCTAAGACTTATGTATGCCTGTCATCTTTTTTCCTAGATCATCTACACAGCAAGATTGTTGTCTTGGCTGCATGGTATTTAGACAGACATCAGAAACATGGTCTGACCATTACCTCCTTAAGGCATGCATCCTGGCGCATGTCAGCCCCCAACAGGGTGCAGTACTTATTAGATCGGTCCGCCCCCAGAGACTTCTGGAACCGGATCGGTTCCAGAATGCTCTCGGGGAGTTTCCCCTGAACCTTGACACCCACTCAGTCGATGATCTCGTAGCCTTCTGGAACACCTTGTTGGCTGAGACCATTGACAGAGTGGCTCCCAGGCGTTTGCTGCCCTCCCGAGTCTCCCACAGGTCTCCTTGGTTTACTGAGGGCCTGCAGTGTTTGAAGCAGGAGAACTGGCAGTTGGAGCAACGGTGGTGCCGGACATGCAACAAGTATGATCGATTGCAGCATAAGAGCAGTTTAAAGGCCTATGCTGTGGCGGTGCAGGCAGCAAAGAAGCAGTTCTTCTTTGCTGCCCTTATTGCATCTGTAAAGTCACGTCCAGCTGAGCTTTTCTGGGTGGTGAAAGGCTTGGTCAGTCCTGCCTGCCTCCACCTGGACCTGGAGCAATCCAGTGACCGCTGTGACCAGTTTATCGAGTACTTTGTAGATAAGATTGCTCACATCCACCACGATTTCGGTACCACAGTTATTGCAGAGGATCATCTTGGGGCTATGGATGCCCCGTCCTGTCCTGTTTTGTGGGATCGGTTTCAGATGGTGTTGCTTGCCGATGTGGAGTCCTTGTTGGGATCTGTTCGTGCCACTACTTGCGAACAAGACTCTTGCCTGTCCTGACTGGTGAAAGCCAGCGAGGAGACGTTACAGCCTTCAAGAGGACAGGGTGTCTGAATGCCTGAAGGAGGCTGTGGTTAGGCCCCTGCTCAAGAAACCATCTCTTGATGCTGATGCGCCTGCCAGTTATTGGCCGGTCTCTAGCCTTCCCTTTTTAGGGAAGGCTATTGAACGGGCTGTGGCATGGCAGCTCCAGGAACATCTGGACCGCACCGGTTTCCTTGATCCCTCTGAGTCTATGTTTCGGCCAGGGTATGGTACAGAGACTGCATTGGTGGCCGTGGTTGATGATCTCTGTCTGATGTTTGACCAGGGTCGTCAGACCTTACTGGTCCTTTTAGACCTTTCGGCTGCATTCGACACAGTCGATCATGAGGTGTTGATGACTCGCCTGCGGGAAAGTGCCGGGATTGGTGGGATGGTCTTGGACTGGTTTTGTTCATTCCTGGCCAGGAGAACTCACTGGGTGGTCTTGGGGGAGTGTACGTCTTCCCCCCAGGATCTCACGTGTGGAGTCCTGCAGGGTGCCATTCTGTCCCCCTTCTTGTTTAACATCTGTATGCAGCCGTTAGGGGAGATCGTGAGAGGGTTTCATGGCATGCAGTGTCATCAGTATGCTGATGACACCCAGCTCTACCTCTCTTTTTTTTCCATCGACCCAGGCCATGCAGTCTCTTTATTTTCCCAGTGCCTATCAGCTGTGGAGGTTTGAATGAGGTTGAGCCATCTGTAGCTGAATCCTGACAAGATGAAGGTGATGTGAGTGGGTGGGGGCCTGGGAGTGGTTGAATCTCCTCTTGTAGCAGGGGTTCACCCTCCCATGGTCTCTCAGTTACGGAGTCTGCGTGTGCTCCTCGATTCACGCCTCAGCCTGGAATCTCAGGTTGTGGCCATGGCGGGGAGTGCATTTCGACAGTTACATCTTGTCCGGTGGCTTCAGCCGTATCTCTCAGACTCTGACCTCGCCACCGTCATCCATGCCTTCATCACCTCGAGGCTGGATTACTGCAACATGCTCTACGTGGGGCTGCCCGAGAAGCTGGTCCAGAGGCTGCAGCTGGTGCAGAATGCCACAGCCCGTCTCCTTACCGGGGTGGGCAGCAGGGAACACACGACACCAGTGCTCCAGGCTCTGCACTGGCTGCCTATAAAGCACCGGGGTAGGTTTAAGGTGCTGGTTTTGACCTTTGAAGCCCTTCACGGCCTGAACCCTGCTTATCTGCGGGATCGCCTCACTCCCCATGTGTCCGTGCGACCCCTGAGATCGTCCGTGGGAGCCTTTTTGAAGGTTCCCTGGGCGAGATGGGTGGTCACTGATGTTAGATCCTTTTCGGTGACTGCCCCTGTGCTGTGGAACTCGCTCCCGGAGGAGGCTCGGTTGGCCCCCACCCTCCTGTCATTTCGACGTTTGTGTAAGACCTGGCTGTTCCGCCAGGATGTTGACGAGGGGGGGTAGGGTGGGTGGGTCGGGGGGGGTTGTTGTGTGTTTTTTTTTTTAAATGTATAAGGGTTTCTTTAACTTAAATTATTTTATTGTTTGAATTGTTGTTCGCCGCCCCAAGCTGTCCTGTGGGCTGGAGGGGTGGGATAGAAATATTTTATAAAATAAAATAAATGTATAAAATAAACACATGATGGCTTTGATTTATCTATTGTTTTCTCACTTCTTTCCATACTCTAGAATTTAGTGCCTTTATGATGTGTTGCATGTTGTGTGTTCGATTTAAAATAATTGTTCTGATAGTCTTTCTTGCAATGCTGCCGCTCTCTTTCTTTATGTTTTTCTCCACAACCGATGATGATGTGTTACAATTAGTTATTTCTTTTATTTGTGCAGTGGTGTTTTGCCCTTGTACATATAATTCAAGTCCTGTAATTTCCTTTTTGCTTGGTGAGATTAATCACCATATACATTTTTTACTTGTGTTCTGCTTCGATAATGAAAGCTTTCCCAAAATGTAGACAAGAAGATTTCTCTGTGATTGCTGCAGCAGATCTGTAGTATTAGATGGTAGCCTATATTAGACTGTAATTCTTTAGCTAAAATATATAGGGCCACCACCATCTGATGTGCTTTGGAGAGAATAGAGGGATTTTTATTTACCACACACACACACGCACACACGCATGCACACGCACACAAAAGCATGCAGGCACGCAACACACACACACATGCACTTTTAGGACTCACTCAGTCCTGCAAAATGCTACACACTCTACTCTAGGGCTGAAATGAATACGCTTTTTTAAATTTGGGAATATTATTTGCAGTTTTGAATAACCATCCAAACAAATACCTGCGTATGAAATTATATTTGTTTATCTGTATATTCGGAAGAAGAATAGCAGGGCTCATTGGATAAAGCTCCGCAAAAGCATACAGGATTGCCAGGAATTCATCCCCTACTATTAAATCCACCACTGGTTGTTTTGGTTATTTCTTTGTTTTTTTAGTTTAGTGTATCTGAGTTCATGGTGCATTTCCGATCTTATTTACATTAGTCTAAATCATTGGAGTCACTCCACCACAAGCAGTGAAGTTGCACTGGTTTAGAACAGGTATATGTAAGGCAGAATCAGCCCAGTTGGTGTTCCCCTCTACGCACAGAAAGATCCAGCTTGGGTAGCAGCAGTACAAGCTTCTCCATATTGCCAAACTAGCCAGCCTTTCCCTTTTTCTGGAGAAACCATGTTTAGCAGTGAGAGTACAGCTGAGACTCCATAATTATAGGTGACTGAGATTGCCAGCATGGGGGCCAATTAATGTCAATTAGAAGGAGAGATTCTCTGATCTTTTGTAATTAAGGGTATTTTCAGACGTGACGGGGCTCAATTCGCCCCGTCACGGAAACACCCCGGGGATTCCCCGCCAGGACCAAAGCGGCGCTGCAAACAGACGTGCTGCCCGATCCCGGCGGGGAATCGGGGGGGCGCACACAGCGCAATGCGTGCCGCACAGCCCCACCCCCCCACACTCTCCCAGCAGCCCGCCCTCCCGGAGACAGCCGGGCGCTGTGACCAATGTGGCCGCTGCACCCACCCGCCCGTGAGAAATTGATCACGGCCCAGAATCGGCGACAGCACAGTCGCCGATTCCGGGCCGCAGTAAGCGGCCAGACGTGACGTTGACACACTCAACCACGGGGACTTCTCCGTGTTGAGCGTGTCAATGTCACATCTAGCCAGTGTTACGCCGGGTGTTCACCCCCGTGAATCACGGGGAGGGAACAGATTTACCATGCTTCTGTGCCTCCTCCAGGGAGGAGGCACGTAAATCTCCTCCAGGGAGGAGGCACGGAAGTGTGGTAAATCTGTTTCCTCCCCGTGATTCATGGGGGTGAACATCTGGCATAACACTGGCTAGACATGACGAGATCACGCTCCCCCTGTGGGAATCCACTGTGGTTGAGCGTGATCTCGTAACGTCTGAAAATACCCAAAGTTGTTACGGTCGTACATTTGAATTTTTGCTACCATTATTATCTCTAACAAATGTATGGTGATAGGATAATTTATAAAGTCTGTTCTGCAAAAGAAAAGGGTACAGTAATGTTTGACACTTAAGGAATGATTAAACTATATGATTTGTAGGCCTTCCTAAGATGCTTGTAGCAGAAGAGGGCGACATACAAATGGAACTATAAATAAATAAATAAAATTAAATAAAACTCACTATAAACCAGGGGATAGGGTGCTAACCTCAGTCTCAGAAGACCTGGGATTCTCATCCCTTCTCTGCCACACTCTTTCCCATGTAACCTTAGGTAAATACCTTAATCTCCCTTTACCACAGTTCCTCATTTATATGGAGATGGTTGTGAGGTGTTTTTACTGGAGTGAAGGCCATGTATGTTTAAGCAAGTAGGTTGATAAAACCAGTATAGTGTGTATGACATTTAATGAATGCCATTTGAACCAAGAATAAAGAAAGAGGAAGAATGAAAGGAAGGATTCATTTTGGTTCTTTTACACTGGTAAGCTGAACAGATTATTTATATTAAATGATAAGTTAATAGCAAAATTAGAGTTTTCTAAAGAATACATACATCCTGTCAGATAACAACGTCAAAGAGACTGCAAGGCTTTCATTTACTCAAGGTATTTTGATAAAATATGAACCAACACAGTAGAAGCAATTAATTTATACATAGCAGCAGATCCAGAAAAATGTAGTAGACTCTCGAGTCTATTTTTTCTTGTGTAGAACACAGGGCAACCTCCAATAGGGTATCTCCAAAGAAATCACTTTGAAGGACCTCATTGTAATTCTGTTTGACTTTTAATTAAAGACTAAAGTCTGAGGCTAGCAGTCTAACCACTGGTATATAATGATCTTAGGTCCTGGAGTAGAGGACAGTGGGAAAACAGTAGGGTGGAGTAAGACATCAAGGTACAATTTGAAAATCATTTTGACTGAATATATCATTGCGTTTTCTACTAAATGCACCATGGCTACTTGGCTAGCAGAGCAATAATATGGTACTATAAATTTCAAATTTTGACCTTTCCTACGCATGTCCCAGTTTTTCCATGTCACACCCATTCAGTACGTTATTGCTTAATCCACCTCTAATGTTATTCCTGGCTATAGTTGCCCCCATTCAGGCCTTATGTAAATTGGTGTAACTCCTCCAAGGTTTACTTAAGACGACTGGCTTATGCCAATTTTGAAATTGGTCTGTTTATGTTTTCTGAAGAAAATAAGCATTAAGCATTGAATTTATAAGAAAAAAAAATAACAGCTCAAGGTTTTGGAAAGACAATATTTGATTGCAATAAGCTTTGTTTTGAGAGTATTACCTTGAGGTTTTTCCTTGCTAAATATGACCCTTTTAAAACAGGTCATGGCTAAGGGTGCAATCCGTGAGCGCGTCGCTATGATAGTGGTGCCAGGGGCAGGTGCACACCCGTCCCCACACACATCACACACATGCCCCCACATGGAGCAGCCGGCGTTTTTGCTGGCTGCTCTATGCGGGGGCGATGGGTGGAGGTGGGTGGGGATGCGTGATATGCGGCAGCATGCATGCACACCCACCTGCCGCTGCTATATCAATGAGACACATATATGCATGCCCATGCAGTGGACATGCGTGGGTGCATCTCATTTTAAAAGGGCCTTTGTGGATTCCTGTGTTGTTCTCCATTCTGAGAACAAAATTTGGCTTATATTCTGTATTGTAAGGGGGGGAGGGGAGAGGGAGACTGAACTGTTGTTCAAGAAAGTGATGTTTTCCCTTGCAAAGTCTACCTTTATTTAAGCATAATTGAGGTTATACAAGCTGCCCTGTGTCAAGGTTCCTAAGAGTGGAATCCATGTAGAGATAACCGTGTTTACACGTACAGTGTTTCCTTAACAAACCATAGCCTGATTTTACAGGAATTTTTAAGACCGTACTTCTAAAATGTGACTAAAAATCAAGTCAAAGAATCCAAAAGGATGCATAAATGCACAAATGAGTGTTATGTCCATGTGAACTGTAAGGCAGGGGAAAATAACATCATATCCTAACTAATAGTAATCCTATTTAACAGGTAGTAACAGATTACCCCATTTGTGTATCCAAGTGATGTAACTCCCTGAAGTTCATAGAATTACACTGGCTCTAATATAGAAATACAGCCCCAACATGTTATCGGTTGATTCCTCTTCTCACAATGGCTTTGCACGGCTATAATCTCATTGGAGTTATTTTTTTATAGTCCCCTATATAAGAGTAGGTCATTGAGAACAATCAGACTTTTTGTGGTAACTTAATTCTGCGGATGATCAGATGATTCTAGGATTTTAAATGAAACTGCCTTGCAATTACATAGATTTGTAGCTTGTTTAAAAAGTCAGTGAACCAAATTCTGATCTCATTTTAGACTAATATAAAGCCATCCGCTTCACAGGAATGACTCCCATTTTGCACCATCATGAGAGAAATCAGAATCAGCCCCGAAAAGCTTGAAACTTACTTTTAAACACAAATGTTCCTTCTTTTGTAAAGAACAAAGATTGCCTTAAAGGGTCCATAAATATTTTGTGATTCTGGTCAACAGATAAAAGTAGAAAATACTTCCAACATGAAGAAATTCATCTGTTTGTTGGCAGTGCCTTATGGAAGAACAAAGTTCTGTGTGCAATCTGACAATACTGTGGGAGTTAATGAAAATGTTACAGATTTTCAGGTTGTTAGGCTGCTGCAGAAAAGGATGGGACATGGTTTTGCACATGTAGAAAAATTAGTTGGATGATGTTCATTAGTAGGTTTACATCGGTAATGCCATAGCTGAAATTATTATTGCAAATGATAGTTTTGTCCATCAGTCAGCACTTGATAAATATTGAATGCTATTTATTATTTCTTCGGTACCAACAGTGTGTTCAAAACTATACAAGATACAGAGGAAGGAAAAGGCCACAAGGACCAAATTCTGTCTGACACAAACACACAAAAATAATAATTCACCTCTCAGTGGAGATCATTAGATTATAAATGTATCTATCCTTTATTACCACCAACTAGACATACTGCACTTGTAAAAGCATACTAGAACAAACCTCAGATTTAGGCCCCAGTGCTGCAAAAACCCACTTGTGTTTTTGCAGGTCTGGAGCCCTGGACTATATAAAAAGTAAAATTATCCCCTTGCTTACAATAGTGTATCATAGCTACTATGTTCTTTATCTTCAGTGGCAGTGAATAATAGGATCTTAGTTTTACAACCAGTGCAGGTAAAAGAATGGGGTGTAGCGCAGCAAAGAGAACTTCTCGGTAACGGTATTGCTAGACTATATACTCTTATTTGTCCTTCGTTCATTTCATATTTTCCATGTGACTAGGGCATCATTTGATAAATTGATATGGCAAATATAAAATGTATGACTTTTCAAATCCAACCTTGAAATTAATTAGGAATTTACACGACTGCATTCTTATGGATACCATAGACTTGCTGCTGCATTTAATGTTTTTGTTTAGTAAGAACTCTCATATGGTATGATCAGCTCCAAAAAGACTGCAAGCAGTGGCTGAGGCTGGACAAAGAAAAGCAGGATAACAAGGCAAACACAATGAGCTAAAAAAATGCAGTACTTAAAGGAGGGATGGGATGTAGATACGGTTGTGCAAAAATACTAAGCTTTTGGGAACACTGGTCAGTCCATAAGCTGTTCTCTGCACTTCTTAAAAGAGCATTAAGAAAACTCCACCTGAAATTACCATGCTGGCAAAGGCTGAAATTGAGCCAGCCTCAGCCCCATGCAGCATCGCTAATAGAGCTCTGACAGTGCTGCGTCTGTGTCAAGACTTACAACTCATTTTGGCAAGTAGGCTGCTTGCTGACACTGAATCACATGGAAGTGACTGGGAGGGAGGGTTCTCTGTGGAAACACTTTGTATGTGGCTGCATTACAGTATTAACCCTTCAGCCTTTTTTTCCTGTATGAAACTCTAGTTGGGGAGGATCATTGTCATGCTAGAGACAGTATTCCAGTCGGTACATAATTTTAAAATACTGAATGAAAATGCTGCTGGTGATGATAGTGTATTAATACATGCATATATGCAGAAATTCTCTCTCTAATGAGAGCATCTTAATACAAGTCTTTGTCCCTGTAGCGCAAAAGAAGGCGACACACACAGTTGTCAGGTGCAAAAGGACACAACTCTTTATTAACTATAATTCAGTCTGGAAGAGGGGGGTTAAACCAAGATCAAAATCCCCATACAATAACCCTGTAAAGTGTCAGGTCCATTAGTATGTGAAATTCCTGGAGCAGGTACCACTGCCCCCTCTAAAACCAGCCAGGGCCCAAATATAACCTGGTCCAAAGGGAGGGTTGACTAGTGCTGCCAAGCCAGGGATCGGTGGACTCCTAATTGGCTGGTGCTCTTGGCCTCAGGGCTGGAGGTGAAGCTGTGGTTCTTCTTCGAGGATCTCCGCGATTCTCACTCTTGGGATTTACTTCCTGCTCCGCAGGTACCGGAAAACCTCTCGTCAGCAGTATCCAGGCAGATTACGCCTGGAAAAGACTAGAAAAGGTGAGGGCTCCGCCCCCTCACTCCCCCTCCCATCCCGAGAAAAGCGCGGGCCCGCATCACGAGGGATGGAAGTATATAGAGGGGGAGGAGCCCCCACCGCCTCAGTTCCTTCCAACCGCGTGGCGTTGGAAGACTTCTCGGCGTTTTTCAACGTACTTTGCAGTAAAAACGAAGATTAGAAATATCAAAAAGAAAGAAGAAGAGAAAGGAGTGTTGCCCTCCCGTGGGACGTTCCCCGGGCCGTTGCGTCCTTCGGGGCGAACGGAATGCCCAAGCAGCCGGGGTTTAAACGCTGCGGCTCTTGCCCGGCTACCTTATCAGTGAGTGACCAACACGATCGCTGTCTCACCTGCCTGGGTGAGGGTCACAACACTCGAACCTGTAGAGCCTGTTCGGTTCTCTCAGGCAGGGCTAAGAGGGCTAGAGCGCTAAGGCTCCAGGACATCCTCACAAGAAGGGCCTTAGAGGGCGGTGAAGAGGGGCCCCTGAGGCTCCCCGCCCGGCACTCCAGGACCATGGAAAATCCGGCTCCAGCGGCACCGGCGGTACCGTCCAGGCAACGGACGAGTCCGCACATGGGTACCAGCGGCACCGGCGAACTCGGGACCGAGGGACCCTTTGAGGTGCAAGCTACCGGTTCCGGCCGTACCGCGGAAGGTAGTGTTCCGCATGCGTCCAGCCCAAGACGCTTATCTACTAGCGGTACCGAGCCTTCTGGTGCGCGAGGCGTCGCGCACTCGTCGGAGAGGGGCTCTAAGAGCGTGGAGAGAAAGAAAAAGAAGAAGAAGGGCTCAACGCGAGAGCCGGTACCGCCGGTACCGCCGGTGCCGACAGTTCAACAATCCCCACGACCGTCGGGCTCGACGAGGGGGACGGCACCACCGACACCGTTATCCCGCTCGGTACCGCCTTTGCTGTTGTCGGTACCGATGGTGCGCAGGGAGTCGCGCTCCAGGTCACCACGGTTCCACTCCCGCTCCCGCTCTCCTCGACACCGGACGGGACGGACGCCCCTCCGGTACCACCTGGAACGACGATCGCGTTCCCCATGCTCCTGTTGCTCCCCACATCACGGACACCGGGACTATGATTATGGTAGGGACTACAGATACAGGTCGCGTAGCCCTCCATACGCTCATGACTTCGGATACCCGTCGCTTTCACGGGACACCTCCTACGTGCCTCCGGTCCCGCCTAGAGCCGCGCCATCAGCGACTGTATCACGCCCTCCTCCGTCGGAGACAGGATCGGTGCAAGCAGACATCGGTACCGTTGAACCAGAAGAGCTCGTTTCCGGGACCGGAACGAGGTTAGAGCCATCAGGGGCTACACAACTTCTCACCTCCCTATTGGGGACCCATAGGGAGGACACGGTACCGACGGTACCACGGATGGCTTCCCCGGGGGCGTCGGCATCACGGTCTTCCTCTTCGTCTTCTCCTTCAATGGAGGAGGACGAGACCATTTCCCCACCACCGCCAGATGCTATCTCGGATGCCAACATCTCGCTGGCCACAGAGGATGCCAAGGCTTTTCAGGCGATGTTGAGGAGGATGGCTGCATCTCTCCCAAAGCTGCCCACGAGGGTCATTAAAAAAGCTCAGACTGGACCTATCTTTGGCATATTGGGCTCTGGGGAATCCGGACACGTGACCTTACCCTTGCTGGACCAGCTGTTAGAACCAGCTACAGCCTTGTGGGCTAAGCCTGCCTCTGTTCCTCCAACTAATAAGTTGGCAGACTCTTTGTATGGGGTACCCAAAGAAGGGGCTCAAATTTTTCATAGTCACCCCCCTCCGAACTCCTTGGTGATAGCGGCTGCCTCGGTTAGATCTCGAGCGGGAGGGATCCAGACTTCCCCTGCAGATAGGGAGGGGAGGAGATTGGATGTGCTGGGTAGGAAGGTTTTTTCCTCGGACTCCCTGTCCTTCCGTATAGCTAATTATGCTTCCGCCATGTGCGGTTACCAACATTGGCTGTGGTCCAAAATTAGCATGACATCGGACCCAAACCAGTTGGCAGCATTACAGAAAGAGGGCATGCAGATGGCCCAGTTCCAATTAACCGCAAACATGCACGTGGCGGATGCCAACGCCAGAGGGATGGCATCTGCTATAGCTCTACGAAGGCATGCGTGGCTTCGGTCCACAGCTCTCACCCCTGAGAATAAAACTAGAATAGAGGACTTGCCGTTTGATTGTGAGGGCCTGTTCTCGGCTTCTACTGATGACACTCTTAAGAAAATTAAAGAGATGAATCAAACGGCAAGATCCACAGGGGTAGTCAGGGCGATACGCAAAAAGCCTTTTACGCAGGGCTATTCTTTTTCGTCTAGAAGAACTCCTTACCAAAATTATAATTTCCAAGCTGGGAAAAGATTCCAGCAACAAAATCAGACACATTACCAACAACAAGGTGTTCAACAACGTAAATCGTTTGGCAGGCAGCGGGGCAGGGGTAAACCCTCTCCTAGCTCGTCTTCTGGACAGCAGGCGAAATCACGTTTTTGATTGTTACCTGATCAAGGGAGATAATGAGGATGACCCCTCATTCCAGGACCGCCTATTGCCCTACCTACATGTATGGGAAACCATTTCTTCTGACCAATGGGTCAGGGAGATAGTACAGCTGGGGTATGCCATACAGTTCCATACCACCCCTCCCCTCTCACCTTGCCCCCCTGGGGCTCCCCCCCCCTCTACTCAAATACTAGTTGAAATTCAAAAACTCCTCGACAAGGGGGCTGTCGAATCCATTCCTCGAGATGAACTTAGTTCTGGATTCTACTCTAGGTTCTTTGTGGTCCCCAAAAAGGACAAGGGTTCTAGACCCATTCTGGACCTGAGATGTCTCAACAGATTCGTTAAGAAGTTTAGATTTCGCATGACTTCCCTACCGGTCATTTTCATGGGCTTACAGCAAGGCGACTGGTTGGCCTCTCTTGATCTCAAAGACGCCTATTTCCATATTTCAATACGCCCTTCTCACCGTAAGTTCTTGCGATTCGTTGCAGGGGACCTTCGCTTCCAGTACCGTGTCCTTCCCTTCGGACTATCTACAGCACCACGCGTGTTCACAAAATGTGTAGCTGTCGTAGCAGCCTATCTAAGAAGACAAGGCGTGCGAATCTTTCCGTACCTGGACGACTGGCTGCTGGCGGCGAGGTCACCACAAGAACTTACCAGACACGTGGAGTTCACCATGTCACTCCTCAGGAACCTGGGGTTTGTTCTGAACTTAGCAAAGTCCCACATACAGCCGACGCAACGACTACCCTTTATAGGGGCAGTCTTGGACACCAGACACGCGAAAGCGTACCTTCCAGAGGAGAGGCTTATCTCCATACGTCATGCCCTAGACGTTCTTCACTCGCATCCCACCAAACCAGTCCGGTTTTTCTTGCACCTGCAGGGGTTGATGGCCTCTACGACGATGGTCACCCCGTACGCTCGTCTACACATGAGACCCCTACAACAATGGCTAGCCAGCAACTACATACCCACCATTCATCCACTAAACATGAAACTATGTATAGCAGAGGAACTTCTTCTGAATCTACAGTGGTGGGCGAATGCAGATCATATGCTACAAGGGGTGCCCTTCGATGCTCCCACCTTCAGGGACATTATCACGACAGACGCATCCCTGACGGGATGGGGTGCGCACCTAGGGACTTTCTCAATACACGGCCTCTGGTCCTCAGAAGAGACGCATTTGCACATAAACATGCTGGAGCTGAGGGCCATACGTTGGGCGTTGAAGGCTTTGCTTCCCCGCATCCACGGTCAAAACATACAAATCGTGACGGACAATACCACAGCAATGTGGTATGTGAACAAACAAGGGGGAGCACATTCCACCCGCTTATCGAGGGAAGCGGAGACCATCTGGCACTGGTGTATCGATCACGACATACACATTCACGCCATTCACTTGGCAGGCCAAGACAACCTGAGGGCGGACTACCTCAGTCGCAAATCGAGGGACCAGCACGAGTGGTCTCTGAAAGAAGAAATCCTGCAAGACATATTTCAGGAATGGGGGACTCCAGAGATAGATCTATTTGCATCACAAGAGAACGCAAAGTTACCGAAATTCTGCAGCCGAGCAGGTATGGCACCAGAATCGATATCGGACGCCTTTGCCATCTCTTGGCACGGGACATTCCTTTATGCCTTTCCCCCGTTCCCCCTCATCAACAGAGTGTTGTGCAAGGTCAGGACGGACAGGGCTCATATCATCCTGATCGCTCCCTTTTGGCCACGACAAACCTGGTTCCAAACCTTGCTGGGGATGGCGACTCAAATCAAGAAGCTCCCAATGATCTGCGATCTACTCTCCAGAGAACGGGGGGAAATTCTTCACCACGACCTACAGATGCTCCACCTCTCCGCTTGGTTGATTCTACCCCAATAGGCAATTTGCCACCGGAGGTTTCAGAGATACTCTTAAATGCAAGGAGACCTTCGACACGCAAATGTTACCAGTTAAAGTGGAAACGATTCTGTAGCTGGTGTACTTCGCAGGCTATTTCCTTGCAAGATTTAGACATGAATCATGTGTTTCTTTATCTACTGAGTCTACAAAAATTGCATTTGTCTTTAGCTTCCATAAAGGTTCATTTGGCAGCCCTGTCTTCCCGTTTGCAACCGCATGACAGTAGCACCCTGTTTTCTCATAAACTGATGAGGGCTTTTTGGAAAGGTCTAAAGAACACTTTTCCTCAACGATCTAGGCTCGCCCCCCAGTGGGACTTGAACCT
Source organism: Sphenodon punctatus (assembly GCA_003113815.1). Lineage (NCBI taxonomy): Eukaryota > Metazoa > Chordata > Lepidosauria > Sphenodontia > Sphenodontidae > Sphenodon > Sphenodon punctatus. Next base: position 1,433,627 of record QEPC01001482.1, read on the forward strand.
TGTGTTATCCAAGTTGATGTTCCCTCCTTTCGAACCATTGGCTACGTGCAGCTTGGAAGACTTGTCAATTAAAACGGCGTTCTTGGTGGCGATTACATCGGCTAGGAGGGTGAGTGAACTCACGGCCCTTCGAGCTTCGCCTCCTTATATCATGTTTCACAAGGAGAAAGTTGATCTACGTATTGACCCCTCATTTGTGCCTAAGGTTGTTTCTAGTTTCCACCTTAATCAGACTATCTCGTTGCCAGTTTTCTTCCCTAGGCCGCACACATCTGTCGAGGAGCAAAGGCTACACTCGTTAGATGTTAAAAGAGCTCTGGCTTTCTATATTGAGAGAACCAAATCAATCAGAGCGTGTGATTCCCTTTTTATCACGTATGGGGGCCAAAGAATTGGAGTCAAGCTCTCTGCACAGAGACTTTCCAAGTGGATTTTATTGTGTATACAGAGATGCTATGCTTTAGCAGACAAGATCCCTCCCGAAGGTCTGAGGGCTCATTCTACTAGAGCCACTGCTGCTTCTTTGGCTAACTTCCAAGGTATAAATCTACCAGATATCTGCAGGGCTGCCACGTGGGCATCTGTCCACACGTTTACAAGACATTACTCTTTGGACCTGGCAGCCAGAGCAGATTCCCAAGTGGGGAGAGCAGTGTTGGATTCTTTCCTGAGTTACCATCCTCGACTCCCACCTCCTTGAGGTGAGTTATCTAGAACTGCTTATTACTCTCCCAAGAGTGAGAATCGCGGAGATCCTCGAAGAAGAAACGGAGGTTACTTACCAGTAACTCTGTTCTTCGAGAGAGCTCCGCGTATTCTCACATCCCGCCCGCCTTCCCCTCAGTCGTGGATGGACATACCAGGTCTTCCAGGCTGGGTTGGAAGGAACTGAGGCGGTGGGGGCTCCTCCCCCTCTATATACTTCCATCCCTCGTGATGCGGGCCCGCGCTTTTCTCGGGATGGGAGGGGGAGTGAGGGGGCGGAGCCCTCACCTTTTCTAGTCTTTTCCAGGCGTAATCTGCCTGGATACTGCTGACGAGAGGTTTTCCGGTACCTGCGGAGCAGGAAGTAAATCCCAAGAGTGAGAATACGCGGAGCTCTCTCGAAGAACAGAGTTACTGGTAAGTAACCTCCGTGTCTGTTGACCCCTGAACAGCAGCCTCCAACCCCCACCTGTTAATAGATGTGTCAGTTAATTTCCTTTAAATACTGTTCTGTTTCCAAATGCCATCCCATTTGGGGTGCTGGGCAACCCAAAAAGTTGCCCAGCACCCAGAACCTCTGCTGCTACCCTAACCTAGAGTTGCAACAATATTCAGCCTGCTTGAATGCACCCTTCTGTAACCAATAAATAAACTTTAGGGTGATAACACTATGGGGAAGGTGAAAAAAACTGATTTGCAGCCCAGCCAATCAGCTTTGAACCAGGAAAAAAGACCTTCCCGTCTCCAAATATGGCAACCAGCTAAGCTCGTAGTGTCAGTCCAAGAGGGTGGATGGGTGTTCCGGCTCCTCTCGCCAACACTCTGACTGCCAGGCCCTGCCCTCCATCTGCTTTATAAGGAGAGGGTGTGAGGCACATGCAGTGTGCTTCCCCCCCCCCCCCCCCCTCCATCCCAGATTCCTGGATTAACACAAAAAGCATCCATCAGAGCATGCATGTGCGTGTCCCTCCCCACAACAGGTGCATACAAGGGGAGGAGAAATCTTAATATTTTGTGCTTTCTGTAGTACATGCACCAATCTGACATCTATTTAGGTTCAAATTAACATTTCTGGAGGTGGATCTGGTAGAAGATTATACTACTTGGAGAATCATTGCATAGGACAGAAAGGTGTGATGGCTACCACCTTGGTCAGCACAGAAAATGGAAATGAGGTCCTTGAGAGTAAAAAGTATGAGTCTCCACTGACTGAACTAAAGAGCTAGGCTTTCTGGCTTCAACAATAGTAAATTTGTAATTCTCTGTATATCGGGTATAAAGGGGTAAATTTATTTATTTATTTATCATTATTTAATATCCTGCCCCCTTCTGCCTATGGCAGCTCGGGGCGGCTTACAACTCAAAATCTATAGTCATAAAATCCATGTAGTAAAAATACATATAAATACAATATAATCACAATCTCCTCAGCAGTCTCAAAGTTAAGAACAAATCCTCCCTCCCAATCCATCCCACCCATTACCTGTCTCCGCCACCAAATGTCTAGCAAAACAGCCAGATCTTACACTGACGTGGAAAGAGGAGTGATCTGGGGACAAGCAGACCTCTGCTGGGAGGGAGTTCCATAGCCACGGCGCCACCATTGAGAATACCCTCTCTAACATTGCCACCCAAGAAACATGGGGGGCCTCTAGAAGGGTGCTCCTGGCAGACCACAAGGGCCGTTCCAGGACCGGGGGGGGGAGGGGGGCAGACTGTATAGGGCTTTATAGTTAACCAACACCTTGAATCAGACCCAGGCGACTATAGGCAGCCAATGCTGTGAGCAGAATACTGGTGTTATATGCTCACGGTGATGAGTCCCCGTAAGGAGATGGGCCACTGCATTCTGCACAGCTTCAGTCTCCGGACCATCACCAAGTGTAGCCCCACATAAAGCACATTACAGTGGTCCAATCTAGAGGTGATGAAGGCATGGATGATGGTGGCAAGGTTGGAGTCCGAGATATACGGCCAAAGCTGCCGAACCAGATGTAATTGGTCAAAAGCACTCCTTGCCACAGCCGCCACCTGGACATCCAAGCGGAGCTGCGAGTTGAGGAGCACCCCCGCCCCAGACTACGAACCTGAGCAACCAAGGAGGGATGGACACCACCAATGATGGGGGCCTCCAGCCCCTTGGCCCTCCCCACCAGCCTTACTTCCATCCTGTCAGGATTCAGCTTCAGACGCCTCACCCTCATCCAGTCCCCCACAGCCACCAAACATCAAGAAAGCAATGAGACTGGTGGGCCTGGGTCATCTGAAAACAAAAGGTAGAGTTGGGTGTCATCAGCATACTGACGACACTGAACACCAAACCCTCTCACAACCTCGCTCAGTGGCTGCATATACACGTTGAACAAGAGAGGGGACAGAATAGGTCCTTGCAGAACACCACAGATAAGATCCCGGGGGGACGAAGAACAGTCCCCCAGCACCACACGCTGAGTTCTGCCTGCCAGGAACATGTGGAACCCTTCAAGGACAATTCCGCCCACCCTGGCAGAATTGTCACACACCACCAGCAAGCATAATGTGCCCAGAGATGATGAGGGAATTAAAGCTCATAAGCATCTATTCCTCCATGTTTTGAAAAGGACTGGTATGTGTTCTCCGTAGTGCAAACTTACATATGCTATCCGAGACATCGGCAACGAACCAAGCTCCCACATTGCCACTATCCATATATACTTGCAGTAAAAACATCCCCTACTTCTCCTGAACTCAAGTAGCATAAACAAATTATAGCTATCCCACCTAGGTATTGTTTGAGGAGTTCTCAGCACCTCCACCAAGCCCTCCATACCCTGCCTTTTGGGTCATGTGTTCTGCACTAGTCATAAATATAAGAGGCCCTTATATTTGTTTCAAAAGAGCTTTCCAAAATCTCTTGTAGTGCTTCGAGCAAAAGTGTAGCTGTGGTTTGTTTTGATGTGTTTGTTTGTTAGCTGTGGTTGTGTTTTGTATGTGCCCCCTTGAGTTTTGATTGAATAAGCCCCTAAATTCAAAGTGAGTCTTGGCAGAAATGGCTGGGGTTTTACTTGTTTTCCAACAGGTTTAACCATTAGGGTCCTTGTGCTCCTGAAACTTGGCCCAGATTTACCAAAATGTTTATGAGTTGACCTGAGTTTGATGCTGAGACCACATAAAAGCTTCACATTCTACATAGCTCATTTTGGGTATTTTCAGATATTACGAGATCACAGTCAACCACAGTGAACCATGGTCAATCCCGCGGTGGGGCCAAAGCGCCCTGAATGTCTGTTTCGTAGGTGCCAGATGTTCACCACAGTCAATCCCCAGCAGGGGTCAAAATTAACCACCCTTCTGGAGCTCTGGCCCGGACTATCTCTGAAAGCGTGGTCAAAGCGATTCCCACCAGGAAACAAAAATAAGTAACGTCTGAATGGCAACCACCAGCCGGAATCAAGCAGAACGATTCCCAGGCGGGGACAAAACATACAGCGTCACTGCCAGGCAACGAGCAACAACACGGGCCGGGGAGGGAGATGTAAAGGGCACACAGCAGCAGGGGGACGTGGCGGGATGGAACGAGGCAGGAGAGGAGAGCAGAGGGTGAGCAAGCAAGGGAGGAGGAGGAGGTGGTGGAGGCACAGGCGGAGGAGGCGGTGGTCGTGCTGAACATGGAGGCAGTGGGGGGACAGCAGCAGCCGGGAAGGGCCGCCCCGGTGCCTTCTGGGTGTTTTGACCACGGCCCGGGATCGGCGTAACATCTGTTGCGCTGCCCCGGGCCATGGTCTGCCGGTCCAATTCCTTGCCATGGTCCTGGTCCCGTCACATCTGTTTGGGGCCTTTCTTGCCCACGGGGGGTGGTTAGCCAGCTCGCCACCGCTGGGAATCCACTGTGGTGAATCGGGTGCCCGTAACGTCTGAAATCACCCTTTATTTTGTTCCAGCTTCCACTGAAGTCAATGTGAATTCTGCCATTGATTTCACCATGAACGCACCTTTATGTGCTGTAAGGGATCATTTGTATTTTCCAAAAATGGAACTGTATTGAAAATTTTAACATGAGAATGCAGTTAAAGTTCTAAATGCTCAAAGATAGTGCAGTGTATATTTTCCCTTAATTTTGCAGGTATAACCATGTGAACTATATAGTAATTCTCTTGCTCTCACATGCAGACACAGAGAATGAAAGGAATGTTGCACCAAGCATTATAATTTATAGGTTAATTTGTAGCTTAAACAGTGTACTATTTTCATTTAATCTTTTTAAAACTAAGTACTGATAAGGCAAAATATTTTGTGAAGATTTCTTAGCTACCTAGACAAAAAGAAATAAATGGCCTCTAAATGATGAAATTTACATGTGCAAACCCTATTTTTACAAACAAATTAAAGTCAAGTCAAATGTTTTAGATTAAAGAGATTAATTTATTATGCCTCTTGTGTGGATCCCTTTCCCACAGTTGTTAGATCATGGGAACCAATGTGCCAATCTCTTATCCAAGAGGACAGATGGCGATTTCCTTTTGATAAGGGTTCATTTTTTTGGCAACAAAGGATCCTTCAAGTAACCATTTTTCATGAGTAGAAGGCATCTTTCAGAGGCTTGATAAATCATTCTAAAAAAGACTAGCAAGAGGCACAAGGAACTGCAGTAAGAATGAATTCAAGTGATTGTTCCATCTTTAGACTGTTTGGACATTCTCATAGCATAACTTTTCTTCTGTATATAGCATTTGCATAGAGAAAAGTGGGGGGAACTGCAGTAAAACCTTCATCCTAATTCTTCTTTTGCAGCAGTGTAAATCAGTACGATATTAAATTCAGTAGGGTTTCAAAAGTGTTAAACTTAAAGATAGGCAGTCCCCTTGTGGGGGAGGGGGATCACGATCGCGTGGTGAATGTGATTCCCCGCTGCGATTGACCGTGGCTAACATCGGGGGGGGGGACTTCTGGTTCCCCAACAGACGTTACGAGGCCATTCCCCACCACAGGGTATTGACTGTGGTTGAGCGTGGTCTCGTATCATCTGAAAATACCCATTGATGTGGGTGGATATTCACCAACTAAAGATCTGGTCCAGAACAAGTGAAAACAATTAACCACATATTGGCAAGTAGGTGCCCATTGTAGCAATTTCAGGAATTCTTGTCAGCTGCTGCTACTATATTTATAACTTTTTTTACTCTAATCCTGAGGAGCCACTGCCAAGTGCCTTTTACTCCTACTGACATCACTTTGCAGGATCCCCCCTCCCCTAAAATACTCACCTTTCCCCTTGTCCCTCTGTTTTTTATCCTTTCATGCTAATGAGGTCAGCAAGGATGGAATATCTTCCTTTTACTCCCTTCTGTGCTCCAGCTTCATCACCACTGATAATTATAAAAGCGTAAAGAGCATTAACAATGATGTTTGTGGTTTAACTGCTTGCTGTTGATATCACACATTCCTCTCTCTTAATAGTCTTGACTGTGGTTATAAGTTTTTGGTTACAATTCCAGTGATCACAACAGCCTTGTCTTTAAAAACAATTTGAGAATGTTTGAGACATACTCCATTGTCCATGCCAGATAATAAGTAATACCAGTGTGTACATTAGAGATGTGCTTTCCACATCACCTCAGGTCGTGTCACTTCGCATTGAATCAAGTCATGTTGCATCAGCAGTATCACTATCAGTACTTTATTCCTGATAGTAGTAGATTTGATTCAGAGTAGATTTGGACAGCAGATATCCCAGCCAAAATAAATGTATATAATGAGCAGATTAAGTATCTGTGAGAACCAGTTATTTTAAATGTTCCTGGGAAGTTTGTGCCTTCAGATATTTCAGTACATACATTTTTACACATTACACTATTGTAGTTAAGTTTGGTGACAGGTTTGCTAGATGTCGCAGGGAAGGATGCTTAATAACTTTTGAACCATCCTGGTATTGTGAAGTTCACAACTGCATCCTAATCTCTGAACTTGAATTTTCTGTGTAACCTGTGTATCTCAGTGATCTTTTTTACTTTAACTTTGACATTTCAGGACTGAGCTCCCTTTCCCCCAGATTTGTAACCAAAATATCATAACCAGCAAGCAGCTAGGGGTGCAGCCTGACAAGCTGCAGTGGGCCGATCCCCACACAATCGCAGCCGCTGCCACATTGTAGGGCCAGCACAGGGAGCTGCAGCAGATGGTTGCAGGGACAGTCGCTGCTGGCATGGCCGGGGGGGGAGGGGGGCTTGGCACCGACCACATGAGCAGGTGCCTGCCCCTGCCCCGGTGCACCTTCTTCCCCCGGCCCGACCAGCATCCCACCCCAGGCCGTGACATGACTGCATGCGATGGGCAACAATGCCTGCTGGTCAAGGCCCCAAAGCGGTGCCCCCTGTGTGGTGGGGCAAGTGTGGCCCAGGCACCTGAGTTGCTTGCCTCCACCAGCGGGCGAGGGGGGGGACGTCTGCCGAGCACCAGCCACACGATGCACGAGCCGCCTGTGGTCGGAGTGGGTGTGGTATAAGAATTTTAAATAAAATAAATAAATATCACGTGGTCTGGCTGCCCAGAGGCGTGGTAGCCTCCCTATGTGGCTTCACCCTATGTCTTTGAGCATAGCCAAACCAGATCCAAGGGATAGTGACTGCGAGGTACTTGCCTAGAAGAGGGCATTTTACTGTTTTAATTTTCAAAAAAATGCCATTTGGGGTAAAATAACATTTTCTCAAGTTACCTGTCTGATTTTTGCAACTTTGGAGATTATTACTTGAATGGACTATAACTCAGTGCTCCTACTACCCCTTTTCCTGCAAATGACAACCAGCCTAGTTAGTCCTTGTTCTCATTCTCTTTCTAACAAGTAGCTCAGCCAATAACAGGAGCTAGGTTCCTTCCTCACACCGTAGGCAGTTGGCACCTGGCTTAATGAACACTGTTTTCCTGGATCTTGGCTTCTGATGCTGGTACCCTGATCTTTCTCCTGACTAGGAGGAAGAGAAAGAGAACCTAACTCTGGCTTATACCACAAGGGTTCTCATCCTGCTGGAGGGAAAGAAGAGATTAGATCCAGCTCTTGGTGCTGCTGGATTCTCCCTCCGCCTTTAGTCAACCCTCAAGTGTGAATAAATGAGAGCTGACTCTGCATTCCTTTGCTGTATCTCCATGTTGCACCTCAGGACTTACGAGAAAAATCATTTTAAAGTATATTTATATAAGTCAAATTTGAAATATTCATAAGTTCTCTTTCATCAATTGCTGACAACAAATTAATGGCCACCTAGGTGCCTATCCAACATTACTTGATTTTAGAGATTATCAAAGGCCTTCTCAATGTACTATTGTGGTATTGTGAGTAAAGAGACTGCATAGTGTGAGCTTTTAGGCAGACCTTAGCTTGTTGGTGTTTGATGAAAAACTGTAACTATTTTCAAACTTAACTGAAATTAAAAGTAGGCTTTTTTTAAAAAAAAATTTAAAAATCCATTAATTGAATATGTATATGTTTAGTTATGTTAGTATAATAGTTTGTTTGAATGTCTGTTTAGTTCATACAGAATTGTTGCAATCTATAGTAACTTTCAAATACAGATGTATGCAGTTTTAAACTTTGTCCACAATGCTTGATACAATGATTCTCAAACTGTTAATTCTGAGATGCTCTTGAGAGATTAAGGCTGTCATATTAAGTACATTCCCTGGCTGTGACTGCTGGTACCACTTCTGCTTTCAATGGAAACAAAAACTCCAGATGCAGGAAAAGGCAGGTCTAAAGAATTTCATAATTCTAAGTTAAATCATTATTTAAAAACAAACTAGTATCAAAGATGTCTCTAATGGAATGTTCCATAATGCTTTTATATCAATAAATACTCCCAAGTGTCTACACTCAGAAAAGGCAGAAATCTCTTCAACTGGTGGAAGAAGCAAGTAGTACTGTTTTAAAATAACAGCAAGATATAAGTATTAAGTTCAGTGCTACTCTGTTGCTCAGACAAATGGACTAAGCCAAGTTTTTGATTCCTAGCAAGCATCCAGATTTAAAAGGGGTCAATCTGTACATGTCTGGTTCTCCAGGCAATGGATGACAACAGCTCCAGTAAATATTCCAAGGTTAAGTGATTTATTTATCTAACTTAGGGCCTGATTATTTTACCTTTACATGTTTGGCAGTACGTTACTTCATAAATAGCCCCACTGACTTTAGTAGAATGCCATATGGAGTCAAGTACTATTCAGTCTGCATAGATCCTGAAGGGTTACATCTTGTTCCCACTCCTGTTCAATGAGTATCGGAGGCCCCTGGATGAAATCGTTTGGAGAGCTGGAGTGAGGTGACATCAATATGCAGATGACACCCAGCTCTATCTCTCCTTTTCATCTGACCCTAGTCCTGCAGTCTCTGTGCTTGCCCAGTGCCTGGCTGCTGTTGGGGACTGGATGCAGGCAAGCCAATTGAAGCTGAATCCAAACAAGACCAAGGTGATAATGGTTGGCCAATCATGTGACCTGGGGGAGGTGGGAACCCTTGTCATTGACGGGGTCCAGACTTCCTTGGTCTCCCAGGTTCACAGCCTTGGATGCTCCTGGATCCACTGCTGCGTCCAGGTTGTCAGGTTGCAGTAGTGGCCAGGAGCACTTTATACCAATTTCATCTGGTGAGAAGGCTGCAGCCTTTTCTATCAGATTCGAATCTAGTCACCATTGTCCATACCTTTGTAACCTTGAGGCTAGATTACTACAATGCACTCTACATGGGGCTGCCCTTGAAAACTGTTCAGAAGCTGCAGTTGGTTCAGAATGCGGTGGCCTGGCTCCTTACAGGGACGGGTCACTGGGAGCACATTACACCGATGCTCCGTTGTCTGCGCTGGCTGCCAATAGTTTTCCGGTCACAATTCAAGGTGCTGGTTTTAGCCTATAGTGTCCTATATGACTTGGGCCCCCGATATCTGAAAGACAGCCTCTTCCCCTATGTCCCATCATGATCCCTGAGGTCAGCTGAGGGTGCCCTCTTGCAACTGGTAACTGCCCGTGAAGTTGTTACAGTGAGGGCACGTAGGAGGGCGTTCTCGGTTACTGCCCCACAATTATGGACCTTTCTCCCTTTGGAGGGCTGCCTGAGTCTGCTCATCTTCCGGAGGAGATGTGAGGCCTTTCTGTTTGGCCAGGTATTTGGCAGGCAGAAATAGGATTGGGTAGGGGGGCTTGGGAAAGAGGATTGGTGGCCAGTAGTTGGGGATAAGGATGGGGTGAGTGTGTGGTTGGGGTGATGTTGAGGTTCTAAGAAATTTTAATGTCTTTTATTGTATTTTATATTTTTAATGTTTTAAGCTTGCCCTGAGACTGAGAAGGGCGGGGTAAAAAATTGAAAAATAAAATAAATAATAAATAGTCTAAATAAAGAGTAGTGTTGATAGTGCAATCTGAGACTTGGTTTTCTTCTACATGGTAAGACACAAAGCATCCCAGTGATAATCTGTCTGTTCTTACAAATAAAATTATTCACTGAAACGTTAGTGCATATGCAAATTCTGCTTATGCATACTATGGTCTATGGGACTGCACAATATTATATATACAATGGGGCAGAATTCAACTTTATTCATCCTTTCCCACTGTGTACCTTGCCCTGTTGAATAGCAGTTTGTTGTAATTTCAGTTTCTGCACTTAAAAAATGCAAGAGGACTCTGCCCTCACTGTGCCTCCAGTGGTACATGGCATCTTAAAGGAGGCAAAGAAGAGGGAGGACCCAAGCCTTGCCCCCTTGCATTGGCCTATAGAGCAGGAGAGCATCATTCACAGGAGCAGATACAGTCCCCAGGCTTTGTATGCTGTTCTGCCATTTTGCCCCTGACAGAAACTAGTTGTTAAACAGCATGAAATTTCCATTGGTAAGAAGGGAAGCAAAAAAGAAATTATGATTGAAAATGAGAATGGTTTCACTGGGCAAAGGTGGACCAAATTTACCCAATTTAAACATTTTTTTTTTTTTAAATCACTGTTTTCATTATCTTCCATTAGCTTCTGTGTTTTATTTACTTTTTAAACATTTGTAGAACTTTGGTAGAGACTGTATCCATAGGCAACTCATAGGGGGGCATATAGAGGGGCATGTGCCCCCCAGACTTTCAGAAGCCCAATAGAACCGCTGCCCAGCCTCTATTCCTGTGCCCCTACCCCCCGCCGCCGCCACCCCCATCAACAGTTACTGGTCACCTATGTGATCAGTCCTTTGCTCTTATATCTATGACTCTCCAGCTGTATAGTATTCAGAATCCCTGTATTATCTTGAAATTAACATTCAGTTTCATGTTAAATATCAAACATATTGGGAGGATTTATAAGTATTTTATGGTGGGTTTTGTTTTTTTTGTATTTTAAGTGTTTTTATGACAATGTTAACAACCCTTTGCCTTCGGGAAAGAGTAGGCAGGTGGACTGGTTGGCTGGCTGGCTAGAGAGACAGACAGACAGACAGCTCCTTTGATGACCTCAGTATTTTTGTGCAAGCTTCCTTACTCATCCAATCTCTTCTCGTCTTTATCACATTATACGCTGAACTGGGCCAAAGATTGGTTGTTAATTATTTAGGATAACACCAAGCTCACATAAGTTACACACCTCAGGTTGTTGCAAAGTTTGACTTGCATCCTCCACCCCTACTTCTCTGCCCCTGTATTTTTCCCAGGAGATGAGAATATGTAAAAGTGGGTATAATTTACTAGAATAAGGCTGCTTTTAAACGAGGAGCGCTGAAGCGCCTCCTCAATGCCGCATTAAAGCAAAGCCGCCGGAAGTGACGTTCTCCCCGTTGCCGGCGGCAGCTGGAGACACAGGGCTTTGGAGCGGCGCGTTCTTAAACCTGATAATTGAAGTCTTAAGAACGCGCCGCTCCAAAGCCCCATGTCTCCAGCCGCCGCCACCGGCAATGGGGAGAATGTCACTTCCGGCAGCTTTGCTTTAATGCGGCGTTGAGGAGGCACTTCAGCATTTCTCGTTTAAAAGCAGCCTCAGTAAGTTGTCCATATTTTTCTACCATATGCCTATGAAAGTCTTTGGTGGGATTCATACATGCATAAAAGTGTACTTACAAGTACCGGCAGTGGAATGTGCATGCAAATTAGGTGTCATCTTGGTGGCATCTGAAAAGTGCCCTGCGCATGATTGAAGCTTTTTGGCACACTGACAAGTGCCCTCTACCTGGTTTTTGTAGCTCGGCAAACGCACTTGTCAGTATGGCAAAAAGCTTTAATCATACACAGGGTGCCTTTCAGATGTCACCAAAACCGCACCTAATTTGCATACACATCCTGCCACCAGCATCTGTAAGTACTCTTTATGCACGTCGGAATCAACTCTTAGAAAGAGAAAATACAAATTGTGAAATGTCCATCCTACATACTCTGACCCCCAATGCCTCTGATGAAACTTGAGAAGAATTTATATCAGCCATATCTCAGCAATTTGGAAGACTTTCTCTGCTGTTAGGATTATTTAAAACCCAAATTCATGTCCTTGTCATTTTTTATTGTATTCATAGAGTGCACATGTAGAACCAACCTACTTCTGAGGAAGGGTTGAGTCCCCCCCCGGGAGGAAGTGATGGAATATAGGAGACCTCGTTGGATGGATATCTTAGCCCAGGTCTTTATGGCTAGGCTCCAGGAGCCTGGTATAGAACAGTTGTGTGGTTTGATTACCAAGGGGGCTATGGACATCCGGGCGGGGTTTGAAAGGGTCTCTGACCTACTCAAGCCGTGTCTGCCATCTGGGCAGACAAATAGATGCGGTTATGATGCGGTTATGAATCTCGACAGAGGGGGCTGTTTGTCATCAAAGGAAATATCCAGCATGGTTTGATAAAGCGTGTCGGAAGCAACGTCTGATGTTCAGACGTGCTGCAAACCATCTAAAAGTGCACCCATCAGCCCCTGGGAAAATAGCGTTCTTGCAGATCCGCTCCCGCTATCGGCGCTTGATTGTGGGGAAGCGCCAAACCTTTCAGAAACAACAGTGGTTGCGACTGAAGAAAGCAGCGAGGAATGGGAATTCAAAAGAATTCTGGGATCAAATTCGCCAGGCGAAGTTAGGTGAGGACTCATTGGCAATGGTCATCTTGCCCCTAGAGGTTTGGGAGAAATTCTATGGGGAGATTTTCTCAGTGTCCCCTTTATCCCTTTATAGTCCCCCTGTGGAAGAATTCAAACTTCTCCCTCATTGGCCCCCGACTTCTGAGGAGGAGGTTAAGGAGCTGATCTATCAACTCAAAAGTGGCAAGGCCCCGGGGGCTGACCTGGTTACGGTGGAACATTTGAAGGTGGCTCCGGACTGGTGGGCCAGGTTCTGGCTCCACTATTTACATATGTTAATGCCACTGGAGATGTCCCCGAGGCGTGGTTGAACAGCATAGTGGCCCTCATCTTCAAGAAGGGAGACCCTTGGAACCCAGGGAATTATCATCCCATCAGCCTCTTCAGCATTCTTGGGAAGCTTTATGCAAAATTTTTGCTGGGTAGGCTCCAGAGCTGGCTGGATAGTCAAAATATCATCGCACCAGAACAGGTCGGTTTCCAGAGAGGCGGCTCTATGATTGATCATGTGCTCCTTTTGTCCGCCCTTGTGGGGAAAATTCTCAGCCAGGGGCGGAGGGTTTACTTGTGTTTTGTGGACCTAAGGAGGGCATTTGACTCCATCTGCAGGGCCAGGCTGTGGGCCAAGCTGAGGGCCCTGCAGATGGAGCCGAGACGTCTTCTCCTGTTGATTCGCTTACATGAGAGAAATTCCCTATAAGTTAGAGCTACAAGGGCAGAGGCTTTGACACGAAGGGTTGAGGTTGGCAGAGGAGTGAGACAGGGTTGCCTTTTGGCACCTGCCTTATTTAACATCTTTTTAAATGGTCTCCCCCTCTCCCTGAGTGAAGTCGAATCTCATCCCCCGCTGATTGGGACTAGGAGGGTAGCGGCCTTGCTGTACGCAGACGATACCATACTTATTTCTCGATCCTTGGTAGGGTTACGTCGGGCGATGCAGGCAACGGAGGATTACTGTAACAATGAAGGTCTTATTATAAATTATGACAAAACCAAGGTCCTGATTGTGGGCCGTAGGAAACATGGGGAGGCTCACAAATGGTCAATTGATGGGCACCAGATTACCCAAGTGGGGAAATTTAAATATCTGGGAGTTACTTTCGCGCACTCACCCGTGTGGCAAGAACACTGGAACCTGGTTAAGAACCAGACTAGGCAGTCGGTGAGTGCTATATGTAGTTACTACTTTGCAAAGGTGGACATCTGATACTGCCGGCGCTTAGTCTGTTTCGGGCGAAAGTAGTGGCACAACTGTTATATGCCTTTCCAGTGTGAGGTTTAGACTTCTTAGAACAACTAGAAGTAATTCAAAATGAGTTCCTGAGGACAATCTTGGGGGTCCCTAGAGGAACTCCCCTGGTCTTTTTGCGCTCAGAGACTGGATGTCCACCCATCAGGACATTTGCGATATTGGCCTTGGTTAAATTCTGGTTAAGGGTCAAAACTTTACCCAGGGGGGACGATTCTCTCTTGGGGAGGGCCAAAATGGAGGGTTTTCTCTCCTCTTGGAGTAAACAGCTTGTGGTCATTCTTGGGAGTCTGGGATTCTCCCTGGAATGCCTGGTTTCTATGGGAATTAAATACGCTATGACGCAGGTGAAGCAGAGGTTGTCTGACCAGCAAATACAAATAGATGCGGTTATGATACAGTCCCAGAAGGTAAACCTATTGTATATGTCGCCAATAAGACCTTTAACTGAATCCAACTATCTTACGGTCTGGCCAAATTTTTCGGTGAGGCGGGCCTTTACGCACCTCCGGTGTGGTGTTTTTCCATCGGCAATACTGGATGGACATTATAAGGGAGTCCCGTTACAAGAAAGATTGTGCCAGTCCTGCGCCCTGGGAAAAATAGATACGGTTGAACATATCCTGTTTATTTGCCCCAGATTCGCGAGAATTAGAGGCAAGCTCCTTCTGGCTCTCAGGGAATCTCAGAGGCAGCATCCCTTTGCAACTGATCTCAGACTGTGTTTGGATGCCAAAGTTTCAAAGCTAACTTATGCAGTGGCGGTTTTTGGTAATTTGGTCGCCCGGGCAAGATGCCCAAAGGCTGTTGGAAGAGCATAGAGGGGGTTGGAGAACTTGTTCCTCCCTTGATAATAAGGAGAGGGCTAGAGGGTGGTGACTTCTGTTGTGTCAGTTAAGGTTGAAGATGAAAATTGTGGATATGACGTCTTGGTTTTTATTTTTTAGTAATGTTAGCTGTTAATTAAGCCGTGCAAGTGTTGGATGTTTTAATTTATTGTATGGTTCTTTTAATCGCCAATAACTTTTTAGTTGTGGCAATAAAGTTTTCATTCATTCACCTCATGTAAAACCAAAGTAGATGATGTATTTGCTTTTCTGCAGGTTTGATTTAAAAACAACACTAGACTAGAAAACAGATTCTATATCTAAAAAATGTATAATTGTGAAAATTGATCTTTATTCTGTATTTTAGATTTGAACAAATTTTTGTTTAAAAAAAGTTTGTTCACATATATTTAAAATATACAACAAAGGTCTAATTTCACAATTATACATTTTTCAAATATAAAATCTGTTTTCTAGTCAACCAGCCAGCAGATGTTGGGAGCAATGCAATATTGGGTGCAGTCACATGAGCTGTGGAGGGCCTGATCACCAGGAGGCCCCGTAGCAGGCAAGTGCAGCCAGCATGGGGAGCAGGACAGATGGTCGTCCCCCTCCCCCCCCCCGCACACACACACATGGTGAAGCTGGGCAGGGAAGCCACTCTACCACCTCCTACCACGGCACAGAGCAGGCATCCAGACTGCTCCTGCCCTGCCTCCCTCTCCTGCCCCTGGTTGTGAAGTGGTCATGCAGGACTGGAACAAGTGGCTGCCACTCAAAGCCCCACAGTGGACTTCACAGCATGGCAGGGCAGACAGCAACCAGGCAGACATAGTTCCACGCCTTGGGCAAGGCTGCTACACACTGCGTCTTCAGCCTTTTACTGAAAACGCAGCATGTTTTCAGCCAACTGCCCACTCCACCCTGCAGCAAGGGGAACATCTGATGGTCGCCGGCC
The DNA here is from genome assembly GCA_003113815.1 of Sphenodon punctatus. NCBI lineage: Eukaryota > Metazoa > Chordata > Lepidosauria > Sphenodontia > Sphenodontidae > Sphenodon > Sphenodon punctatus. Next base: position 1,449,414 of record QEPC01001482.1, read on the forward strand.
ACACGATGCACTGCATCATTGGTATGGCTGCTTGGAGTGGGGTAAGACTTCCCAAGGCATAGTAGGTATCTTGTGTGGCTATACCCGTAGTCTCTCTTTCAAGCTGCTGCAAGTTGAGATGAACTGTTCCCATGTTGATTTAAGAAAGAATGTGTATTCCCAAGCTAACTGGCAAAACTAAAGGCCTGATACTGTTCCATTTGAAGTGAGTGTTCAGACTTGCTTTAATTAAATGTCGGAAGACCAGGCAACCTAGATCTCAAGCACACTTATGTACTGTAGGGAGCAACACAAGCATACCTCCAAAAGATAAGATATTTGTTTTCTTCCGTCCTCATATACAATTTCCTTTCGGATTCTTAGATATATTGCCAAAGCAACCTGTGTACCAAAATTAAAAACCTCACAGAAGAACAACTTGGCTTTAAAAATTAACTGGACTATTATTACATTCATATCAAATATTTCACAGTCAGCTTTGCATTGGTGTCTATGTTCATGGTTATGAATTACTAGGGTCGGAGGGGTTTTGTTTTATGTTTATATTTTTATGACTTCCCCCTTAAAGTGGTTTTATATTTGTATTTTATATGTTTTGTATTTTTGTTTTAAATTGTAAGCCACCCCGAGCTGCTTTGCAGAAGGGGCAGGGTATAAACTTGTATAATCATCAATCATCATCATCATCATCCTAATAATAATTTCTCTCTTTTTCAGATGGTTAACAATCCACTAGCAAGTCAAGCAGCAGCGGCTGCAGCAGCAGCAGCCATGGGCTCAATAGCAAGCTCACAGGCCTTTGGCAATGCACTCTCCGGTCTTCAGGGGGTCACAGGTCAACTAGTCACTAATGCACAAGGACAGGTGAGTGGAAGATGGAGAAAAGAGCGAATTCTTATGGCAGACTGTTCTTGGGATAAAAATGAATTTCTTTTGCATGACAGCGATTTGTGCCTTCAGTGCACGTATAATTTGGGATAAATAAATAATGTTTCCCAGCGAAGCGAAGAAGGGGGAAGGTTTAGAGCTGGTGAGAGGGTTTAAAATGAGGAAATTGTATTTCAAACTAAAAAAAGTTTAATTTTACCTAATTCAATGCAAACTTGCAAAGGATTACAATAATGTAGTTTCAGAGAGTTTGAACCTGAAAATCCTCACCAGAAGTTCTCTATTAACAAAGAAGTGATAAGAGAAAAAAAAATCTGATCTTATATTACTATATTTCTTTTGTTAGTTGAAGTATTTATTTTAAAAGTTTAAAACAACAGCATTTTGAATGAAAGAATTTGTAAATTTCTGATAAGACTGACAGAGAAACTTCATCAAATCTGCAGAGTTGTTTACTAGTTGTTGTTACTACAGCTGATAACTGTTCTTTTCCTGAAATTAGATCCAATGTTCCAGACCATATTTAGATAACTATAAGAGAGTGAATAGAGACATTAATTGTCCCTGCAGCGTAAAAGAAGGTGGCAGACAAATATTTGGGTCAAACATGGCCACAACTCTTTATTAATTTACCTTCAGTCTGGTTAAGGGGGGGTGGGAAACATAACTCGACCAACCCAAAAAAAACCTCCAGGTCCAGTGTACTTATGAACTCCTGAGCAGAAATCACCACCCAACATACCAACCAACCAGGACTCCCTTTCCAACTGGGTCCTGAGTAGGGCTGAAACAAGAATCGATTTTTTTCTGAGGTCTTAGGACAATCTCAGTAATGGTTCGAGATCTCAGTTGAGAATTTTTCTCAATTTACCATTTACTGTTTTCTGTTATTTACTGTTTACCATGTACTGTATACCAACATACCGTATGTGTCAGGCTCCAGGGGCGGAGCCAGGGAAAAGGGGCGGGCGGAAGGGGAACCGGAGGGCTCCAGGGGCAGAGTCAGGGAAAGGGGAAGGGAAGCGGGTAGGCAGGAGGGGGATGGAGTCTTGGATGTCCCTCAGATTAAACGAGGAAACCTCTCAGCCACTCTCCAATACCAAGGAGATTAAGCACTCATCATAAGGACCAGCCAAGCTGGTCTAAGAAGGCTTATGGTTCATCATCGAGGTTGAGGGACGGGAAGCCAGAAGCGAGGAATCAAGGAACCAGAGGCAGGGATCAAGGAACCAGAGGCAGGGGAGTGAGGGATCAGGGGTAAGGAACAAGGAACCAGGGGCAGGGGAGCGAGGGATATGGGGTAAAGAACAAGGAACCAAAGGCAGAGGAGCAAGGGATCAGGGGTAAGGAACAAGAAACCAGGGGAAAGGGAGTGAGGGACCAAGACTAGGGAGCGAGGAACCAAGACTAGAGAGCAATGGAGCAAGGGGCCAAGACTATGTAGCAAGGAACCAAGACTAGGGCACGAGAAACCAAGACTAGGGAGCAATAGAGCAAGGGGCCAAGACTAGGGAGCAAGGGAAACCCTAGGGGCAAGGGGAGGAGCAAGGGAACCCTAGGGGCAAGAGGAGGAGCAAGGGAACCCTAGGGGTAAGGGGAGGAGCGAGGGACTAAAGGTAAAGAAGTGAGAGTCTAGAAGCAGGGAGCTGGGGGCTAGAAGAGCCCAAATCTAAAGGGCAGCAGAGGGGCTGAGGAACCAGCAACATAGAACAGGGGGGAAGGATCAGGGAACAAGCCCTGAGGGGCATGAGGGCCAATGGGGAGAGAACAGCAGGACATAAAGGAGGTAAGAAACATCCACACAGAACATCAAACACAATAGGACTTACACAACCTAAAAGAGCAACTAAACATACAAACAGGGCAAGGAGTGAATAGGAACCACCAGCCTAAACCACCTACAGACAACACAGAGAGGGGGACGGAGCTAGGCACGGGAAGCGCCAACACACACACACACACTATAACAAGACAGGTATCAAGGCAAGGGAAAGGGAAGGGTATAGCACACAAGGAAACACCGAGGGAGCACAACACACTTAAGACTGACAAACAAAAACAAACAGAACAAGAGGAAGAGAAACCAGCAAGAGGCATGAGCTGAGCAAGGACTGATCTGAAGCTCCACACCTGCCACAGCTCCCAGCAGCCCTAAATATCCCTGTGAGCCAATTAGTCTGTGGCAGGTGGGTCACGCCCTTCCACAGGTGTACACAAGAAGCAAAGTAGGCAAGAGGAGGAGAAAGCCAAGAAGAGGGAAAGAGACTCTCCCTGCAGCAGCCTGCCAATAGCGCAGGATGCAGGGAGCTTCCTAACCAGGTCCCAAGGCCAGGGGTCCAAGGCCGGGCTGTGACAGTATAGACACCGTATGTATCATGTTCGTCCCAGGAATGCACATGCTCAAATGGCCAATGCAGCTGTTCTGCACATGCGCGGCCCTCTTCCAAGATGGTGCCGGCATTGTTGCTGGCATTTTGGAAAATTTACCAGGATGAACGTGGTAGACAGTAAGCAGTATGTGGTAAGTTGGTATACAGTACACGGTAAATCATGGTAAATGGTAATCATGGTAAATCGAGAAAATTCTCAACCAAGAAAGTGTCAGGAACGGGGGGGTGGAGGAGGGTTCCCGATTATTGATTCTCGCTAAAAACAAGTAGAGAACCGTGATCCTCGGTGAGAATCAAGAAAAAAACATGATCGAGTTTCAGCCGTAGTCATTAGGGATGTGCGAACAGAACGCAGTTCGGCTGTTTGGACGTTCAGTTCGAAACCCGAGTTCGGGTTCGGTTGTTTGGTTCAGCGGAGTTCGGTTCATCCGAATTCGGATGAACATCCAAAAATAGCGCTATCAATACCGATACCGAAATCGATTTTTTTTCGGTATCGGTATCATTTGGCCCTGAAACCACCCCTGGTCTCCATCCCTGTTGCCAGGAAGTCTGCTCCTCAGTTGCCTCCTCCTTCCAGACACGTTTTTCCCACCCAAAGTCGTGCTTTTCCCACCCCTGAACTCATCTGAACTTTTCCGAACTGTTCAGCCATTCGAACGTTCGGTTTGGTCGTCTGAACAGGCCGAGTTCGGCCTGAACTCTGAACATCCAAACCGCGTTTGCACATCCCTACTAGTCATGATGGAGGAGTGACATCGTGTCCCAAGCTAGGGATCAGTGCTATCCCACTTAGCTGATGCAATTGATCCAAACCCCCCAGGGTTAGAGGTGAAGCTGTGGTTCGCTTGTCCCCTAATTTGCAACAACTCTGACCGCCACCTCCTGAAAAGATGCCTCATAATTGCACTTTCCTTTTCCATTCCACTCTCTGGGCTTATTCCAACCCTGGACCTCTGAGTTGCAATACTACCTCTCACTTCAACGCATCCAGCAGTTACACAGTTTATAAACAAAGGGTGATGGCACTATAGGGAAGGGGGAAAAAACCCACTAAAAGGCCAAACCAATCAGCCTAGCAAGAACAAATTCCTTCTCGGCTCCAATTACGGCAACCAGCTATGCTCATAGTGCCAGTCCAAGAGGGAGGGTTGGTGTACAGGCTGCTGAATATCACGCTTCTGCCTGCGCTGCCCCCAAACTCGCTTTTAAATTGTTAGGGAAGAGGGGGTATGCTTGGCATCCTTCTCCCACCCAAAAGTCTTGGATCGGGCAGCTGCTTCATAATTCAAACCAGTGAATGCATGCTTTAACCTCCCCCCAGCCTCAAAGCATCTGACCAAGCTGTCCCCCGTGCCACCTCCTTTCTCAAAGGCACACGGGGGATAAGGACCCTCCACTGCACAAGTATGTGGGGGGCCAGGGAGGAGGGGATTTGAGTTCAGTGGAATTTTATATGCTTAGGGTTAGACACCTATTAAAGTATATTCTTGATCTGAGGCCAGTGATTGCCATCATGGATTTATAATGAAATTAACATGCTTTTATTTCACTGCATATCACCTTGTCACACAATCACTACAATTAACATACTATATAGTTTAAGTTAAGTGCTGTTAATTATACTCCGAACCAAAACTCTCCCCACTCCTTGCAATTATTTAAACTAATACAAACAAGGTGAATCATTCATGCTGAGGATGGACACTTCAGTCAATAGTATGGTACAGCTCTGCCCATCAATGATTTTATACTCTTAGTTCTACCATTCCTGACATATAATTCAAACACATACACATGATAAGTTCCTCTTCCCTCCACCATAATTTTATATCACCAAGATATTTACCTGACACAGAGGTTACATTTTTTTAAAAAAAATCTGTTCTGGAAAATAAAGGGGGCGTATGTGGTAGTCTCAAACTTTATGCATTTTTGTTTTGGTTTGTTTTTACATAAAGCATAAACAAAGATGCCTCCTGAGCTCTCCCTCCCCTTCTAAGCCCCAGAAAAAAAAATGCTGACCTTGTTATATTTACTGGGTGGGTGCAGAATTGTTCCATCACTACCCCGAGGGTTGAACGATGGAGCTTGTCAAAGTGAGGCCTTATCTAATGAATCATCTTATCGCAGGTGCACACCACACATATTAAAGGAGGATTGTATGAACAATGTGCACTCTACAATAACCTTTCAGTGTCTACTTTAACCCTTGTTTCAATCCCTTTTCATCAAAGGATCATTTTATGCAGCTAGCTTTAAATGGAGGCTCTCAAAAGCCTATTAAGATTTTTGGAGGGATGGGGTATTGGTATGGAAGAAAAGTTGGTTATACTACCTATAACTCATGGTCAGATCAGATCCATCTAGAAGGCCTGCTTGTTTATATCTGCATTCCAGAATTAGTGCATACTCTCTCCTCTCATAAGAAGTGCTAGGCTCCTAAGACGTAAATTATAAGTCTAAGATATAAAACCATGCCAGATTAACAAATTAGTACTGTGAGTATATAACTGATTGTAACTGTACAGTAGACTGGACTGAGGTACTGCATACTTACTCTAGAGAAAGTAAAAACACAGCAAACCACAGGTTGCAGGGAGAGGGACGTAGCAGAGAGGTAAACGAAGCAAACTAATCTCTCTCTAAGGTTGGGCTGAATTTATAGCATCCATCTGTCCTCTGTCTGTCAGTTCTGTAATATTATATAATTCAGCATACTAGTATCATGTTTATAGATCATACTCCTAAAGTGAACTGGCTACATGACAAACATGTTCCATGTAAACATACTCATTTTTAGAAACTGAAGAGTTCCAATGCATTTTACCATTACAAGTTTATAAAATTCAGACAAAGCAGCAAAAATAAGTGTTCTTTTAAAAAATTGACTGAAATTAATTTTTTTTAAAACCTCAATTTTTGCATGTCCAACTCAAAATGCCTTAAAGGAGCCTGATTTTCTGAAAGTTCTGAGCACTTACTCTTTGAAAAAAAAAAACCCATTAAAAGGTTTTTCATGTTTAGCACCCAAAAGAACATGTCACTTTTTTAGCTAACATTTAAACGTATATGGTTAATCGCCCCTTATTTGCATGGGCAACATTGTACGCCTGGATCTGTTCTCTTTGAAAAACTTTGTATGAGCTTTGTATGCAGCTCATAACACCAGCCCACTCCTCCAATCATAAAGCAAATATAAGGGAAACTATCTTTGTATGAAAAATGGCATGGCATTCAGCTCCTGATAGTTTGCAAAGTCCAGATACAACCAATTATATTTACAGTACCCAAGTTGTGTGTATGTTACACTAAATTTGTCACAGTTTTTGAAATAGATTTTGTATTTTTAATTTTAAAATGTTGGTATGGATTTTTTTCTTACAGTGATATTACTCATTTCAAAAGCTAATTGTAACAGGGCAGAGTCCCTGCAGGCCACTGGCCCTTTAAAGAGTAGCACCAGCCTGAGGACTGCGCTAGTAAGGCTGAAGGCGCTGACTGATAGAGGGAACATCACCTGGTCACGCCAGCCCAACAGGGTAGAAAGTTAAGCCAGAGCTCAGAGTGGGGGACGTTGTGGAGGAAAGCTGTTCAACTAAGAGAGGAGCTGCTGAAGAAGCAAGAACTCTGCCCAGCGTTAAAGCCAGACAGAGACAGAGGCAGGGGTCTGGTTGAGTGGTCTTGAGCCTGAGATGTGGAACAGTACTTCAGAAGACTCAGCAGAGACTTGTACAAAGATAAAGACTAGGGTAGACAATTCCAATCTTTATACAGTCTCTATAAAGATTGGGATTGTGAGCCTCCTGATGCTGAGACTGGGGGCGCTTTCCCATGTGACTAAACACTCACTGTTTGCTTCCGCGAGAAACTCCAGGAGGCAAATGCTGTGCGACGTTTGTCACATGGGAAAACAAAGCCGTGCAGCTTTGGTGCCGATCATGCGGAGGATGCAGAGCTCTGCATCCCCAGCATGGGACGCCAAAGCCGTGTAGCTTTGGTGCCGATCACGCGGAGGATGCAGAGCTCTGCATCCCCAGCATGGGACGCCAAAGCCGTGTAGCTTTGTTTTCCCATGTGACAAAAGCCGCACAGCATTTGCCTCTCGCAGTTTCTCGCGGAAGCAAATGGTGCTCATTCTGTCACACTCATTTTCGCCACTGTCATCCATGTCTTCATCACCTCGAGGCTGGATTACTGCAACGCGCTCTATGTGTGGCTGCCCGAGAAGCTGGTCCGGAGGCTGTAGCTGGTGCAGAATGCCGGGCCCGTCTTCTTATGGGGGCGGGTCGCAGGGAGCACATGACATGGGTGCTCTGAGCTCTGCCCTGGTTGCCTCTAAAGCACCGGGCCAGGTTCAAAGTGCTGGTTTTAACCTTTAAAGCCCTTCATGGCCTGGGACCTACTTACCTGCGGGACCGCCTCACTCCCTATGTGCCAGTGAGACCCTTGAGATCATCCGTGGGAGCCTTTTTGGACGTTCCCCAGGCGAGGTGGGTGGCCACCGACATTAGATCTTTCTCGGTGGCCGCCCCTGTGCTGTGGAATTTGGTCCCAGAGGAGGCTCGGTTGGTTTCCACTCTCCTGCTATTTCGGCATTTATGTAAGACCTGGCTGTTCCGCCAGGCTTTTGGCGAGGGGTGGTAGGGAGGGTAGGGTCTTTCCCCCCTGCATTATTGTATTTTTAACTGTTTTAAACTGTTTTATTGTTTTATTGATTGTTGCTGTTCACCACCCCAGGCTGTCCTATGGACAGGAAGGGCAGGATACAAATTTTTAATAAATAAATAAATGTAATAAATAAATAATAGGAAAACACCCAGACAGCGTATGGAGAATAAAGACATTGTGTAAGCTAATTCCCTATTGAGACTGTGTGATTTGGGACCTGATCCTAAGAAGACTTAGGCCTGGCAAACCTGCCACTGTCTTAAACTATTTTCCACATCCAAGTTATAAAAAGAGATTTCCTTAGCTAGAGTAACAAATTGACTTTACTTTACTAGTTTGCTATATATACTATGGTAGTAGGAGTATGTCATTCTGTTTATAATCACAGGTGCAGTTAGCAAAACTCTTGGTGTGAGAGGTGTAAACATTGGGTAATTTCAGATGTTACGATACCACAGGCAACCACAGTAAACCCCCTGTGGTGGCCGTGGTAGTGTAACGTATGACAGCACCCAAAGAGATTCCCGCCAGATGTCCACCCCAGTGAACCCCCAGCAGGAATCTCTTTGACCACACTTCCAGACCTCCGGCTGCCTGGAGGTCCGAAATCATGGTGGAATCGGGCCCCAAGCATGGTCACGGTGGCCACGATCCAGAATCAGTGGAAAGGAACGTCTGTTACCTTCTGCCGGCCGGATCATGGCCCAGACCACGATGCGGGATCGGGCGCAGCAGCTGGGTTGGCCGCTGCGCCCGCCCGTCTCCCAGAGGGCGGGCAGCCGGGGGAGCGCAGGGAGGCGGGGCTGTGCGGCTGCAAGTCGCGCCATGCAGCCCCTCCCCGCCCCCTCCCCGATCCCCGTTGGGAATCAGGCTGGCACGTCTGAAGGACGGTCGGACTGATTCTTCACCGGGATCCGTTTCGCTTTCAGATCCCGGTGCAGGGTGATTTCATGTCTGAAATCACCCATTGTTTACATTTTATTGAATAGAAGGCCCAGAACTAATTAGTTCTTAGTTTTCCAGTATTTCACAATTAGGAGGCCCAATTATGAATGTACATAAAGATTACAGTCAACCCACTTGTTACAACACAGAACAACAAAGGTTAAATTTGTGCGTTTGGTGCTAGGCTTGAAAATGACTTTTCCTGTAGACTGACTTTCAAATTACTATGTAAAATATACTGAATGAGGAAATGTGAGATAATGTAGCGGGTTTAATTTTCTGAACACACAACAAATTGTCCTTCCATCAGTAGAGTTAGCTGTTTGTTAAGTCATCTCCTTATGAGATGGGGCCCCGGGTGAAGCTAGAGCAGGGGCGGCCAGCTTCCAGGAGGGAAGGGCGAGTTATACACCTGAGGACAGGGGTGGTCCCAGTGGCAGCCGCCGCCTCCCTCCGACTTCGGTCACGAGAGGTCCCATACCTCCCCAACCAGCCAGGCGGCTGGGGTGAGAGTGACCTAGCAGCAGTTAGAAGTTTTGCTGTACCGAGGGACACCAGGACACCCTAGTTAGATGCTAGTTAGTTTTTTAAAAAATTATAGTCTAGGCTGGACCCAAGAAGGAGAATGCCATCTCCCCGACTTTAACTTTCAGTCAATAAGTGTGACCTTTTAAACCCCACATCATGTACTTGTCTTCTTCCGGGGGTGCTGGGGCAATTATCTTTTACTGCTGATACTACCTGAGGTAGTACAGAGGTATTGACAGGACCTCTGCACTTGATACTAGCACTCAGGTAAGCAAACAGTCTTTCACTGCAGTACAAAAAGACCCCTCTTCTATATTTTAGCTGATGGTCTTACTATTTTGGCAAAAGCCAGTGCCCATCCCATCTCTAGCTTTTAAAGCAATGAAATATGAAAACATGTTTTATGGGGAAGGTTGCATCACGTGATACCATGCTTGACTTGACTAAAATATACAACCAGACTCGGTTCTAAAAATGTAACTCTGTTTACTTAGATGAGGTTTCAAGTGAGTCAGCAATTAAGCTCCCAAACTTCAGTCATTTATTTTTTTTATCCACTTCTGTGATTTTGCCATTGTTGAGAGTACATGTTACAAAAAGTAAAGCTCAGATCTTTCTGAATTGTGTTGTGATTAATAAAGGTGTAACAGGAGATCTTTTAACCTGAATATGGAAATCATGGGGGTTATGGCAGTGTGTAAATACCTATTTTTATTACGCAAGGCGTTAGAGGGGTAACCGGACGCAACACAGTTTGATGGGATTGGGTGGGAGGTGTAGGGGTGGGTTGGGTGGGGCATCAGGGGTTTTTAATTAATTTTAATGTCTATTTTAATTCTGTTTTTATTATTGTAAGACACCCTAAGCGGAAGGTCAGCATAGAAATATAAATAAAATAAATAAATAAATAAACAAACTTGTCTTGACTGAACATGTGACCAGCTCTCTGGATATGAAAATCTTCTCTAGGGAGACAAGAAAACCGTGGATGCAGCCCTTGGTGATTAACAAATATAACTATCTTTAGAGAGCTTTAATCCACAATTAGCTCACAAACTAAACAGGGAGAGGGGTGTTTTTGATCCAATTAGATAATGGGAGTACTTTGGTTCTCATTATTCTGATGAGAGGGCACACATTTGCTCTTTGAGCTTCTTGATGGCAAATGGTGCTAATGAGGCCTGATGGATTCTCTGCTACTAACAAGCCTCTCAGCAGTGAGAGTGATTACAATGGAGATAGATTTGATGGGATGCGCTTGCTTTTGTAGTGTCTCAGCTGCTGACACTCTGCGACATAATCAGGTCACAGAGCCGGTCACAGCCATCAGCAAAAGCCATAGCTCTATCCCTCATTATTAAAGTGCATTATTCAGTTCCAGGCCTTCACAATACTGCCAAGGGCCTTTTCTTTTTTTTCTTTTCTTTTTTTTAGTTAAGCATCATCTCTCAAATATAAGGGTTAACAAAATAAAATACTTCATCAGCTAAAGAGCTAGTAAATTAAAGAAATGGAAATAAAGCAGCCCCTTTCAAATTCATTGAAGGATCACAATTAAATAAACCAGGGAATTTTCATCACCATGTACTGTATGGTACAATGTAATATGTCATGCACAATAAAAACAGCAGGCAGGATTACAAAATAGGATCCGACTCTCTTTGTGGATTGATTTGCACAGGACTAGAGCATATCCCGTTTGAAAAAAAGCTCATGCTGCCACTTTTTACATATGTATTATTTTTCACAATCACCTGTAGCTGTTTTGTTTTTCTTATTGCAGCAAGAACCTGACTGCAAACTATGTTAATAAATCACAATTTTGAGTGTGTCTTTTTCTTTTAAGAAAAAAATTGGGAATGTTGTCAATAGTATTATTTATTATACCATATATTTTTGCAGCAGTAGAACTCTGGTCATGGACCAGTGCTCCATTGAACTTGGCACTGTATACATCAGGGCTTCGTGGGTCAAATGTAGCCATGACCAGTTTTTAGTTGGCTTCTTTCCAATACCTTCATCCGGCCGGCTAATCTCAGGCACTGGAGTAGAGAAGGGAGTAGAGATGAAGGCAAACACTTCAGGATAGGGAATAGATCTGTGGGCCAATGATCTACACCTTTCTTTCCTTTCCACCATCCTGAGTGTGCCCATTTCCCCCCGTTTTGCCACCACAAAGATAGTAGTGATTTTTCAAAGTGGAAGGAAAAGAGTCTCCATCCGTGGAATAAACACTTTCCCTGTCACAAAGAGTTTGTAATTTAAGTATAAAACAAGACAGTCACACAATAGAGTACAAGGAAGCAATGAAAAAATACTCATAAAGATTCAAAAAATACTCTGATTCACTTCGAATGGTAGTTCAATTTACAATCCCTGAATCAGGAATGATCATGAATGAATGCAATTAGTGCAAAAATGGGTAGTAAATTACAAGTTTTGACTGCTCTACTTCTGTAGGGCCATACAAATCCCTTCCGTCGAAAAATATGATTTCCACAGAATGGGCAGGACTGCCAGGATTCCATTGTGCTGGACACTCTACAAAAATATTTTTAAAATACCCCAAAAAGCTTTCAAAATATGGGCTCTTCCATGCATTACATTATTTATGTAGTAGATCATCACTTGAAGCAAACATGACAGTTGTTTTTACACTGGTGCAGTAATACCAGTATTAGCCGTATTGCTAGCATTACATTCCAGTGGTGGTGTTCTAGAATAAGTGTTTAGACGATCAGACTTGATCCAGCATAAAATCTTAATCCGTTATGGCAGTGTGAACAGTTATGCTGGTACAGTGATCACAAGGAGGACTGCATCAATCCCGTGGTGCAGCACAGTTGAATTATATTGCCTTGTCATTAATTGACTGGGACGTAAATTTCCAGAGGGGATTGTATTTGTGTAGAGAACTGAGACAAACAGGGGATTCAACCACATAGACAGCACAGTTGAATTTCAGAGCCTTCTTCCACTCTAATTTCTGGGTGGTGTGTGGGCAGCTATGAGTCCCTCTCCTCCCAACGTCCTTGCTGTGTCGGGTCCCTGGAATGGGTGGGCATGATGGATTCCCTCTGCTGCAGGGTGGGCTAGAACTACTGATTGTACAGTGCCAGGTACACTGCTTGCACTATATAAATAATAAATAACAATAATAATTAGCAGGCAGCATGGGTAGCTGCCCTTATTCTTATAGCAACCCTGAGTCTTCTGGGAAGGGCAGGGTAGAAATCTAAATAAATAAATAAAAAAGAAATAACATTTTGTCACAGCGTTCTCCATTATAAATTCCTACCCATGACATTTTGCCACACAAGACTGCAGAATACCATAGAGATGTTGCATAGTGGGGATGTAAACTCTACCTGCAGTTCTCTATGGCAGGGGAGCTCTAGTCCAGAATAAGCGTTTACACGATCGCTATTCCAGAGTAAATTAATCCTCAGAAATCAGGTTGAACTAATCCAGAATAAAACCAGGAAATGGGAGTTAAAAAACCAGGAAGTAAATTAATATGGCATGGCAGTTCAGATGATCACATACAATCTGGATTTAGAGGGGTTAATACCAGTATAGTGTAAAAACAGCCGACATCCCAGATATTGCCATAGCTGGGGTGCACTCATTCATTTGCTCATATGTTTACTGTTTGTCTGAAGCATTGTCTCCCACAAATTACTCCACAGTTGATAATCCTTGGTGCAGTGTGCTAGCTTTTGGTGAATTGCATTATGGTCTGCTTGCACTACACTTCCAGAACCGAGGCTCCCAGCAGACTAGAAACCAGGCCTGCTTTTATTCAAGGATAGGGGTTCCAACCCTGCTGCCACAGGGTGTTAATACACAGGAAGCCCCTTCAAGAGTTGTTCCGTGGGGCACCCTGCCACAACCACCACTCTTAGTCACCAAAAGGAACCCAGCAGATGGCAGGCATTCCTCCCTGCTGTGGTCCGCCTGCACATCGCCTCCCACCCCTCTGCACCATAGAGTTGCAGATGTTCGCCTGATGCTCTAGGCTGATGCCCGTAACTCCATACTGATGGACATACATATGCACCCCAAAAGATGGGGTGCACAGGGTGGCCCCATTCCCTCCCAACACATGGGAGGTGATCTTGGGGCAGTGCATTTCCCCACATGGCAGGCTCCACATTCCCAGCGATGATTCTGTGTCGACCGGCCCCAGAGTGAACATCTGGTAGCTGCAGGACACACAAGTGGGTAAATCCGGGGCTAATGGGCAAATATGGGGCAATGTTCAGTTTGTTAACACCCAAAGTTTTACCCTGGTGAAAGAGGCACAAGGCAAACTATAGGCCTTCTCCTGCTCTGACTACCTCTTCTGAGTTGGCCAGGAGAGAACCATCCTTGATTAGCCAGAGTCACTGTTTACCTTCCTGGGTCAGCACCCGGAGGTTGTTTGGAAAACTAGATGTTTTTCTGCATGTGCTGTGTCTGGACCCTACAGTGTGATCCCTCCTTCCAATCTACTTCTAGCCTGCCTGCCTCCAACCTTGCCTGCTTTCCAGGCTTGTCCTTGCCTTTCCTGCCTCCAACCTTTGGCCTTCTGTTCACCTTGACCTTCCAGCTTTTGCTCTGGTGTGACCTGGACTACAGACTCTGACTCTTGCATTTTCCCTTGGCCTGAACTCTCAGGTTCTGACCTGGATTGACCCTGACTATACGTGTTGCTTGCTTCCCTTGGTTTTGTTGGTGTCCAGATGGGCACACACTCTTAAAAGCCCAGTGGCCTATTGTTGGTGGCTGGACATGATAGGCACGCACTGTATACTGGACTTCCACATACATTGGCTTCTAGAACTAAGGGAACTTGAGCCATTTGTTCTGTCTATCATTGATTTATAGAGTGGCCATTTTATCTCTACCATTTGCTATCATAGACAACCAAGATTTCATGAAGCTTGATCTCTCTGGTGGTGGCAAAGGCAGTGGCCACCATGCAGGAGACAATCTGCTCCTGTGCACAGATCATTAGGGAGGTGATGACATCCCTTTTATGTGCTGCAGATCAGGATCTAGCATTCCTCTCATTCATCATGATGTGTCATACGCAGACTATGGAGTGGAGAAGGGTTTTCTGTGAGATCTGAGGCACTATGGTACCATCTGCATCTGTCACAAAGCATCTTGCCAAGGTAAAGCAAGCTGACCAAATGCTACTGGAGGAGCCTTCAGAGGTTTTCACTATGACTGAAGTGGAGAGTCCTCTTGACAAGAGCTTGTGTTCCACAGCCCAAAACAGTAGCTAGTGATACAATCTTGACCAGAAAAAGTGGAATAAAGGGGGGGGGGGGGCACCACAAACTTGTAAATGTCACACTGGCTTGTAATGGAAATGGTCAAGGAGCTGAGGCCTGCACTACAAGTTTAAAATATCACTGATGCACTCTATCATCTAAGTGGGAAACCAAGTTACCACTGCACAGTGGATCAAAACAGACATGACTGTGGCCCATTTTAACCTGCTGTAGCCTGGGACCCACCTGCACATATGTGCAGGCACCATCAGGTGTTGGTCCAGGATTTCCCCAAGCCGTATTGGTAGCTAGCCTGAACTGTGACTTTGACAAATCTCCAGAGTGGGCCACAGCGGGCTAGCACATCTGCTCCCATGTCCCATACCCACCCCGGGCATTGCCATGACCAGCCACCATGGCTGTCCCTCATTGGCCACCATGGCTGCCTGTTATGGCAGAGGGCAGGGCGCTGGGAGCAGGGCATGAACGGGGATGGCCGCCTGCATGTTTGTTGTGCTTCTGGCCCTACCCAGGCCGTGTGGGTGGCAGGGCAACTCTGCAGCTGAGGGCACATCAGATCAGTGCCTCGACCTGACCTGGGCCAAGTTGCCTGCAGTTTTCCAGCCCAGGGAGTGGTCCTGCTGGCCGCATGTCTGTTTTTATTATATTTTTAAATTAGCAAACATTTATATATTTATTTTTATTTTTATTTATTTTTAAGCATTTTTTTGCCACCCCCTCATGCCTACGGCATCTCGGGGCAGCTTACAATAATACAATAATCATAAAATTCATAAAAGCAATATTTAAAACCATCATCAAATAAATTAAAACAATCCCATCCACCACCACCCATATCCCAACTACCCAACCCTCCCCTCCAAAGGCCTGGGTGAACAGCCAGGTCTTGCAGGCTCGACGAAATGCCAGCAGACCTAGGGCCAGGCCAGCTTGCTCCAGGAGGGAGTTCCAAAGTCGCAGCCCGGCCACCAAGAACGCCCTCTCCATTGTAGCCCCCCGTCTCACCCAGGGGACCACTAAGAAGGCACCCCCAGTGGACCAAAGGGATCGCTTTGAGGCACGGAGGGTGAGGCGGTCCCTGAGGTATGAGTGGCCCAGACCGTGCAGGGCTTTATAAATCAATACCAACACCTTGAATCTGGCTCGGTACGCTATAGGCAGCCAGTGCAGAGCACAGAGCACTAGTGTTATGTGCTCCCGTCGCCCAGTCCCCATAAGGAGACAGGACGCCGCATTCTTCACCAGCTGCAGCCTCCGAACCAGAAACAAGGGAAGCCCCACGTAGAGCGCATTGCAGTAGTCCAGCCTTGAGGTGATGAAAGCATGGATAAGGGTGGCCAGGTCGGTCCTGGAAATGTATGGGCACAGCCTCCACACCAGATACAACTGGCAGAAGGCGGTCTTAGCCACCGCCTCCACCTGCCGATCCAG
>QEPC01001485.1:14682-32229 GCA_003113815.1 Sphenodon punctatus
GGGGGAAGGTGCTTGTCTAAAAGCACCAATGGAGTGTAACCACCCACATAAGACAAGAACTCATTTTATGGTATTATTTGATTTGGCCACAGGATCAGAGGACTGAGATTCGTGGGGGCAGGCCACATCTCTCAGACCTGTTTTAATCTGTCTGTAAGCTTCACTGGGTTGGTTTGGGCTGGGTCACATTCTCCACAAAATTAAAGGCTGGGTACGGGGCATAATTTATATGTTTTTTAATTAAAGGATACGAAATAGAGGAGGCAGCGAGGGTCATCGCGACATCCCTAAGATCTACTGGCCCCTTCCAACTTGACCCCCCTGCTCCAGGGATTCAAAATTTTGCCTTTCTGTTCGGTGCCGAAGCTGTCCCAGGAGCAGAGGAGAGCGAGAGAGAGAGGGAGGGAGGATCATGCCGCTCGCTCCCCAGAATCGCGGTCCCTGGCAGAGCTGCTATAGGCTGCTTCTCTCGGGAAGGGAAGGAAATTCCCTCTTACTGCTCAGCCGACAAGGGGGTCGCTGTTGCCTTAAGGATGTGAGCGCCCCCTCTGGCGCCTCTCGGCTCCTTTTGTTCCCAGACTCTGCGCGTCACCGGCTCAGTAGTTGGGCGGAGAGACAGACAGAGGAGCTGCTGCTGCTGCTGCAAACAGCGAAGAGTGCATCCATCGCGGCGTGACCCGGAAGCTCGCGTGAGGCCAGTATCCCCCATCGCGAATCCGGAGAGCTCAGCGTGGATCCATCCGGCGCCTAACGCCAGGCGGGCGCAGCGCAGAGAAGCAACAGCTGGAGCCAGGGTGCTAGAGCCGCAAAGGGATGAGTGATTCCAGCCCCAGGCTCCCGGGCCAGTGAGCAGCTCGCAGCCTGGATGGCCGCGGCGGAGTCTGAGTCTAGCCAGCCTCTGGTTCCAGCCCCTGCGCCTCTACCCAGCCAGCCCGAGAAGAAGAAGAAGCTGCAGCGGGCGCCGTCTCCGGCTAGACCCAAGGATGTGCCCGGCTGGTCGCTGGCCAAGAGCCGCCGTGGCAGCCACCCTGGATCGCCCGCCTCCTTCTCGGGGAAGCAGGGTGCAGGGGCTGGGCACTCGCGGCGGCCAGGCGGAGGCAAGGATGGGCGGCCTGAGAAGAAGGGGAAGGCGTTGCAGCCTGTGGGGGGCAGGGGCTCCGGGAAGGGCGCTCCAGGCCGAGCCGGCGCCAAGGGGAAGGGAAGGTGCAGGGCAGCGGCTGTAGAGGAGCCCCCCTTGGGAGACTCCGGGAAAGCTCTACCGCCCACCTTGAGCCTGACAGACAGCGGCTCGGATGTGTCCGACTGTAGCGTCTCGGAGGAGGCCAAGCTGCTCTCGCTGGAGCTGGGTCTCAGCTGCAGCGATACCGAGTCCCCGGGCAGCGCCCCACGCCTGCCCGCCAGTGCCTCTGGGGACGGCGTATCCCCGCTGCCCGAAGACCCCTCCGCAATCTCCATGGCTAGCAGCCGCTTGCATCTAAGCACCTCATTGGCCTTCTCCGACCTCACCGAGGAACTACTGGACTTGGGACATGAGGGCTGGGTCCGGGAGCTGGAGGAGCTGCGCTCCGAGAACGACTACCTCAAGGTGAGGGGGGAGATGGTTAGCAGGGGTGGTCGGGAGAGCCTGGGAGCAGGGAGTGAAGACAAACCATGGAGGGGGCAGTGGTTTTGCTCCATGATCCCTTATTTAGATCACCATAGAGCTCGACAAAACAGGATCCGCCTACTGCACACACTTACTCAAGGGATAACTGTCCATAATTTGATTTGCACCCTCCAGTTAGGGTTTCTACCTATGTGTATTTTTCCAGATCACTTATGAAAAATACATGTTGCAGGGCCTGCATTGGTGACATAGGTGCTAATGCAGGCCTTGCAACATGTATTTTGCTTAAGTGGCCTGGAAAAATATACATAGATGGCAACCCTACTTCCAGTCACACAAACCGTGTTTAATGACATAGGGGGCTTTCTCCAGGGGTATGTCCTGATTCACCAGGAGTACATATTTCAGAGTAGCTTCTCCTGTGGCATCTGCCCATTGGGTGTGTTGGTGTGAATGTTTGCAAAGTGGATTGTTACCACCAGAATAAGTATCCTAGGGGTAGCCGGTTCATATAAACAACTTGGTCTGGCAACCCTAGAACCTAGCATAGCAGGAGGGTGAATGAGTCTTTTTGGGGCTTCAGGTTCTCCATGGGGTTCACTGTTCAGAGCTGGGACAGTTCTCTCATGTACCCTGTCCCATTTGATAGTTCTGGGGGGGGGGGGGGGGTTGGGCACTGAGCCCCCACAGCCTGGGAGTAGATGCTTAGCTCTGTGCTGAGCGATGTTGTGACTCTCACTGAAGAACCCTTAGATCAGTGTTTGGATGTCAAGTAGTCCATCGCTTGCCAGTAGCCTGCGTGGCTCCTGGGTAGGGCAGAAAGGCTGGGCTGGCTCTGCTCTCCTTGCTA
The DNA here is from genome assembly GCA_003113815.1 of Sphenodon punctatus. NCBI lineage: Eukaryota > Metazoa > Chordata > Lepidosauria > Sphenodontia > Sphenodontidae > Sphenodon > Sphenodon punctatus. The sequence goes on from QEPC01001485.1 coordinate 17,139, forward strand.
AAGCTGTGATCAGTGGTGGGTTTATTTTGCAGGCTGGTGTTGGCATGACAACAGCAGGTATTTATTTCTTGGGTGTGCGTGGAGTAGAAGCCCAACTCTGTCACTGGTTATAGACAGAGGCTTCTGGTGCTGCTCTAACAGAGGCAGGGTGCATTGAGGCGAGGCACATAGCCAGAGGATGCAGGAGACCTGGAAGATTAATGAGGGGAGCTGTATGAACATCTAATCTGACCCCCTGTTTAACATAAGTCAGGAATCTCACGTAACATATGAGATGGCTGTGGCAATATTGCTGCACATGGCACAGGTTGACCATCTGCTCTGCTGCCCATTTCTAGGCTCATCCTTGTGTTGATGTAGTACAGGGACTGTGCTTTGGGTTTGCAAACCCCTTTTCCCCCAGGGGTATGCTGTCTAGATAAGCATTTCCTTTTGGTTTATGCTTTGCCTGCCTGCAGCCTCTCTGTAGTGAGTAAACATTGGTACCTCCTAGGCTGGATCTGATTATTCTTTTTTAAGAAAGGAAAACTAGTATTTTGGATGATTTAGACCTAGGAGTCCTAATCTTATTCCAGTGCTGCTGCATAGGCTCTCCACCCCAGCTGTCATACAGAGTTTCTGTTCTGGGGTGCCTCTGCTCCACTGGTGTCTGCTCCCATCTAGTGTGTTATGAACCAAGAGTCAGGCCCTTTCTCCGCTGACATTAAGGCCAAATGGGTTTATTCAGTTTGTGAGTTGAAATGAAAAATTTGTTTCCGTGAATGAATCTTTGAATCTGACTAACTGAACAGCAGAAACTCATGCAAACATTTTCAAGTTGTTAAACAACTTGAAAATGTTTGCATGAGTTTCTGCTGTTCAGTTTTCAACAGTCAAAGATTGTGTTTGAGTTTAAGGAATTCAATTATCAAACTAGTTAAATTTTGACTTTGTATAAAGTCACTCATCCAAACAGCCTCTAGCTGTACCAGCCAATCCCAAGTTACAGAATTAGCAAATTAATAAGTAATGATCAATTTAGGAGATATTTTTACAGTGCCCTAGCAATCTTTGCTTTTGTATTTAAATTCTCATAGTGCAAATGTGAAAAGTTCAGTGAGTATTAAGTTCAAATATTTGTCTCGGTCCCTAATCAGGATTTGACCTTGTGTGTAGATGCTTGTGTAGATGCTACTTACGCAGGTGCAGCTCACACCAGTTTCAGAGGCTGGACTAAGGCTACACTAAAGACTGAGGGCTTCTGATTTATTCTTAGTTCATGCAAACCAAATAAGTAGTTGCTTATTTTTTCCTTCGTAAAGCAAATTGGCAGGAAGTCAGGGTTTCAAGACAGGCCCTTCTCAGTATTCTGATACAAAACTGATGCAGATATTCAATGTTGCCATGGCAGTGCAACAACATTTCCTATTAATTAGAAACAAACAAGGGTACTTATGTTTTTAAAGCTATCAGCTTGATCCTCAAAGAGGGGCTTACTCCAGTGAGGCACTTTGAGGTCTGGATTGTATGTTCCTAGCTGATTGACTTGTGACTTGGGAGTTACTTCTCTCAGTTCTGGAAGCGAGTCACCTTTTCTGTCCCTTCTTCTGCTCCACAGTGTCTGGGCACTGAAGCTTAAATGACAAGAGGATGCTGCTGAAGCTGTTAAGACCCTTTTGTTGTGCACAAATATGTCTGCACTATGCTGTCCCTGTCCTACTTGCTAGTGTGGAGAAAGCAAAGGAAATGTGATGTTCTTGTACACATATGCCCATAGCAAATAAGAAATCTTGAAACTAGGGCTCACCCAACATACTCCTGTTCAGTTGCTAACCTCGCTGCCCTCATTTTGGGGCACAGATTTTCCAAATCATTTGCTTTTCCATTAGCCTTTTCTCATGTGTACTGTCAGCATGGTGCCTGCATGTTCCCGGAGGCCATTTTCCAGGCCTGTGACTTTGCTGTCTAGTTCATTAACAACTTTTGAAAGGGTGACTGATTTCTTGGTAGGTTGGAGATGAGATGCAGAACCTTTTACTTGTAAGGAGCTGGTTTGAACCTGACCCAGGACAATTACCAGATTCTCCATACAGGTCAAATATCATTGGGGACTGCAGGAGAAGCTACAGCGGTGACATCTTTAAATATAAAGAATTGGAGTGAAGGAGCAGTACAGGGTGTATTGCTACCTAGGGAAGAAGATGGGTTTTGGAAGCAGCAGGCATCTTTACAGCCCCGTGTGTTACTGGAAATGTGATTTGCGGGTGGCATAGTAAATCTGTCTTCTCTCTAGAGACTTCTTGTAGTGAGGCCAGGTTTCAGAAAGCTAATTTTTATGCCTTGGCAATTGCTGTTACTTATGGCTCAGAATGGAAGATGTGCTATTTGTCCAGCACTGAAACCCAACATTTGCACCCATTGTGGGATTTCAGTACTGAGCTGGGCACCACGGAGAAGCCAAATGCTTGACTGAGGATGCTTGCTGATGCCCTATAGAAAAGCTCTAGTTCACAACTGTTGTCCAAGCTCCTGCCAGGATTATTAGCAAGACCTGTAGAAGTTTCATTTACAGAGAGCTGGAAAATGTAGATGAAAACTCTAGAATTCCCCAGGAATGCATCTGAAAATGATTGTCTGCACAGCTTACATGATTAAATGTTAGACTTTCTTTGGGCCTGTTCTTGGTGATATAGTGTAAAGATGGGGAAATTGTGGCTCAGGAGTCAGATGCGGCTCTTGGGCAACTGTTTTACTGCTCTTTCTAAAAGTGGGAAGGTGCTCTTTTCTTGGGGGCTATGACCATGCGGCTCCCTCGGGAGTAAAAAAAGCCGAGCTGCTATTTTCATTACTGCTGCTGTCGCCAGAGTCTCCTGGGGGTTGTGGGAGCAGGGGTAGTGTGTCCTGAGCTGCTATTGCCACTGTCCAAACCCACTGCCTAAGAGCCAGTGGTTTGAATGTGAAGGGTGGGTTGGGGAAAGCCACGCCACCCTGACCTGCAGGGAAGGGAGAGGTCATCTCTTGTATTGGTTGCAGGTTAGTAGGTATCTGATAAACCTGAATCTCCATCCCTGGCATCTGCATGAAAGGAGAAGGCATTCCTGCCTGTGGAGCCTGCTGAGGCTAAAGGGAAGAAATTTTTCCTCTGGTCTCCATCTTTTGAGTCCTCCTTCCTTACGAATACTCTACAGCTACCTCAGCGGCTGCTTGTAGCTTCCCTACCAGCAGAAGAGTGAATGATTCAACTGATTTTGTTGAGGCTCATCACAGCACACTATTGAAGGCATTGTTCTCTTGGTTACATGGGAAAGGTTTTCTCTGCAGTCAGTTGGGCTAGAAATGTAATTATTTTTAGTGTCCTAGCTTAAATAAATGGGGCATTGGTTGTGTAGAGTCCCACAAACACCAGTGAAAGCCCTCTTCTTCCACATGAGTGGAACCCTCATGTACAGTATAATTTCTGCATTTCTGTATCTGAATCTGTTGTAGGCCAGTGTGCCAGAATTTCCTTTCCCCAAGGTACAGAGGCACTTGGGAGTGGGTGAGTGATGCTGTGTTATAGAGGGATAAGTGAGGCGTGCCAGTGTTTAAATCAAACCTATCGTACCCATGTATCCTGCTAAAAATTTAAGTTGCTCTCCAGAAATCTTAACACTGTGCTACTGGGTGCTCTAGCTGGTCAGAAACCACAGACAGACACATTCACTTCTGTATATCAAAATAGGAAACAAGCACAGAACAAATGTCTGGCTGTAACTTCCAACTCAGAGAAAGGAACTGTGGGTAAAAACAGACATGCACCTTAACTCCACTTTAACGTTTCTTATGCTTGTTGCAGGTCTCCGTCGAGTGCCAATACAGCCCTACAACATGCATAGGAAACGATAAAGCAGTGTTATAGGGGAGTTACATGCATGTCTGTTTTCACCCTGTGATGTAATGGAGAGGGCTCCTGGGAATCACTTGATAAACTTCTGTATCCAAACTAAATGGAAGGTTGGAGGTGACTTTCCTGACTCCAGAGGTCATCTTCCTTTGGCTAGTGATAAATCATCCCTGTCAGAGGTAAATTATTTTCTGGGGCTCATACAATACTGCTGAAGGCCAAATGCTCTGCTTTTGGACTGGAGTGCATTTCACTAAATGGAAAGTTGTTTTGTTTTGTTCTTTTAAAAAAAAAAAAGGATTCCCAAGGAGAAATGTAAAACCCCTTACTGTAAAGCTTCCCCATTTCAGGCTTCTCTTCCAGAGTGATATTTGCATATCTGTAAGAAACACAGTATAACAGCTTGTATCAAAATACAGCTTAATTTAAATATTCTCCCCCAGTCTTCCACTCCGTCCTCTCTGCCATCAGCACACCTCTAGGACACACTGTTTTCAAAGACTTAGAAGGAAAATATTTATGGAATCCCCTTGTTAGAATAAACACATTTCAGCTACATGTTTTCTATTCCACTTTAAACAGAAGCATCTGACTTTTGACATCTCTTACAGTGACTGCTTTTTCACAAGATGGACCATTTATTATCCCATCTCCTGCCCAACCCATGAGTTGTTGGGTAGGATGGAGCCCAGAAACCAAGTAATGGCACCATACGGGCCTGGGTGTGCAAAACCACTTGTGATTTCATGTAGCTTCTGTGCCTGTCGGTTTATGAATCTTCCATTCCCTGTTTGGGGAGAAACGTGCACAGGATTGTAAAAATATGCCCTCCCCATGAAGCAGTTTGTGTCTACCTGCTGCTGCAATATTGATTCCAGAAACGGCACAATGTGTACGAATCGACCGAAGCGCAGGGTCTAGTAATTGAAACAGATGTCCCTCTGAGCCTTACTGCTGAAGTCTCTCTTCCTTTTTCTGACCAGCAGTATGGATGGGGGAGGGGCAGTAATCTCTTGGCTTCTTGCATAGTTGTGTGACTCAGAAACAATGTTGTGATCATTTGCCCTGGCTTTTCTTCTGCCCTACCTCTTTACCAGCACCAGGCTTCTGTTTAAAGCCTTGCCTCAGAGAGAGAGCAGAATTCGATTGGAGAGCTTCTAAAGAAGGGACTGTGCCTTTAAGAGCTCAGTTAGCCACCGCCTTGTCATCCAGTAGTGTGGGGAACAGGAGCCCAGAGTCCCTGGGAGCTCAGCAGGATGGAAAATGTGAGAATGTGATATGGCAGCAGCTGAGGAGGGATGTGGAGACAAAGAATGGGCACTGGAGATACAGTTTGTAATGAGGGGAGGGGAAATCCTTAGAGCCAATCTCTGTTCAAGAATAACAGGTTTATGCCATGGACGCTGACAGATGGGGGCCCAGACCTGCCTCAGCCCAGGGGTTCAAACTGGCCTTCTGCTCACACTTGGAGTCAGGCTGACCTGCCTGCCTCCTTTCCAACCATGGTCAATGGCATCCTAGATTTGTAGCTACTTGTTTTTCCTTTCTTTAGTAAAAGGTTAAACATGGAATCTAGTGGGTGAGGAATCTAGTGTGTGTTCCTTTTCATCGTCACCTAATAAAATGAGCCCTGAATCAGCAAAACCTCTGAATATGGCCAGTGCCCCACTATTTGTAAAATGTGCTGCTCAGGCTTTGCCCACTGGAGGGTATTTTGACAATGTGCCAGAAATCCTAATCCCCCTGCCAGTTTACATTAATGGGACCAGTCTTTTAGGACCTATCATTAGAACAAGCTACGCCTCCATAATGCAGATAAGAGTGGCTGAAGGCCATAACTGCTGACTGCCAGAATCAGAATAGAATGTGATTTTTTGAGTATGTGACTGAGACCTTGATTCTGTGTGTAAAGTAATGAAAAAAAAGACCTTTTGCTGCCACTTTTATTTTTGAAATTTAGCACGTTTGTGCTAGCATTGCTGCAAGCTCCCAGCTGTTTGGCTGTTAATTTAAGGGGGCAGGTGTAAAGCTGTGATTTGTTTGTTTTTTTCCTTAACACATTTTAATCACTGCTGAGCCGTCTGCTCTCTGCTGGAAAGAGGCAAGGGCCTTGTTACTGTAGAAAATGTCTCTTATGGGCTACAAAGCTCGGAAGTTCAGGAGACTCCTTGGGCTTTCAAGGTGGCATGTTAACTGTGGGGAGGTGACAAGCCTGAGAGTTAGTTTTGAAAATCCCCTTTACCTGTGAGCAGGGCTGGCTTTAGAATTTGTGGGACATAGGACGACGGTAAAATGTGGGGTCCCTGGTGACCCCTCCCCCTCAGGGACATCCTCTGCACGGTCCAAGAGGTAGTCATGTTTGGGGCCTCACTGGGAGGAGTGGGGGCCCCACACCCTTCCCTGGTGAAAATAGGGGCCACGGCGGGGCCCCTGGAAATAGAGAAAATAGTAGGGCCTGGGTTGGTCACTCTGTGGTAAGGCCAGCCCTGCCTGCCTGTGAGGCCAGGAAAAGAACATATTAAGCCTCAGGTGAGGAACTGATAATCCCTTGCATCTAAGAGTGTGTTCCATGAACTACTTGAACCAGTGTTAGTTCTGGAATAACTAACATACTTGAACCATGCTTCTAATGAGTGATACCTCTCCCCCATTTATCCAGACTTTAACCACTCTGATTATGAGGATCACAAAGTGGTGTTAAGAGGTTCTTAATCTGTTCCTCTACCCCATTTGTTTCACCATCTGCATCTTGTCCCCATTTAGACTAAAGTACCTTGGTGCAAGGAGTGACTTTATAATGAGTGTTCAGCAGCCATCAATATGGACCTCTGGATGCTATGGATGATAATACATAGTCCAATAACATGCTCGAGAGAAATTTCTGCCTAATTCCTGGCAGCTAATGTTTGACTTGTGTCTTGAAGCCTGAGGTTTGATCCCTTTATACAGTTTTATCCTAACCAATATAGCTGCAGGTATTTTATTTCTACAACTCCATAGTTTGTTTTTGAGCCGCCCTGTGTTTTTATTGATTATCTTGTGGCAGGAAGTTCCTTAGATTAATTATGCATTGTATTAAAAATATCCTTTCAGCAGTTTGAAATTTTCCTCCATACTACTAACAGTGGAACATGTCCATAACCTTTCATGAGGTTAAAGTCAACTGTTCTCTGAACCTATGTTGTTTTCATATTCTCTCTTGAGACCAGACAGCCATAATTGGAACTCAATATGCATTGTGAGGGTGTGATATTTATTTTATTTAGTGTTATAGTATTTTCAAGGTTATTTCTATCCTTTGATCATTCTAAACTCTTTCTCAGTATAAGTTTCTTGAGCTGTTAGAAAATGATTCTCAGGCCTTTTTCCTAAGAGGTTACAGCTAATCTACAACCCATCGCTGTGTATGATCACTCAGCTGTTCCTTCTGTGTTATCACAAACCTGTCTGCATTTATCTGCTGTTGTATAGTTAGATGTTTTCTGAATTTCCTATAATCTGTTTTGTAGGCCTGACACAAAATTAGTTACGCTCTTTTAACTGCAGATTTTGCTACCTCGTTAACCAACCCTTTCTCCCTATATATAATGAATAAAAAATACATTTAACACTAATCATAGAACAGATTCTTGGGCTACTCAAGTCTGAAAATATGTTTTCTGTTCTTTCTCTTAGTAATTTTCTAATGTATGACAAAACTTCAGCTTTCAGCTGTGATGGCTGAGCTTCCTTCATAGTCTCCCGCAAAGGAACTCAATCCAAGTCTTAGTTTTATTCTCTATCTTTCTTTTATTCCCTCTTTTGTTGACTTCCTCAAATAATTAAAGTAGCTTCGATTTTCCTTTCCAGGAATGGAGTTCGGCTGCAATCCTGGAATGATTTACAAGCTACTGTCAGAATTGTAGTTAGGGCTGAAACGAGCAGCTAAATTGCTGCTTGTGAGAAATTTTGTCATATCGAGAACAGGGATCGATTTCCCAACCATTTCCCGATGGATGTGATTTCTCAATTCTCACAATACTGCAAGATACGATCCCAATTTACCAATGTTCCGCTTACCATTTACCACATACCGTTCCTTTGCCGCTTACAGCATGGTCGAGGATACTGTTTTACTTCTGGGTTTGTTGCTTCCACATTTCTGAACCCTCCCCTTAACCTCCACTCGAGTGACTCCAATCAGAATGGTGGTTCTTTGTTTTTCCCTTTGCTTTGACCAATCTGCAACTGGATTGCAGGTTAGTAAAGGAATCTACATACCAGGCAATGAGCAACAAGAAAGTAGAAGGGAAAAAGGTGTGCAAGAAATGCAGTATTGCATCAGTATTACCTCTCAGGATTTGGAATGTATTTATTTTTAACACATTTAATGTCCCTCCCCTCCTGCCAAGGAAGGAAATGGATGGCAAAGCGGTAAACAGGATCCTGGAAATCAGAAAGTTGGTAAATAGAGTAATGAAATGTGGGTCAAGACATTTGAGACTGAATTGGGAACCAGGATTTCAACAAGTTTTCCCATTTTGGTGAAATCATTTCAGCCCTAGTTGTATCCCTTATGTGTTCCTACCACATCATGTTCACCTCTGTTTATTAAATAAGGGTTTACTAGGATGGTGTGTAATTCTCTGGATCCCACATCCTTTTCAAAGACAAAACACACACTAAAGTATATAAAATCCCTTTCATTTCTGTGGTAAAAGAAAACCATAATCATTAGGGACTGGATGAGAACTCCACAAGGACAAATTATTCTGTGGGGATATGGTACCTCTATTGAAGCTTTGGGCATTGTCCACTGTTGATGACCAACTACTGGACTAGAAGAACCATAACTGACCCAGTATGGCAATTCTTAGGTTTCTTTTAGATCTGGAGACGTCGTGCTTTTCAATTTATTACCTTGTTGATACATATTTATTTATTTATTTAATTCCATTTATATGCTGCCCCCTATGCCCACGGCATCTCGGGGCGGCTTCCAACATAAAACAAACAATATAAAAATCCACACATATTTAAAACAATTTTAAAATACCCCCATACAAAAATTTAGCCCCCCCTCCCTGCCTCCGAAGGCCTGGGAGAACAGCCATATCTTGCAGGCCTGACAGAAGGCCAGCAGACTTGGGGCCAGTCGTGCTTCCTCTGGGAGGGAGTTCCACAGCCGGGGCCCAGCCACCGAGAACGCCCTCTCCATTGTAGCCCCCACTTTACGCGGGGGACCTCCAAGAAGGTGCCCCTGGTGGACCGGAGAGTCTGTCCTGAGTCATGGAGGGTGAGGCGATCCCTGAGGTATCCAGGTCCAAGACCGTACAGGGCCTTATAGATCAATGTCAACACCTTGAACCTGGCTCGGCACATCACAGGCAGCCAGTGCAGCGCATGGAGCACCAGTGTTATGTGCTCTCGTCGGCTCGTCCCTGTCAGGAGACGGGCCGCCACATTCTGCACTAGCTGCAATCTCCGGGCCAGCATCAAGGGAAGCCCCACGTAGAGCGCGTTACAGTAGTCCAGCCTCGAGTTGATGAAGGCATGGATCAAAGTGGCCAGGTCGGGTCTGGAGATATACAGGCGCAGCCTCCACACCAAATGCAGCTGGCGGAAAGCGGCCTTCGCCACCACATCCACCTGCTAATCTAGACGGAGACCCACGTCCAATAATACCCCTGGACTCCGAACCTGCTGAGCCATGGAGGGGCGCACCCTCTCCAGAAGAGGGGGCACCACCTCCCCTGCCCGGCCCACCACCATCATCTCCGTCTTATCGGAATTGAGCTTCAGTCTGCTCTGCCATAACCAGCTCGCCACGGCCTCCAAACACTGAGATAGCACGGAGACGGCAGGGCCTGGGTCAGCTGAAAAAGAGAGGTAAAACTGGGTATCATCAGTGTATTGGTGACAACACACACGAAACCCTCTCATGATCTCCCCCAAAGGCTGCATATATACATTAAATAATAAAGGAGACAAGATTGAACCTTGCCAAATGCCACAGTCCAGGGCCTGGGGGCTAGATGTTTCTGCTCCCAAGACAACCCGCTGGGTCCTCCCTGAGAGGAATTACTGGAACCAACTAAGGGTGGTCCCATCCAGACCCCCAGGTCATGCAACCGTCTCAACAGCAGCCCATGGTCCAGTGTATCAAATGCGGCCTAGAGATCTAGCAGGACCAGTAATGTCGAACGTCCTGCGTCTATCTCCCGGCGGAGATCATCTACCAAGGCGAGTGCGTCCACATCCAAAGATGGCTTCTTCAACAGGGGGTGCACCACCTGCCTCCTTGAGACCGGGGGGGTAAACTCCCCTGCCAAAGGGACATGTTGATAATCCCCACCAGCACCAACCCCAGTATCTCTCTGGAGGCTTTCACCAACCAGGACGGGCAAGGATCTAATTCACAACTAGTGGCCCTCACTGACCCCAGGATCTCCACAGCATTGACTGGTGTCATTTCCTGAAACTCATCCCAGAAAGATGGACCAGATAGCGCCTCCATCACCTCACACTCTATTCCTACTGTCTCTAATCCAGTACTTGACTGTACTTAATTTTTATTAGTTGCAAGGGGCATCTGCCCCTCTCCTTGAAGGTGAATACTGATGTGAAGAAGCAATTTGGTTTCTCTCCAGTGTCCTCTCTTTAGTGGAACCCCACTGTGATAGGTACTACAAACGCAGGGACAGAATAAGAAACAATCCTCCCTGCTTTAAACAACCTAAGTCTCTCTAACTTGGGCTTCTCACTCTGATATACAGAAATTCTCTTTATTTGTATTCATGTCTTTGCTTTTCACATTCCCTCTAAGCTCTCTTAATTTCCATGTTTCATTTCACTTGTCATTGTTTATGGCCCCTAGTATTGCCATTACCTGACTTGAATTGCCAATGTTTGGATGTTTTTTTTTACTTTCTGTTCCCTCCAATTTAATCAAATTCTAATTTTTATTTGACCGGGTTTTTCTTTTGCCTTTCTGCTTCTTTTCTCTGCTAGAGGTTAGCTTTTCTTAACTCCTTCCCAAAATGCATCGGGAAAAGCATACAGATGTGATTTTTCTTTGCATGAAATTGGAAGCTCAAATCCTATAGGAATGCCTGGCTTTTGCTCCCTTGGCCACTGGGTTTTCAAGCCCTGCTTCATACATCTCATTGCCTGAAGGTTTTTGCTTGTATTCAGCAACAACAGCTACTGTAAAAACAAATGAAAAACTAAACTATTAAAAAAGATTGGTTTAATAAAGACAATCAACAAAGTATATTAAAAATCATATACTAAAAACAAGTCAATAAGCTTATCCATACAGTATGGAAATCCAAAATGGGTAATAAAGTCCAACGTGTTTCGAGCCCTAGCTCCTCTTCAGGGATATTCTCTAAAAAGGGGAACAAAGGAAAATCATACATCTAAATGTATGCACAAGGAGGCCAGAAATGTCCACAAAGGTGTATATAATAAAAATTACATGTATATAATTGTACCTGTATGTAATTCCTACAAATAAAGACAATAGAGACAAAGTAGTAAAGTGATATATTTTATTGGACCATACTTTTATTGGTACGTACAAGAACCTAAAAGGACAAGAAGGCGGACTGTGTTGTATACTGCAACATTTTAACTTAAAACCAATCATAATTTGAAGTATATTTAAAAAACAAATAGAATAATTGTCAACCAACAACTGGTCAGAAAATTTTTTTTTTTTAAAAAGGAGAGTAATCTGTACCTCTCTGCCGTTCAAAGACTAACTTATAATGCATCTCATTTGAGGACTGGCAAAAGCTGCAATGGTTCACACCTAAATCCTATTTATATACAATCGCTGATCTTCATGTCCATTCAAGTTGGTAATCAGTTGTATCATTACGTCTTTCTTTTCTTTCTTTATTGACGGCACAAGCTTTCGCCATGGCCCAAACAACACAATTAAAACCATACATCAAGAAATATATAACAAGAATCAAAGCCTAAAATATTGCATAATATACATAAAATAATACATAAAATTATAATCATATTTATAACACTATAAATAAAATATATATATAAATATAAAATATATAATATATACTCAAAAAACCCACAACACTATACTCAAAAAACCCACAACACTATACTTCCTTCAGTCTAAATTCCATTTCCCCCTCCATCAAGAACCTTAAATAAACAGACCATACCCTTTATCCCCCAGAATACTAGTTCAGCCAAAATTAACATTTAAAGAGACCACCCCCCCTTAATAAGGAGTAGACAGCACAATCAAGAACTGGAGCTGTGCAAATGGACTCTACAAAAAGGTCCTGACATGCTTCCCCATATTAACACTATATATTAAACTACTCCCGCTGACAGCAATAAGACAGATTAGTCTTCCCAGTGAAGCCTTCCACATCCCTACCTTAAGTCACGACCACAACCACCTTCCCACACAGACTATGGAATGGACAACACAGTCAATCAAGGACTAGAGGTATAAATATCCCTTGCCTATCCAATCTACTCTGGCCAGGGATCACTAGCGTGCTATGTCACTTCCCCTCCTTGTGCTCAACTGATTTTTAATAAACACTCTCCTTTTTGCTACCAAGAGGGCGAAAGTCACCAAAGCAACAATTTCCTCATCCCTGGTCATGTGTAACAAAGTTACTAAGCAACCCTGTGACTCAAAAGTCATCCCCTTTGGCAAAAGTGGCAAAATCCAAACTGCCCTCAGTTTACTATAATAGGGACAGTTTAGAAAAAGATGTTCCACAGTGTCCACTTCCCTCCTAGAACAGGTACATCATCTCTGTTCCGTAGGGATGCGCTTATAACGACCCTCCGTCACCACTGTTTCCATGAGCTGAAGGCGGAATACTACATATGCCCTACGGAGTCTAGAATTAGACAACGCATTCAGATATCTTTCATATCTGTGAGTAGTCTTAAGTATCATTACGTATGACAATAATTATTTTCTTAACAATTTTGAATGGCTAAATTGCCACCTAAATGTATACTTATCCAACATGATTTAAACTAAAAATCAGAGAAAATCCTGTTCATTACGTGTATATTTATCAAACAAACCTATGGCTCATAGTCAAAGAAGACGACTAGGGGGAAAAGAGAGATCATACTTTTCCCCAGTAAAAAAAACTAAACCATAATATCTCTTCAGTGAGAGCTAGTAAAAACCTTGATGTACTCTAAAATGGCTACTAAACAAAAATAATTTTTGCATTACACAAATGAAGAAAGTATAAGTCAACCAATAATCGGGGAGGATAGTGGATACAAAGGAGAGTAAATTATACCTTATTACTGGTTGGTATAGTAGTATTGGTTTATTTAATTTATTTATTTAGCTGCTCTTTTACCCCGTATCCTCCCCCTCACAGAGCAGCTCGGTATAGTAATCTATACCTTATTATTGGTTGGTTTATACTTCATTTGTGTAGTGCAACAATGATCATTTTTGCTTAGTAGCCATTTTAGAGTGCATCAAGGTTTTTGCGTACTGCATGGATATTTTATTGACTTGTTTTTAGTATATTTTTTTATATACTTTCTGATTGTCTTTATTTAATCATATTTTGTCATAGTTCAGTTTTTTGCTTGTTGTTATAGTAGCTGTTGTTGCTGGCCGTTGTTCTGCTACTGTTTCATCCTCCTCTTTTTTTTTTTCTTTTTTTCCCTTATATTCAGCCTGAAACCTTACTGTTCTGTTAACCCATAGACTTCTCTTATTTAATTGCAAATCACTCCCTCCTTGGAGTGAGAAGCAGTTTGGTGTAGATGTCTGCTGACCCTCCTCCCCCCGACTTGTAGATATCATTCTCGCTAGCTATGCTATGTATAGCGAGCTGTTTTAATCACCATTAAGTCAATTTCTTTGATCCCATAGAGATTTGTATTGCTTTGCTCTGACCTTTCTTCATTTCATCATCGTTTTCTGGTATCTAATGCTAATCCACTTATTATAGCTTAGACGAGCAGTTTGCCACAAAGTGAATGGACCACTCGTGTGTAATACAGAGAGCCAAAGTTTGGAATTACAGGGTCGTGGAGCTGTGGTTGCAGAATGACTGATGGATTTATTGACACTTGGAATACACACTGATTCCACAGTTAATATGAAGCTAGGCCAAGCCTTCCCAGCCTGTCCTCCCACTGACCTTGTGGAGTACAAGCCAGGGCAAAGTAGAGCTTTCGGCTGCCCTGTACACACATGTATTTTGGCTCAGCTGTACCCGCTGGTAGAACAGTCTGGATAAAATCAGCTTGAAACTCCAGCCTGGGTCTGCTGCAGGAAGCTAGGCTTTATCACAGCTGATTGGGATTGCTATGGTTGGTAATATCCTAGAAATCTACAGTACAATTTTTATTTTTTTTAAAAATATCCTTACAAGTTGCTTATTAAATTATTGCTTTCAAAACAAGCACATATGAAATTTCAGAAGTGCATACATGGCTTTTGATGGCGTATTTGCTCCTAAATTACATAGGTGCTTGAGAAAAGTTTACTACTTGAAGTTTGGAATTAACATTCCAGAGGAGACCCTCTCTCCTAGCTCTGAGGGGGATCGGTTGCAGGTGGGGATCGGTGATCTGAGGGAGGAGAACGCCCCTGTTATTGGGGGTGTTCGACCTCCATTGGTTCCATCTGTGTAGAGCCTGGGGGTGCTCCTGGACTCTCAGCTGTGCTTGGATTCTCAGGTGTCATCTGTGGCTAGGGGCGCCTTTTGCCAATTACATCTGGTGAGAAGGCTCCACCCGTATGTCTCAGACTCCGACCTCACCACCCTCATCCATGCATTCATCACCTCGAGATTGGACTATTGCAATGCGCTCTATGTGGGGCTCCCCCAGCGACTGTTTGCAAGCTGCAGCTGGTGCAGAATGCCGCGGCCCGTCTCTTGACTGGGAAGGGCCGCAGAGAGCATATTACGCCAGTGCTCCAAGCACAGCACTGGCTGCATGTTGTCTTCCGGGTCCGATTCATGGTGCTGGTTTTAACCTTTAAAGCCCTTAACGGCCTGGGTCTGAAAGATCACCACACCCCCTGGGTGGCCCCTGTGGTCGTCTGGGAGCGCCCTCCTGGAGATTGTTTTTGGCAGCTGTACCATCGCTTTGGAATACCCTCCAGGCAGAGGTCTGCCTCAGTCTGAATCTCCTTGCCTTCTGGCGTAAAACTTGGCTCTTCTGCCAGGCGTTTGGTGGGGGAGAGGGGGTGGGTGGGATGGGTTAGGG
>QEPC01001485.1:36701-77065 GCA_003113815.1 Sphenodon punctatus
GGGGGGGGTAGTTTTAATTATTCTTATTGTTGTTGTTTTTATGTATTGTTGTTTTTAACTGTTGTGAGCCACCCCGAGATGCCGTAGGCATGAGGGGGCGGCCAATAAATATAAATAAATAAATTAATTAAATAAAATTCCCAAATTCAGCATCCCCTTAGAACCCTACCCTGAACCCCTTCCATCTCCTACTTTCTCTTTCTTGCCTTACAATACCTTTGATATTTCAGGGTACAATTCTGCACAGAATTTTGCATTTTATTGCTGTATTTGTTCTCTTGGCACATTGAACAATGTTTGCATTGGTTTGGTTGAGAGATAACCCTGAATTGCCTGCCATGACCTTTATTTATTATTGCTGTATTTAAAGATAAGAGTGATTCAGTTATGACTCCCCTCCACACTCTTCCAAGAGCTACCTATCCCTGAGTATGATTCAGGTCCTGGGGATTTGCTTATGAGCTGAATTAAAGCACATGCTTGCTGAAACCCTGATATATACTAGCAGAAGAGAATAGGAAAGAGCCGAGTCCTAACTAAACAGGTGACAAGGAAGTTTCTTCGTAAGTCTTCCTGCTTTCTGGATTCAGGCCATGTTTGGCCAACTAAAAGAATGAACTAACATCTGTCCAGGGGTCCAAGGGCAATACCTTCGCTGGCGGGAAATGGAGCTAACTGTGGCTGCCTACATCTTGATTATGGCAGATGCTGGATTATGAGTTCTGTTCCAGCGGTGGTCTTCTATGGGACCTTAAGCAGGTTCTTATAGACCTGATTTCCTAGTGTCTTGCTCCTGGTGAAATGACAACATTCCCCACTAGTGCTGGGATTTTGCCCCAACTCTGCATGCTTTCTGCCAAGGTTTAAATTACTTTAGAAAGTGCCAAGTCAGTGAGACATTGGGGCTAATTGCTCCTTGCTTCCCTATTTCTTCACAGTAAAAGGGGCTAAGAATCCTAACACTCGGCGCCTCTTGAAAGAAGTGCTATGAGACTTGTGTGCCTCATAGTGCTATGAAGGGGGTGGAAGACATGTTAGCTGTCATGGTAGACAGACATGATTTCATACACAAATTTTAGTTAGTCGAGATTTAGCTTGTGCCTTGCAAAGGGTTATCTGATTCACAGGTTTAAGTTGTTAGTCTATGTTCAACACATGGTAGCTAATATATTCAAAATACACATCCCGCCCCCCAAATTTAGAAGAGCCATAAATGATCAGTATTAGTATTGGGGAACCTGACGGGCTGTGACTTGGTATTTGCTCTAAAATGTAATGTAAAATATAAAAAGAAACAAAATCAAGAGGTGAGAGAGGGAGACTTCTTTTCCCAAACCTTTGGCATTTTAGGGCTCTGCGATAGGTTCCCAATGGCAAATTAAGCTGAATCCTCTGGTGCCCTTGGAGATGATGCCTCATTTCCTCATCACATCTGACATGCTGCCTGCAAGGCAGTCTGCTAAACCATTGTTTGTGTTCTCCTTTTGCTTGCTGGCTCCATTGAAAGGTTTCCTAATGGGTGCCATTTTGTGACTGGCTTTCCTTAGCTTATTACACCAGATAAATAGCTGATTGGGAAGGACAAGAGGAGATATATACAGGCTTCCACCCTCCAGATTCAAATGAATAAAGTCCTGCGGGTCTCCCAAGGAACAGAGTGTGAACCAAGCAGAGGAAGCAAGAGTGAGTGCTATGCTCTCTCAAAGAGGCCCTGCTAATGATGAAAAGGGGAATGCCAGATGGATTGTGCACCAGGTTTCTGGTTAGCTTCTTATCCTTCCTGCTCTCCCATTTTTTAATTTTTTTTATTTATTTTTTTATTTTATTTTTCAAATTTATACACCGCCCTTCTTACAAGGGCTTAGAGCGGCTTACAATAATAAAACAACAATAAAAATTAGTACAATAAAACACTCCCTTCCTCCCCATGGCTGTACCCAATAACCCAGCCAGCCCTCATCCCTGCCTGCCAAATGCTCTTCTAAATAAAAAAGTTTTACACTCAAGCAAACCTCCTGGGGAAGGGAGTTCCATAGCATTGGGGCAGCAACAAAGAACACCTTCCTGCGCACCCCCATCCTATGGACAAGGGTAACAGATGGAACCTGTAAGAGGGCGCTTCCAGCTACTGTAGGGACCTCGGTGGAACATGGTAGGACAGGCAGTCTCTTAGACACATGGGACCCAGACTGTTTAGGGCTTTAAAGGTCAAAACCAGCACGCTGAATTGTGCCTGGAATGCTATAGGTGTAATGTGTTTCCAACGACTCGTCCCCTTAAGGAGCCAAGATGCCGCATTCTGCACCAGCTGCCATCTCTGCAGCCCCACGTAGAGCGCGTTGCAGTAATCTAGCCTTGAGGTGATGAAAGCATGGGTGACGGTGGCCAGATCTGAAGCTGAAAGAAAAGGCCGCAGTCTTCTCACCGATATTCATGGTAGGAGATGTGTAAATGGGCTAGAAAAAGCCAAAGAGAAGGATTTCCTATCTCCAGGGCTATTAAAAGTATATACATAATTCACTAGCCATGCAAAAAGTCTACTCACCAGGTTGGGACTTAAAATGGGGAAGGGAGTCCAGGGATGTAAAAATCAACTAACCACCAGTACAAAAAGCTTGCTCATCAAAGGCAAGCAGGTGAGTGGATTTTCACAGCCCTACTTATCTCACCGTGGGTTGCGGTGTACCTGTCCCATGAGCTGCCATCTGGACACGTATTGTGGGAGTCTCATTTGATTTTCAGCTTTCTCCATCTCATTTATGTCTCGCCATCTCATACATTCCTCACAGATGTATGTGTTTGAAAAAGGACTGGTTATTTCTGTGTCGTAGCCTGTGAAAAGATCCTGTACTGCATTGGTCATTTCCGCAGGCTCAGGCAATGCTGAGTTACTTGCAGGATGGGGTAGGAGGAGGAACTGAGCTCAAGTGAGGATGGGTACCCCAGTGCACTGGCTAATAGAAAGGGAAGTGCTGCTGTTTTAATTAGCTGCTCCACCCAAGCCAAGTACGTGCACCTGAGACCTCGCATCTTCATGAATGTTAGACCCCTTGTCTCGCCCACTGTTCCCGTTCCTATGTCTCACCCCCAGCTCCTGTCTCTCAGATTGTAAGCCCTAGGGGCAGGGACCGTGTCTATTTTATTACTTTGTAAAGTGCCAGGTACACTGCTGGTGCTATATAAATGTTTGATAATAATAATAATTAATAATCTGCTACTGCTGTAAGCAAACCGTGCTGCTGGCAACCACTGTATGAACGACTGGAGTCTCGGGGGTCATCCCACGAGAAGTGACAACCCTTGGTGAGCACTAGTGGCCCTTTCCTTAGCCTTTTTGGCCTGTATAACGCCTGGAAGAATGTCAAGCACTTTGTGAGCATTAACTGCTCTGGGTAAGTGAGAGGGGTAAAGCTTGAAGCTTATTTCTATCTACAGAGGGGGGGGTGAAATGCAGATTTTGGTGTTTTTAATCAGAGAATTTTGGGGGTGGGGATATCCAACTTTGGGGGAGGGGAATCCAGAGAATTTCCAGCTTTTTGGCAGAGAAAACTAGAAACCCTGGTAATCACAATCACGCTGTAAAAGTCCAATTTTAGCCTTTTGCATGTGCAAGATTACAATCTTGTAATATGCACACCCAAGTCCTATGATGCTCTGACTTAGTAAATGGGAATTGGAACCTGGAAGCACCTGAGCTCTGCCCACCAGTTTACTGCTGACCTCATTTTTCCATGGCATTGAATTCCTCGTCCTTCCAGGCTCTGACTTAAATGCTGGGGTTCCCCTTGTCAGGTGAGGAGTGGGGCCAAAGCACATACAGTAATGCTAACTACAGTTGGCTATACATTAGACAGCCGGTGGCTACTTTTTGCAGTGTTCTCTGTACAGAGCTTCCTTTTCTGGCCATGTAAAGGAGTCTCTCTCCACAATTCTGTTTAAATGCCTCTTGCCTAGAAAGGCACAGCCAGCCTCCCCAAGAGTGGCAGTGATTCATAGTGACCTGAGACCTGTTGCCCCTTTCACTGTAGATAGACAGGGGTGGTGGGGAAGGAAGGACGGACAGTTAGTCCTAAACCACCTTGTTGAAAGTCCTCCTATCACACCCTACTTGCTCTAACTGGCCTGGGGTAAGAGATTTCAAATGGTCATAGCTCTGTCCACTTCTACCAATCAGAATTCATGTTCCAGAGGTGGGCAGAGCTGCTGCTGCCTTTTTGGAAATTCTTTCTCACTCCCTCAATTTCCATTTCAGTCATTTCTGAGCTAGGAGAGCAGCAGTCGTGTCTCCAGTGCTGCCACCACCACAGGCAGAGGCAGATATGTTGTGGGACAGAGCAGGATTAAGGCAGCAAGAAGGATTTCGAGGGGGAGAGCACAAGGTGTAAGGGGAGGAAAGCGAAAATGCGCAAGTGTGGAGAGCAAGCAAGGGGTAAAGAGGCAATTGCAAAGAGGGAGAGAGCATGAGGGGTAAGGAGCAGTAACTACAAAGGGAGAGCAAGTGAGCATAAATGAAGAATGAGAAGAATGAGGGGGGCTGTTCTGTGTCTTGTGGAGGCCTATGCCTGCATTGTCGTGTTCAATACAATGTGCAAATATGCATTGCTCACAGAAAGTTATTTGTGTCAGTACATAAATAATTGCTTGTACATTATCTCTTGCATTTTTACTTTACATCTTTCTGCTTAGACATACCCATTTGAGAGTCACGCAACATGCATGTTTAATAGCCCTGTTGTATTTGTTTCTCTTTCTGTGTGTTGCAAGGTCCAGCCTTTTTTGAGCACAGCTCACAGTGATATCTAACTATGGATGTTTTCAGATGCGACAACAGCATGGTTTAATCCGCTTTTGCACGGATTAATCCGGGTGCTGCTGTTATGCCTGAAGGTGCCCACCAGATGTTAGCCCAGGCCGTTACCTGGCTGGTGGTGACATTAGCCCAGGCTGTGAGTCAGGACCATCCCTAACTCACAGCCTGGACTAAGCACTACCAACGATCAGGTAAGAACTGCCTGACCGGAGGTAAAGCGGGCTGTCACATATGACGGCCCACTGTACTTACCCTGATTTGGAGCGGTGGCGCTTCCGGACAGCTATGGTGGCCGTCATAGGCTGCCATGGCTGTCCGTCAGGGGCGGGGGGCTGGCCGCTCCACGTAGCCTGGGCAGGGATGTGTGGATGCACATGCATGCGTCTTCCCTACCCCTTTCCTGGTCTGGCTGCCTGAACGTTTGTTCAACAGCCAAGCCAACTCCTGGTTGGAGTGACTGCTCCCGGCTCGGCCTGGAGCAATCCGTGGCCGTACCAGTCACATCTAAAAACACCCTATCAGGGACTACCTTTAAATGGAAAGCAGTGGCTGAATGTGTGTTGACACCATTGTATAGCCATGCACTGTTTAGTACATTGCAGTATGTAGATGCAACAGCTGCCTTTCCATGTCTAGGGGCTAATCAGGCTCCTGCCTGCCGCTTGCGCTGGAAGCTTTCCTTGCAGAAGCACTCCCGTGGAATCATGGGAATTGTAGTCCATGCAAGGAGAGCAGTCGAATCTGCCCCAAATCGTCCACTCTGTGGTGCATCTAAACAGCTTATTCTTCACTGCTCCCCCCCTTCCCCCGGGTGCCTTGGGAGAGCACAAAGACACTGGGCAGCAAGGAACAAGCTGTTTGTCAGTGGTGTGGAGTGGAGGATTTGGGGCAGACAGACCAGAAATGGCTGTGAACACTCCACCAGATGTCTTTAAACACAACATTAGCAACGGGAAGAGGGAAAATGTTCAATTGCTGCCCCCGAGACATTGTGCAACCAACAAGGCGTTAATGGAAGGGCTGTTCTGTGCATGTACAGCCATTTTGCGCATGCACAGACCAGCTTTTGGATTTTTTTGAGATTCTTGCAATAATGAACTTCGTTCTCATTTCAGCCCTATTGCCCAATGGAAAGAGGTGGCTTGTGGGTAGGGTTGCCAGAAGTCCAGACTTGTCCTGGGCAGTCTGGGAATTATGCTGTTGGAGCACCACTATCTTGGACCGTATAATGTCCAAGAATTCCTCAAAATGTGTTAGCTAAGCTTTTCAATGGGTGAAACGCATTAGGAAATATGTACTGCTGCCATTAAGGGCTGTTCTGCTTTCCTTGTCTTTTTTACAAATAATGAGCAAAAGCAGCAACTTAAGTATCAATGCTTGGCAGTTCTGATGTCGACTTTGGAGATAGTGGTGGAAGATGTAACCCAGGGGAACGGAACCTGAGGGCCAAATGCGACCTGTGGCAAGTTTTTGTGTGGTCACTTTCTAGCTCCTGGAACTGACTTCTGGACCCAGTTCATGCCTCCAGCCACTGAAAAACTGAGCTCTGGATAAGGGAGCAAAGATGAGGGCACGCACACAAGGATAGGGGATGGATCCATGGCACAAATCCATGATCTGTGCACTCCTTTTCTTCAGTACTCTCCTTAAAGAGTGGGGTTTTTATTGTTGGGTTATTTTAATGTGAGGTTAAATGTTGACTTTTTTAAAAAATGGTGTGTTTTAAAATGCTGTTAGCCGCCCCGAGATGCTTGTGCAGGAGGGGCCGCATATAAATGCAAAGAAATAAAGTACCCCCATCACCAACTTGTATGGAGCCCAAACCAAAAGTGTAATGCTACTGTCCGTCGGTCCCTCTTACTTTGAATGGAAAAATCTGGAAAATTAGTTTGAAGAATCAAAACTTGAAATGCTTCTTTACTGTCACACTGTTTTTAGCTGTGAAGAGTCTTGCATTTTGCAAATCTAATGGCAAAATGGGCTCATTGGGGAACAGCCTTTGTTTGCCATGACACTTCGAGCAACATCAACACATTTGACAGTGCAATCTCGCCTATTCAAGTGGATGGGAGTTTTGCCACTGAGTTCAGTTGGTTCCAGATTGCAGCCTGAGTCTTAAGAGCTACTGTCAAAAAGGTAAAAGAGCATCAGAATTGTATATGTGAAAGCATTATCTTTCCTGGAAGCCCCAGAACAAGTTGATAGAAGATCTGAAAAATAGTCCTAAATGATGATACTGAAGAAGTACAGGAGGTATCGTTTTCATTATGCCCATCAAAGTCAAGAAAATGGGTAGGAAATCTAAAAGGTGCTTTTTAATGATTCAAGAGCATGAGAAGCAAAAAAGACATGGTATTGCAGAGGTAATAAGCAGAGTATTAGTAGAGTGGAAGAAGCCAAGGATGTGTCAGTAGGTCAAACACACAGCTGGGAATCAATAAGCTGGAACCTTAGAAAAGAGTGCTCAGGTAATCTAGTCCTCATGTAGCTCAGGAGACTGACTGTAGATAAGAGATCTCTTTTGTTGGACCAGTTTATCTTTGTGAAAATGCAAGCTTTTGTGCTTCCCAGAGTTGTTCTTCTGACATCATCTTAGGGCACACAATCTGTTTCTTTGTGGTGTCTAGTATGCATACAGCAGAGTCTAGCATGGAGTTGAATAATTTCTTTGGAAGCATTCAAAACTACAACTTATTTAGTTCCAGTCACGCCCTATGGAAAATTCTACAGGAAGCTGCAAACGTTTCATTACATAGTATGCCAAAGGCTTGGCACAAAGCAAGAGCTGAAGCAGTTTAAAACTGCTAGCAAAGAGACTGAGGGAAATTCTGCAAGCTTTGGTGAAACTAGAGGAAGAACTCTGCTCACTTGTGGACTTGCTCAATGAAGCAGAGTGTCTGTCTAAATGGTTAAATTCATTTCAAATTCATTTTACTGGCTGTTTTTTGTTTTAAATCCCTCCAACTCATTAATGATGAAGTCATTTACATCAAGACTCTGAACTTACATTTGATGAAAAATCGAGTGTGAAAAAATCCTTCTAAGTGAACTATGACAGCTTTAAGAATTTTGGCCTCTACCACTTGTGCAGTTGAAGGCAGCAACTGGCCTGGGCCTTGAACAAGACTTCAAGAACAAAAGAGGCAGGAAAAGATGGGGGGGAAACAAAACAAGAAAACCTCCATGTTGAATACCAGAGCACAGGGTATGACCAGGGAGATCAAGAAGACCAGTTCAAGGCTGATGTGTATGTTGCTTTATCTGTGAAATTACGAGATCACAAAAAGCTGGAAAAATCAGTAACACGTTTTCATTTATTGAGAATCTAATTAAAAATGATGCCAATTCCAGTGTTCCTAGAGTTTAAGAACTATCAAAATGTGACCTCAGACTTAGTAAAAGAGGATTTTGTTAAAAAGCTTATCTTTTAAACAACCTGAAAGATTTTGAAAAGCAACTTCAATTAAGCACAAGATTTATTAAAAAGGGTGCAGGATGTTTTTTCTCAGACCTAAATGTGTCTAAAGATTTGTCTCTCCATGCAGATTTTCATTTTTCCCAAGGGGAGCACTCATTTAGTAAGTTAGCCCTGATTTTTAAAAAATGCCTTCACTCTTTTGAAAGGCAAGACCACATGCCAGCTGGGTAGAGCTTATGAGGGGGAGGGATTGGCAGGGTTTTAGGACATTTAATATGCTGGCAGGACTGCGGGAAAGACACCCTATTTGGGGGACAGTCTCGGGAGTTCTGGGATGTTTGGACACCCTACTGTGAACTTATGTTTCCCAGCTGAAATGATATTTTGATAAAAGTTTGGCTATCTCCTTGCTTTTCAGTAGGGGTGGGACTTGGGGCAAAAAACCAGACACCGGTTTGCAAAAAATCGGTTTACCGGATTAAATCCGGTATACCGGTACTGTTTTCCCCCCATTGATTTCAATGGGGAACTGTCCCCCATTGAAATCAATGGGGGGAAAAAACCCAATACCTCTCCCCTCCCCCTCCCAGGCTGTGTGGGTGGAAGGGGGGGGACACCCCCCCCCCCACCCTGCCCAGCATGGATTTATTTTATTTTATTTTTTTTACCCAAAGTCCCTGCGGGCTCTGGGCCACCGCTGCAGTGGCGGCGGTGACCCAGAACCCGCACCAGCAGGTACTAGGGCGATCCCTGGGGTGGGGGGTGGTTTAACACCCCACCCCACCCCAGGGATCGCCCTACCCCCCCCACCCACGGATTGTCTTACTTGCCCTTTGGGTGGCGGCGGCAGCAGCAGCAGCATGGCGTGTGTCCGGTTTCAGTGTTAGGGCTTCAGCGCTTCACTAGGTCTTCTGGGGAACTTCCGGGTTTCCCCGGAAGGCCTAGTGAAGCGCTGAAGCCACTGCCAGCACTGAAGCCAGACTCGTAAGGTGATCCCTGGGTGGGGGGGTAGGGCAATCCCTGGGGTGGGGTGGGATTTTTTTTTTTGTTTCGCTGGAAAGTCAGTCCCCCTCTCCCTCATGCCACTCTGGTGGGAGTAACATGTTTGCCCTACTGAAGTAATTGCCAAATGTTTGGCCTGCGTAGCCCCATGTTGAGATTTAAATATAACACCATGACCCCAGACATCATCAGGGGACCTGCAAAATATATGAAATATTAATAGAGATCATGACCCCACCAGAACTGCAGATGGTGTGACCCCACTTGGAGTCCCGACATATAGACTACAAATCCTACTGTCTGCTCATCTCTCTCTTGGGAAGGATCTTTCCGTGGGTGACCTACATTTCTCTAGGTTTAGCTGCTGTTCCTTTCTCTGCTTCATGCTGAGGAGAGTCCCGTCTCCACCCCCAGCTTCCTCTTTATCTCCCTGTAAAATATTTATAGACGCTAGTATGTCTCTCCCCAGCCGCCCTCTTTCCAGGCTCAGTGTGTTCAATTAGTTTCCTTCAGAGGTTGGAGTTACTCCAGTGTGCTGTCAGACTTGTGTATGCTTAGCTCATCTAGAGGAGTTTGGAGGCAGGGACAGGAGTACTGTCTAGCAAGCTGGGTACATGCACTGTTCTGTAAGCAGGGACAGTGGGCTACAAGCTCCATATTGTTGCTTGTGTATAGGCAAGAGCACAGGTGTGTGCAGAGAGCAATTGCAGTCCTGTTTTACACGTCTATGGGTAAAAATGGATGTGCACCTGATGTGCTGGCTACACAGCCTGGGGAGAGGAAACCACCCCTTGCTGGGTCAGGTTGGGGTGAATTGACATGCACCCAACTGGGCCAGATGACCAGCCCTCCCCCTTCCCCTTAGTGGGGGAATGAATGGATGTGCAGCCAGGCGACCCTGCCCTCAGTGTGCCTCCAGTGCCCTGCCCCCCACCATGACGGGCAGCCATGATGGCCCCTGATCCCTGACAGGAGATGGGGCTGCTAACGGAGGCACAGGCCTGCTATGGTCCGTGCTAGCCCGCCTGGGCAGTCCTTAGCCCGGGCTGTGGGTCTGGAATCATTTGGGGGACTACATCCAGGCCAGCTGGCCACCCGGGTTGGGGCAACAGCGGGCCCACACCTGGCAGGTTGCAAATAGTCACACTGGGGAGTCTCTGGCCCAGGCAGGCCATAGTGGGTCCTTGTCACGTCTGTTTTCACCCTATGTGGCTGTGGAGCTGACATAAACCAATCTGGTTGAGTATCCTAAAAAAAGAAAAATAGCCCTTTAAGTACATACAGCTCTTTTACAGCCCCAGAAGACCTTGACTAATTCAGCACACGCATCAGGGTGTTTTCATTCCATTGTTGAGAAATGGAGGCGGAGAAGCTGTCCACGGTCGTGTAAGGAGTTGGCCTACTGTAAAATTCTTCAGGCTTGACTCCAACTTCATGCTTTAACCAGTAGATCTGACAGTCACACCGTCAGTGACATGAGCAAAATGTCTTGAGTCTTCAGCCTGGAGTAGGCTTTTACATAAAAATTGGCGGAGGGCATTTACCAGGTAAAGCAAAGCAGTTTCTCTGTGTTGGAGAAACCTAGAGAAAGGTAAAGATCAGTGTGTTTGACTTGAGAGGCTGCAGTGATTATATTTGAGGGTCTGAATGCCATGGTCTTGAAGCTGCAGAAGGTGCTTTGAAGGAGGGGATCCATAATGAGGACTAAGGCCACTTTCTCACATTACCTTATCTTCCGTGATGTATGGTATTCTGTGAATGTCTGTGATGTCACCGATTTCAGGAGGAGACCGCTGGTACCCATTCTCATGGGAGATATCTCCCGTGACTACTCATGTCATTGCACAAACATGCGCCATCACCAATTCCAAAGAAAACCCACTGCACACCTTTCTCATATTTCAAATTTCACCCAAGTGTTCTTGCACAAGCTTTACGTGATGTCCAAATCCAAAAATATCATAACGCAAGTATTCCCACATTTCAGATTTCAAGTAATACCGGCCACAAACACTACATTCCCATGTTCCAAATTTTGCAGTAGATTAACTCTCGTCTCTGTAAAAGTAGGATTTTCCCACCTTGACATCTGTGATTACATTTGCCCGAGCTCACATGAAGACCTGAAAAAGTGTATGAAACTTGCGGTACTGTTAAATTGGTGTGAAAAATCATCTCATGTGAAATCAGCCTAAGTTGCATAATGTTTGTGTGAGCAAGAGGAGCTTTCCTACTCTCGGGGGCAAGGGTGACTGCGAAGCTTGCCCTCCCACCTCACTCACTGGACGTGTTGGCTGTGCACACAACTAGCTGTAGAACCAGAGCCAACTGCGCTCAATGAGTTTGAATGAACAGGCTCACCCTGGTCTATTCTGGATTCCTTTGCTGCTCAGGTTATTGCTACTGGTAGTCAGTCCTGAGCGAGAAGGAGCTGCTGTCACGGTGCAAAGGGCTAGAATGGAGCTGCTTGCTGGTAATTTGTCCCATATCGCTGCCATGGGGCTTTTTCCTTCTTGCCCAGTCTGGGCTTCTACTCCCATTTGTCTCTCCTGAGCATTCCGGGAGGCTTCCCTGTTCCCTTGCTGCCTTAGAATGTGCCTGTGTTTTCTGAGCGCCTGTGTTTGGTTTATTATAACTTTGAGGGAGAGGTTTGCCTGGGTTTTCAGGGCCAGGGTGTTGCTGGCCTGTGGTATCTGGGCTGCAGCTCTGGAAATGTGACCATTATGGCAGGATTTCCTGTTGCAAGGACAGAGCTACTTTCTCTGATGTTTGTATGCCCTTATCTTTCCAAAACTGCAAGGATCTGCTCTAAAACCATCTGTTTCTGGCCTGACAGAGCAGGCCAACCAAACACAGCCCCAGACAACCCAAGCTTCCCTATTAGAGCAGAGGGTCCCAATTCCCTCCCACCTTGGCCCTGTATCACTCATGGTTTCCCCTCTCCC
This sequence comes from Sphenodon punctatus, assembly GCA_003113815.1. Taxonomy (NCBI): domain Eukaryota; kingdom Metazoa; phylum Chordata; class Lepidosauria; order Sphenodontia; family Sphenodontidae; genus Sphenodon; species Sphenodon punctatus. The sequence goes on from QEPC01001485.1 coordinate 48,877, forward strand.
CCCCTAGGGACTCGGTCTGTTGTGCCTATAGACAGCCTGCTAGCATTACAGCCATGCCCTGGACACCTGCTAGGGTAGGCAGTTGCCATTCAGTTGCTGGATTTTGAGAGAGCAGGAGCAGATATTTGGACTCTGTACTCCATCCCCAGCATGAACCCTCCCAAGGAGGCAGCATTTCCGAGAGCCTAAGATTAGAGAGGACGTTTTAGCCCTCGAGGAGGCTCAGGTACATGGATGGGGTAGAGCAGCCATGAAACCTTGCAGGCAGCTACATATAGATTAGCCAGTGGATGGGAGGCTAAAAAAGGAGGGGTTGAGGGGAGTGACTGAGGCATCTGTCCCAGGCTATAGGTAGGAAATTGAGTTTAAATGATGTTAGGGTTGAGCAGCTGTTTTTTGTTTGTTTTAAATAAATTTTTTAAACACCAAAACTTTAGAATATGAAGTTTTATTTTCCTTCAAGTTCCTCCTAGAATTCCTCACCCTATGGCTAGTGCTCCACACTCCTCCCGTCCCAAGCAAAGTGTTTGCCTCTGGCTCCTGAGAGCAGGCCAAAGCTGTTGCCACTTCTCTGCCTGACTTTCCACTGTATGTGAGATCAGGGCAGGATGCTGCTGCAGTTTGCATGATCAGACCAGGAAAACCATCTTGTTTGCATTCCCCTGGAGGGTGCTGTGTACATGGAGCTTATCAGTGCAAGATGTGTGTGTAATGGTTGTGTTGGATCAGATTCACAATGCTTACTTTGTCCCTGTTCTGGGGGCTGTGGGTTCCTGTGTTTTGCCCTTGTAGCTATGCAAGCTTCAGTCTTTGTGAATAGCAGTGTCAGGAAATGCTGATGGGAGCAGGCTCTCTGTGCACTACTACTGTGCTGAATCACTCCTTCAGTAGGCCTACAGACTCCACCTCCAACCCTACCTGTGGGGCAGCCTGTCAGGACCAAGTCCCGGCAAGGATAGAACCTGGAACTCTGAAGCTCCCAAGCACAGCCCAATTCCCCCTGCCTATGGGGGCTGATGCCAGCAAAGCATGACTGACACAGCCAACATCCTCCATACCCAGGAGGGCCCACTGTGATTGGCTGCAGGATGCCAGCATAGGATTGGCGCAGAGGACCTCTTATAAAAACTTCCAGGTTAGGGGCCAACATTAGTTCTAAGTTTCAGACAGGATTAGTCTCACAGCTCACCCTAGCTTCTCCACGCCATGTCTGGCCTCATCCTAACTTTGCCATGCCTTGCCTTGCCCTAGCTTCTCCACACCTCTCCTGGCCCCACCCAAGCGTCTCGATGCCTTGCTTTGCTCTTGCCTCTATGCCGCGCCTCACCCCAGTTTCTCCAAGCCATGCTTTGTTTTGTCCTCGCTCCTCCTGCCTCTGGATTTGATGATGCTTCTAGACTTCCCCCCTTGAATTCGATGCATGCCAGATGGAGACCTAGAACTGGGCCCCCTACCTAGGGCCCCGGCACTGTCCCACTCTACTGGGTCTCTGACAGCCTGTGCTCCCCCTCTTCCCATTGTGAATGACCTTCCTCTTAAATAGCTAGTGCTCCAGCCAAATCCCCATACTTTGGTTGCATTTATCTAGTTCTAGGTAGTCTGAAGGAGATTCGGATTTGGGCCAGCTATGTTCAGAGCTCAGTGTGACTACTCTGGTGCTAATCGGAGGGTGAGATGGGCATGTTGCCCCTACAGAGTTGCTGAAGAGCAATGTTTTGAGCTGGAGTCCCCACGTTTGGATGTCCTGTGTGTGTTGCAGCCCCTCCAAGCCAGCTTCTTCCCAGTTCCCTTGCTTAAACAATAGGAACATTCCATCCAGCTGGCTTACTTCCATCCAGAGGTGCTTGTAGGAGCACTGGAGGTGTGAACTTGTATCCACAATTTCTGCCCCATGTTATGTCCTGTCTTCAGCTGGTCAAAATGCATGTTAGAGGCAGTGGCCTTAAGACAGGCTGGAGGTTAGCGCAATGCAGGTGGCTCAAAGTGAGCCTGGTGTTCAGTGCACACCAGAGCAGGCACTGTGACCCACATGACAGGAATGGAGTTGGGGACAACTGCCATCTCCAACATGATGGTACACAGTTGCTTTGCCCTTTATTGCTAACTCTTTTCTGCCCTCTCCTTCCCAAGCAGAGGTAATACCATCCTGAGACAGAGCGCTCATGTTGCTTGAAGGAAACTCATTCTGGCTATTTATTCTGGTCTTTCACTGGCCTTTCATCAACTATTGCCAGGCTAGCCAGCTGCATGGTGGAAGACCTAGAGGCTAAGGATCAGGACCCATCAGTGTGGCTAGAATCCTAAACAGTACTTCCTGCTGCTTTCAGTGAAAGCTTCTCACTAGAGACCTTGGTGGGCTCAGCCTAGGGGACAATCCCTTCTCTTCTGGACTTTGGAAGGGAGCGGGACCACTCTCCTATTCCTGAATGATGCTGAAGGGATTCTATTCTCAGTATGGACGTGGTCAAGGTAACAGCCCAGTCTGGTGCTTTGGAAGGGACCAGGAGCCCCTCTGATTATGGAATGTACACATGAGATGTACCTCCTGTGTCTGTTGGGTACCTGGTGTTTCTGGGTTGTCAGATTGTACTTGCAGCAGATTTATGCAAGATGCTAGTGATTGTCCTTCAGCTGCTGGGGATGACAGGCAGCATCTTTCACAAACTTCATGACACACTATACAACTGTAGGATCTAACGGCTGCAGAACTGCCATTGTCCATTTGACAATGCCATGCAACATAATTACCTAGATTCCCATTCCGAGGCACGTCTTCCATGTGAGGTGGGTGGTCTTGAGTAAGGCTGAGTGAGATACTTGTGCCAGGCAGTAGAAGGAAAGCAGCAAGTTGACCCCAAGAAGTGTATTCACCTTGGGTATACTACAAAGACCCTAAGTATCTCCTATAATTTGAAATGGCTTCTGGAACTGGCAGTAAATTCTGGCAGCCCCTCAGACGCCTAGACCTGCAGTGGCTCTTCCCCACTGATCAGAGGGCAAGAACATTGGGCTGGATGTTAAGACCTCCCAATACTTAGGGGTAGTTAAGGGGGGATTTGTGTAGAAATGTCCTGCAACCTACATGGCCAGCAGGTATAAGGGCAATGCAGTAGGTCTGATTCTGATGCTGGGAGGCAGAGGCCGGGCCTTGTTACTGATGCTATGTAGCTTTTCTCCTGCTGTGCAGTAACCCACGCGTTCTTTTATCTAAGCTTTGCATATGGTGTGCATGATATACTTGGTTATAATCTCCCAGGGCTAATTAACTGTGTTAGCATTAGCAGGCAGCTTTCTGGCACTGGGTGGTTTCAGAGCCTGGCTCCCCATTGCTCAGGCTGTTTCTCTCTTGGGTGCCGTAGATATAAATGGTGAATTTGTTACTCTTAATCTTGCCCGCTGTTGGTTACTCTTGTGTGGTTCCCCGTGGTGTGGTGAGGAGCCTTGAGCTCTCAGTGTATTGTGGGAGTGAAAGCTTTCTTAACTCTGCCTAAAATGCTAGCATAGTGCAAACATGCCACACAAGGGCTTCATTGGCAGTGGTCCAGGAGTCTGCGGGGAGGGCATTTATCTTGCATAAAATGAAGCAAATTGGCGGTGCCTGAATCGCTAACATGAATTAAAAGACCACTACTGTCAATCAGCTGATCTGCGCTCTGTTCCCACCTTCCTTACTGATTTCCTTGTGGGCCTTTGAGCAAGTTGCATAACATCCCAGTGCTTCGCTTTTCTCATCTCTAAAACAGGTGGTTTCCCTACCTTGGTGGGTGTGAGGCTTCAAGGTGGCTTATGTAAAGCTGAGGGAGGGAAAGGATTGTGTCCTTTCTCTGTATTTATGATGAGGAATGCTTGCCTTGTGTGATGCATTGATTATTTTCTCTTTTTGCATGGCTTGTTTTATTCAAGAGATATTGCAAAGCTTTGCTTGCTCTGGTTTCTGCCACTGGCAGACTCATTAGAGTCATAGGTGTGGACAAGGCTTTCCCCCCGCCCCAGCCCTCAATTGAAGGAGCAAGGACACGGGGTCATCAAGTCTTTAACACAGAACTTAAACCCCAATTTATTTCTGGATAATTTGAGTTAAACAGGTTCAGAACAAGCAGAAAGCAGCTTTAAATCAAGATTAGGCTTCTTACTGGAAGTTATGTTTTAATCTAGCCAGAACTCATGCTCGGGGGAGCCAAGCATGAGTTCATGGCAACCATGGGTCTGTCCCAGAGGGTTAATGGCCCGACACATCTTGGAGGACATACCTTGGACCTTATGTTTTGCACTGGCCTTGAGATGGGTGCTCTGTTAATGGGGGAGATATCAGCTGTGCCCTTGTCATGGAGGGATCATTACCTCCTGCGGACCTCCCTTCTAGCACACGTCTGCCCCCATTCGGATGGTCTGCCCCCGGAGACTATTGGACCCAGTACAGTTTCTAGGTGCTCTGGGGGAGTTACCCTCTGACCTTAACGACAGTCTCATCAATGACCTCGTTAAGCTATGGAACACCTTGCTGATGGATGCTATCCATCGGACGGTTCCCAGGCATCCGTTACCTAGGCGGAAGCTCCGCAGACCTCCGTGGCTTTCCGAGGAGCTGCGGAGACTGAAGCAAGCTGGGCGACGGTGGTGTCGTTCTCGTGCTGAAGCCGACAGATTATGGCATAGAGCTAGTTTATGTTTGCGGATTATTTTATGGATAAAATCGCTTGTATTCACCATGACTTCGATGCCGCACTTAATACAGTAGAGGCGGTAGAGGTTGTAGAAGCCCCGTCATGTCCAATTTTGTGGGATCAATTTCAGTTGGTGACACCCACTGACGTGGTGGAGGTTCTGGGGGCGGTTCGGGCCACCTCTTGTGAATTAGATCCGTGCCCGTCCTGGCTAGTTAAGAGCTGCCGGGAGACGATGGGGCCATTGCTGGCCAGGGTGGTCAACGCCTCCCTTCGGGAGGGCAGAGTGCTCAGCTGCCTCAAGGAGGCGGTGTTGTGGCCTCTGCTTAAGAAACCATTGCTTGAAGTTGACTTCCCTGCCAGCTATTGGCCTGTCTCTAACCTTCCCTTTTTAGGGAAGGTTATTGAAAGGGTAGTGGCCCGACAGCTCCAGGAGCATCTTGACTGCATCGGTTATCTTGATCCCTTTCAGTCTGGCTTCCATCTGGGTTATGGCACTGAGACCGCACTTGTGGCTTTGGTAGATGATTGCCACCGCGAGAAGGATCGGGGTCAATCGACCCTATTGATCCTGTTAGATCTTTCAACAGCATTTAATACCGTTGACCATGAGATGTTGGTGACGCGCCTGCGGGAAAGTGTGGGGGTGGGTGGAACTGTTCTCGAACGGTTCTGCTCGTTCCTGACTGGAAGAACTCAATGGGTGGTGCTTGGTGATTGTTTTTCATCTTACTGAGACCTCTTGTGTGGGGTTCCGCAGGGTTCTGTTTTGTCCCCTCTCCTGCTCAACGTGTATATGCAGCCTCTTGGCGGTGTGATCAGAGGGTTCGGGGTGAGGTGTCATCAGTATACGGATGACACCCAACTGTATCTCTCATTTTCGACCAACCCAGGCCCGGCTGTCTCGGTGCTTACCCGATGTTTGGCAGCTGTGGGGGATTGGATGAGGGCTAACTGACTGCGACTGAATCCTGACAAGACGGAGGTGATGGTAGTGGGTAAGTCGGTGGAAGTGACAGCTCCCATGGTTAATGGGATCTGTCCTCTGTTGACTTCCCAGGTACGGATCCTGGGGGTGCTCCTCGATGCGCAGCTCTGCCTGGATCTCCAGGTGGAGGCTGTGGCGAGGAGTGCCTTCCACAAGTTACATCTGGTGCGGCGGCTTCCCTCATTGGTTTCGGTTCCTGACCTGGCCACAATCATCCATGCTTTTATCACCTCTTGACTAGACTACTGTAACGCGCTCTACATGGGGCTACCTATGCTGACGTCTTGGAAGCTGCAGCTGGTGCAGAACGCGGCAGCCCGGCTTCTGGTGGAACTGGGCCACCGCACCGGGAGCACATTACACCAGTACTCCGGTTTCTGCACTGGTTGCCAATAGTCTTCCAGGCTCGATTCACAGTGTTGGTTTTGACCTATAAAGCCTTACATGGTCTGGAATCTGTCTACTTGCGAGATCGCCTCACTCCCCGGGTCCTAGACCAGCCCCTGCTGTCGTCTGGGGGTGCCACACTGCAGGTCCCCTGGGTTTTCGGGGGGGGCACACCGAATAGGGCGTTCTTGGTGGCTGCGCCACACCTTTGGACCTCTCTCCTGGTGGGGGCCCGTCTGACCTGGACCTCCCAGCCTTTCGAAGGAGTTGTAAGACCTGGCTGTTCCGTCAGGCGTTTGACGTGGGAGAGGGGTGGGTAGGGGGTGGGGGGTGTTGAGGGAAGGGGTTGTTTTTTAATTCTTTTTATTGATGTTTTATTATGTGTTATGCTATTTTATTGTGTATTTTTGATGATGTTAGTCGCCCCGGGTTGCATCTGATGAGGGGCGGGGTATAAATTTTTAAAATAAATAATATATAAATAAATCTCACAGATCATATGTATCCTGGAGGGCAGACTAATCCTAACGGTCCCTTCAAGTGTTAGACCATGAAACATGCATAGGAGAGATAAGAGCGTGGGGATAAACCAGCAAGGGCATTGAAAGTGAAAGCAAGTAGTCTATATCAAACACAAGCTGCACAGTTTTGCTTTCACGGCCTTTCCCTGCTCTGCTTATCATCTGCATCTCCCACTCCACTTTGCAAATGCCAGCCTTCCTCAAACCGAAGCAATACCATTGACTTTTTCATATGCTACCTTTATACATGAGTGGAGCTCTCTCTTTGCATCCAGAAAACCACTTTACTGAACTCCTTCAAACTCTCCTATGCCAGGATGCCTCCCCAAAAGTCCCTAATATTATGCTCTTGTCCATGCAGTGGGCAGAGACCACTGCCTGCCGAACTGTCAGTGGTGTCTTGTCTGATGGATGTCTCTTATCTCAGACCTATACTGTGAGCTTGGTCCAGCTAGTCTCTCTCCATTCTCACTCCCATCCTGCACAATCTCTTCACTACCTTGGGAGGGTGTGAGAGAAACAGAATTCTTCTTAATGTAAACCAGGACCGTTGCACACTAGATATTTGCTGGGACAGTGAAAAGGAGCAGAGGCAGCCTGGCCACCAGGAGAGACCAGAGGGATGGAGGCCACTTATACTGTGGCCTGAGGAAGTGCACATTATGGGATAAAGCAAATGGTTCTGGTTAGCGGAGCCTGCCAACATTGCCTTCCCTATCTCCCTGGGTTGGTCACAGACCCCTGGCCCAAGTGCAGGACGCCGTCTACAGAGCAGTTTTGCTGTACTGGATCAGAGACCAATGGTCCATCAAGCCCAGCATCCTGTCTCCACCAGTGGCGAATCTCTGTCTCTTGGGAGAAGTACCCAAGAGGTCACAATGGGCAATCCATTCCCGGTTGTTCCAGCCCCCAACAGGAAGAGATTATGTCTCTAAAACCTACTTAGCTAATAGCCATTAATGAACCTATCCTGCAAGAACTTATCCAATCCCTTTTTAAAACTAGCTTCACTACTGGCCTTGACCACTTCCTCTAGCAGTAAATTCCACAAGCTAATTGTATGCTGAGTGAAAAAATGCTTTGTTTTAAATCTGCTGCCAGTTAATCTCATGGAGTGTCCCCTTGTTCTAGTATTGTTAATAGGGTAAATAACTGCTCCCTATTTATATGTTCTACACCACTCAGGATTTTATAAACCTCTATCATATCCCCTCATACATGGTGTGTTTTTGTAGGCAAGGAACAAGGAAGTTAAACTACTTCTCCCCCCTCCCCCATGATGGCAGCCCCAGAATGGTGTGTGGGGTACATCCTTCTCCCAAAGATGCTAGTGAAACAAGATGCTGAAAAATGGGGTGGGGTGGGTGTGGAAAAAGTCACTGATTTTCCCTCCTGAAACAAGTACATTTGGTTTATGACACTTTTCGGTTGGACGGAGCGTCCTCCTTTTGGACTTGCTCCACAGGATGAAACCTGGTATCCCCAGGGTGACAGCTCAGGTTATTGAATGGGAGGCAGCAGGAATACAGTGACCACAATCCCAAGTGGGGTCTACATGGAACAATGTGCTTTCAATGGAAATACGTGTGATTTGCGTGCAGGCATGGGATTGGCCCAGTGTGTATGACCGATCTGTGTGTGGCCATTGCAGGATGTACTGAGTCCTCTTCCCCTTTCTCTTTCAGGATGAGATTGAGGAGCTGCGTGCTGAGATGCTGGAGATGAGAGATGTCTACATGGAGGAGGATGTCTACCAGCTGCAGGACCTCCGGCAGCAGCTGGATCAGGCCAGCAAGACATGCCGCATCCTGCAGTACCGGCTACGCAAGGCAGAGCGCCGCAGCTTACGTGTGGCACAGACTGGCCAGGTGGACGGCGAGTTCATCCACAGCCTTGAGCAGGATGTCAAGGTACCAGCTTGGGGTGCCCAGCCTGAACTCCACAGGCTCAGAGGGCTTTGGAGTGACTGGGTGGTGCAGACACTCCAGAGAAGAGATCTCCTTATAAGTAGTTGGCTGGAGTGGATGAACTCTGGTGCCATGCTGTACTATCAGACCAGTACTGTACAGTGTAGTGTCCTTTGTTGCGGATAGCACTACAGCACTACAGGCACTAGGCACTACAGATGGACTGATGATGGCTTGTACACCCAGACGCATCAGCTAGTGAGGGCACTGCTGGGGTGTGTGTGCACAAATATGCCTTTGGGGATAGTCCCTGTGTAGCAGGGATGTATAGCACCAGCTTGCAAAGTGCAGGTGCAAGTAACAAAGGTGGATTGTGCTTTGAGTTGGTAATATAATAAGACAACATCCTCAAGGAGGACAGCGCCTAGTGGTGGATAGGTGATGGCTTCTGGCAGCTGAGTGCCTGAGTGGGGCCGGTTGACCTCAGCATAGCCAAGCCAGCCTAAAGACCTCATAAAGACTGAGCTGACCAGTGCCTAGGGAGGGGGAGGATTCAGATCCAGATGTGCTCTGCCTCACATGAGAGTATCCAGAGGCAGGAGACAGGGAGGGTGCTGCCTCACTTGCCAGCTGCAGGAGGGATTATTTCTCATCAGGCGGAGTGAAGCCTGGTATTTGGAGGGACTGTGCCATACCAGGGACATGTGGACTGTTGTGGGACTGGCTAAGGGAGGATTGTGCCTAGCCACGAGGGGCATACATGAAAAGGTGCCCTGAAATTCTAGATGCTGAACTGTTTTCCTATAGACGCTCTTGGTGATGAGGAACTATTGTAAATAAAAGACACTTGAAAGAAGATCCTGTATGGACTGGCTCGCTGGGGTGGTGGTGTATTTCCTGCCACAATTCACCTCTCTGGGCCAGGCCCTGTTATACCCTGCTCTAGAGACATTCCTGTCCTAGTGAAGAGATGAGACACAACAATGGGGACCAGGATGATGGTAATACCAGCTCACATGGCTTGAGATGTAGTGACAGATCAGGTGCTGCCATATCCACTCACCCAGCCTGGCTGTGTCTGTTCCTGAACCAAAGGACCTGTGTTTACTGAAGGGATCTGGCTCCACTGTTGAATGTTCAGCCCTGGGTTAGCCATGAGGCACCTTGTACCCAGACTTCAGGGTGACCTATTCCCATGTGTAGCTACATGGGCAGCCTCTCCTGTGGGAGCAGTGCACTGTGGCTGGGCACCACGGCTGCGGTTGCTGCTTTTACAAAGGGTGGGACTATGGATGCTATTCTGTTGCCCCCCCCACCCCTCAAGGAGAAGTTTGTCTGCCCCAGATGTTGAGAGGGTAAGTGAGCTGCTTTGGGGAAGGTTTGAGAAGAGGAGGAGCTATTGTTTTCTCTGGCCTCAAGCGCAAGAAAGAGAATGGTTCCCTTGAAGTGATGCTTAGGGGAAGGATTCTCTGTCTCGTGTGGGTTGGGGAAGGATTCTCTGTGGTCAAAGCTACAGAGATGCTAGAAATGAGGGATGTGATGGGGGGGGAGAGGTTCTTTTGCTCTGAACTGGGCTGGGTGTGGCCCTGTGCAGAGGATTCCTGGCTAGATCACTGTGTCGGTTTGAACTGTCCAATCCCGCAGCTGTTGGTGAGGCTGTGCTGTGAGCTGGGCTCATGTTGCACTCTGCAGGGGTTTGTCTGGCAGCCCCTGCCCCTCTCTCCTCCCCCCCCAGGGTGGTTTCTGTACTTTCCTGCAGGAGCTCTCTCACCCTGGAGCCTTGCTGTGTTGTGAAGGGTGCTCTTTGGGGGCTGTGTGCAACTCCAGCTGCCTTCTGAACCCCTTCTCTTTGGGCAGTGTTTTGCCCCCTGGGAAAATACCATTCTCTGGGCTGCAACAGGACTCCTGCTTGTCAGCTGCTTGTCTGCTCCTGCTGCCTGTGCCTTAGGTTTCTGGGGTGTAGCTGGGAAGGGTGGGTTAGGCAAGGGTATTTGCTTTCCTGGCAGCTCAGTTTAGAATCATGCCGCTGAGCAGCTGAAGAGACCTCAAAGGGTGAGTCCCACCCCCCAAGCTGGCTGTGGAGGGTCTGAGCTAGTTCATGACTGTCCCAGGCAGCTGGGTGCACATGCTACCCTGGGGTGGCACTTTCTTGGCATTGCACAGCACTCAGGCTACTGAAGGATGCATCATCTTGCGCATGTTCCCAGGCTGGGGTCCTTGCTAGCTCTCTCTTACCTAAAGGGATAGGAATTCAGTATGTCACTGTAGCGCAAGCAGCAAGAGTATAAAGGAGGGGAAAGGGGGAGTCAGAGCAGCAGGGAAAGGCAGGAGTGCTGGATGCAGGGCAGATGTGGAGTGAAGGTGGGGATGTAGAGGGTGGAGGAAGGACAAAAGGACTAGGCAGAGGGTTAGTGTGGCCCAGCAGGCCAGGGCGTTACGCTGCTCCCTGTTCTGGACACTTTCTAAGCATGTGGGAATCATTCAGCAGCAGAGGTTCAGCCTCTGTGACATTCCCAGACTGAGCCTCCAGCAAATCCCGCCCACCTGCCTCAACAACACTGGTGCAGGGATTGATGATCTGTGAATAAGTTTGCTTAGCACAGGGGCCTCCAGCTTCTTAACAGGAGAGACAGGCCCCTCAGCTCCCCAACCCTACTTGAAGCCTTGTGATCAGGAGCTGAGGGCTCTTTGCTGTCTCATTGGGAATGGTGATGCTCACCAGCCTTTTCCTTCCTACTGCACTGGCAGAGCCAGGACCTTGTTTCTGTCTCGCACAGTGGACTGTTCAGAAAGCCGAGCAAGGAGAAGAGATGGTGTGGGGTTTTTTCTTAAATTCTTTGCATCCCCAGCTGGCTGCACCTCTGCAACCAGTGACCTTGCATGCTCCTTATGTCCGGCAGTGACACCTTCACTCCTTATTCTAATGCAAGGCTGGGCTAGAGCCCCTCGACTGGCTGCATCCCCCATCCTTTCTGATGAGGTTTGCCTTGTGACTCTGGCACTCCATGTAGCCCTTCCAAATCCCTGGCCCTGGATACAGACCAGCTGGGCAGGGGATTGTAACGCATGGTGCACAAAAAGCTTATGAACACATGAAACATAGTATGTTTTATGTAAAAAGCAAAATGTTTATATTTCTAAAATTATGCATTATAGGCTGTGTTTGGTATTGGTGTGATCAGAATTAGACACAGCACTGTGAGATTGTCAGCTGTAATTCATGCATACATTTTAGGAAAACAGAAAAAAGGCTTTCTGTAGAGAACATGGCATGTTTCCTACATTCATAAGCTTTTAGTGTTTCATGTATTATGCTTACATGCCACAGCGCCTGCTTTCTTCTCAGCGGCTCATAGATGGGGTGGGGAGACGGGGGCATAGAACTCTCTTTCCTGGGCTTCTCTTCCAGTTGGTGAGCTGCAGAGTGAAAAAGAACAGAGGATGCTGGAAGAGTATGAGGTCACTCTGGCCTCTTGCGGCCAGGTCACTTATGGGCTGGCTCCCATCATGCTGAGGGGGAAGTCTCTGTGTCCAGTACTGCGCTCAGGACTCTTTAATCTCTCTTCTGTCCAGAGACTCACACCATACTTGCCCCTGGCTTGCTGAAAGCAGGCGTAGTAGCATCTCTGATTACACCGACGCTTTGTTCCTCTGCTTTTCCATTGTTGCATTTGGAAGCTGAGCAAAGCCTGAGCTTGAGCCAAGCAGAAGCCCTTACACAAAGGAGCAGATTGGCTGCCAAGTGCCCCAGGCACAAGAAAACAGCTGATCCCGGAAACAAAATATGCCACAAGTGATATATGAGGGGCTCCTCCCCACCATCCAGCACTAACCAACACCCACCCCTGTAACCGAAGGGAACACTTGGGTGTGTGCCTAAAAGCAAGTGTCTCTGCCATCCACGCCTGCTGGGGAATAATGCAGTGTGCTCCCAGGCAGGATTAGTGACAGGTGGTAGAGTCCTGGTCCGTTTACAGCAATTCTTGTCTTCCTCCCCCTCCCCCCTGCTATTCCAGTTGTGGTCTCTCCCATTGTCCAGCTGGTGGCCCATGCCGTGACCTGGAGAAACCCTCTCTAGGGCTGAGAAGGGAGTCCAGCCTCTGTCATTTTCACCTGCTCATGTCAGCTCTGACATGGGTTCTTGTCAACTGGGGAATGGTCTAAGCTCTTTTCACAAACAGTTAATTGCTGTCTGCGTGAGTATATGGGGCTTTGTTCAACCCAAGCCACGGAGAGGAAATTGCTGTGACGTCACAATGCTGGCTGAAGCCAGTATATCCCAGCAAGGGAAGAAGGTGATGGATGGAGAGTTTCACAAACTCCCACTTGCAGCCCCCAAGAGCAAGCCTTCGTTGGGTGTGTGTCTTGCTGCCTTGGCTTTTCACAGCCCTGCAGAGGGAACCTTCCTGATGTGGCCTCTCTGAATCTTCTTCTCTCTGAGCAGAGCTGTAGCTCTGAGATGGTGTGGGAGGAAGCTCTATGCAATGGAGACATGAGAATGCTGGCAAGTGCAGAGCCATGAACTCTTGGGATCTGAGCTGCACTGTATTCCTGAAGCTGCAGTGAGATGGCACAATAGAAACTTGAGGTCAAACACAGTTTGGGGAGCATTTTAGACATGATTGGGGCTAACTGGATTTGCTGAGCAATTTCCAAAGCCAACTGGCATTGGAGGGGTTGAGCTTGTTTGTCCAGTCGGGTTTATACTTATTTAAACAACCTCTCCACAGACACCTATAGGAGACTTGCTCTGGGTCAGTGGCATAACTAGGCTGTGGCAGGCCTGGGCTAATGTCCCCATTATGCCCTCCCCCCCCTTCCCCCCCGGGGCAAAGATTGCTGAGATCTCCAGGTTGGGTGGGGCAGGGCTTCCTCACAAAGGCAGTGCTGCCCCAGCTCCCAACCACTCCTTCCCCAATCCCCTCCTGGACCAGCAGCACTCCCACCAGGAAGGAAGGTTTACAAATGGGTGGAGGTGGGGCCAACTCTCCTTCCTGCCCACTCTGAAAACTTCCGTTTTGGCAGGGCCCTTTGCAAGCAGCCTGAGTACCGCTATGAAATGTCCAGAGTGGGTGGAGGCAGAGTGCTGGCCCCACCTCCTTAGAAATTGCAGGACCCAGGACAAAAATAAAATGTGGTGGGCCCATGGCATCGTCCCTCAAGTCCCACCCCTTAAACAATTTGCAGTCTGGTGTTCACACGTGTGCATACACAGGCTTACTTGCATGCACACACACACGCTCTGTCTCTCTCCCTTTCTCGCACACCTCTGATTTACTGAAACTGAGGAGAGGGGGCAGGGCCCTGCAGGAAGCAGCCACCCCAAGGCCTGAGAGTTGCAGGCAGGGAGAGGGGCCCACAGAAATAGCCCACCCTGGGCTACCAGGACTGGCCTCCCTGCAGGACTCCCTCTGAATGCGGGGCCTAGGCCATGGCACTTCTATTGGCCCTGCTTAAGCCCAGTCCTGGCTTCCTCCTCTGAAAATGTCCTGGTGGGACTCAGATCACTTGCAAAGGACCCTCTCAGAGACCAGGGGCCTGGGCTCAACTGAGCCCCCTTGCTCCATGGTAGCTGCGCCCCTGCTGTGAGCACATGCTGACCTATAAGTGTAGGTCTTCTGAAGCTACAGGCATGTGCTGGCCTACAAGGCCCCTAGAGCTCTGGACTGGTGTCATGACCTGTTGTAAAGGGTTGCCATGTAGCTAGTATCCGTTTGCTCATGCACACCTGGACATTTGGATAGGAAGGACATAGAACGTGGGCTCCATAAATGGCTCTTGCAGAGTTTTGAAGCTCCAGTTGTTTCAATTCTTCTATCCTCTCCAGCACACTGACCATCCCAGTCGTAGCTTCCCGCAGAACACAACTGCTGTGTATGACTCTGGAGAACCCTATCTCAGCAGGATCTGCTGTGGCCTTCCTGATCCATATTGCTGTGTAGTGCCTATCCAGAGTAGACCACTCTTTCCCATGATGAGGGGACTCTCATCCCAGTGTCTGGAACTGCTGTGTCTGGAAAAATTGGTATGGAGGCACAGGAAAGCTTGTGTCTGCTTCTTGAAGTAACGCAGCTACCTCTGTTCTTCCCAGGGTTAGAACAGTCCACCCCACCAGCCTGTTTCTGGGGCCCAAAAGCAGAGCTGCCCCTGTTGGAAGTCCATCCACAGAACAGCACACAGTGACTAGTCCAATGGTGGGTGGTGTATGAATACCTTGTGCTACTAGCCTGGCTGACTGGCTCCATGCATGTCTTGCCAGCACCCCTGCCCTTTGGTCTTGACACCTGACACTACCTCACTGTTTTCTAAAGCTCCAGCACCAGCTTTTGCCCAGGAGTGATTAGCCTTGCCTTGGTTTTGTGACAAGCATGAGGAAATGGATCTGATACCCAGAGAGTTGTGGGAATTTGGTATTTTCCCTCCAATTTTCACAGAAGACTGTTCAAAATTGCTCAGATGCCACTGCTTGAGATAGCTGCATTCAGAATATGGGTTAGCCACTGGCCATGCTTACTGTGGTTGGGTCAACATCGCGTTAGACACAGCCTGGTTGCGCTGCTGATGTTGCCCTATGACAAGGCCTATGTATTCTGCCAAAAAAGTTTCCAAATTATATAGCCAGGCAATCCAAATTGAGAGTACAATATATTATGCAAATTAATTAAACTGAGAAAATCATGCAAATATTTGATGCAAATGAGTTTCCCAGTATGCTATTCTAACAATTTCGAACATTGCATTTCATAAACTCCCCCACAAAGATCTCTCATTGGGGGTTCTTCTTTCCAGCAGGGTGTGTGCAGGCTGCTTACGTTCTTCAGCTGCTGTGACAGAAGACCTCATGGCCCCAGAATATATGCCAGTTTACAGTGCCACCACTCATTGGCCAACTCACAGTGCTGGCATGTCATTGTCCAGTTTGCAGCGCTTTCCACTCAAGCTTTAATCCCATGCTGCCCGAGGTCATCGCTGTGAGAATGTAGCAAAGTGCCAAATTGTTCTGACCACAGCAGCACTAAAGTTACAGAGCCCAGTATTGTAGCCATCCAGAGAACAGCACGCGGTGGCTAGGGTGTGGTGCACATAAATGGTTCTCTGTAGCCAAGACCAGGGACAACGTTTTGTGGCTGCAGGCTTTTGGGGTAGCTCATCCCTGAGATAACAGTGCAGTGCATTGTGCTGTGGATCCTGAGTGCAGGTACAGGTATTTGTGTTTTAATGTGTAGGATTGGGTTCCTTTGATAGACTAGAAATATAGCAGTTGTTGGCTCCCTTATGGGTTTGTCTAGTCCCCACAGGGAGGTGAGAGGTACAACATGGACTGACTTCCTTGTACACTGGATGTGGTGTGATTGCTCCCATATGTTCGTCAGTCTGTATTATTCCCCTTCCACTGACGCACAGCAGCTGCACGCTGACCATGTTTGCGTGCGCAGAATCTAGCATTTTGGTTGTGGCAATAGGAAGTAGCCTGGGGCTCCTGCCTGCCTCATGTTCCCCCTGGAGCCCCGCAGACTGGCTCACAGTGCAGGACGGGCATGCCTGTATCCAGGGAGTGCATGTGTGTGCGGTACCTGCTCTGCTACCAACCTCTCCCATGGCCCAGCCATCTGTTACCAGAGCCCAGTCTGCACTGTGGGATTTGCAAAAATAACTGTGAAAGGTGAAAGAAAGGGCAGCTCCTTCCCTTCCCCTCACCTCCAGCTGCACAGCAGGCAGTTGTGCATTTTTTCTGTAACCTGATGCAGCAGTTCCCTCCCCAAACCCAGCCTGTCCATTGCAGTTGCTTTGTTAATGTACCATACCTCTGTCCCCTAGTTGTCCTGCAGGTCTGTGTGCATTGCCCTGGTAGGAAGAGGAGCCCATCCAGTCACTGGATAACATCAGATGCAACACCAGCTACAGGAAAACCCATCCCATGGCTGGCAACCCATTATACAGACATACAAGCTGTTGGCTAACAATTTGTTTTAAAGCTGCTACCCAGTAGCTGGTGCAAGGGAGGGGGTGGTGGGGGGTTACAGCGTGGCTTCCCAAGAGCAGTAGTAGCAGCAGCAGGGTCCAGGGACCTGCCATCACTTCCACTGTGTGCTACATCCCACTAGAGCCCAACTTCACCTTGTCAGAGGCTGCTGGAGTGACACGGGGCTCTGTAACAGCCCTGCCAGAAACTTGGGGTGGGGTTGGTGAAGTGGGGATCTTGTGGGGCTGTAGAGGCCAGCAGAACCCCACAGACTGTCACCAGGTGTGACAGCTGCTACATGCACTTTGCCGGCTCTTCATGTACATGACTCTGTCTATTTTATTCTCTGTAAAGCGCCAGGTACATCGCTGGTGCTATATAAAAGCTTATAATAATAATAATAATTAATAATATTTGTGGGTGTACACAATGAGCAAGCCAGTGAGATGTATAGCAGGTCATTTATGCATGTAATTACTTACTGTGTGTTTGCCACCTGAAGGACTGGTAAACATTTTCTCTTATGTCACCCTCTACCTGCATTTTAGCTTGGGACCCTTTTTCAAGCACAGGGACAGGGTGTGGTGACACTGTCCTGACTGGGAATGGAGGAAAGCAGTGGAGAGCTTGATATGCTTCAGCTCATAGGAGGGACCCTCCTATGAAAAGGATCATGCACTTGGGAGCAGGTGGCTCAAGGCTGTGCCAGTATAAAGGTAGTAGCAGGATGGATGGCAGTTCCCTGGCATCTGACAGTGCCAGTGTTACGAGGTTTCCCTGAGAAAAGTGGGATTGTCTGCCCAAAGCAAGAGCAAGCTTCATCTCCATCTCATTGTCATGCTTGTTGGGAATCCTAATTCTCCCCCTCTAATACAGAGGTGATCCCGGGGTGCTTGTTCAGGCTGTTAGGGTGCATGGGACCCTCTGAGAGTCCTCTGTGCTGCTCTCTAAACTGCTGAATCCTGGTACTATGGCTTCCTCATTACTGCCTCTGTGTGATACTAGCTGCCTCCCTGGCTTGAGTGCAAAGCACTTGCAGATTGCAGCCTTTGTGTAGCCTTATTGTTGTAGAGGTCATAGGGCAGCAAGTCCCTCCCCAGGGGCAGGGGGTATAAATTAGAATACAGAAGCCATCACATGCTGGTGAAGTTTTGCAAGCATAGAGGTCACTGGTGCAATGGGACTGCTGGTAGCTTTCTGTGTGCAGGGTAGGGCAGCCAGACATCCCTTCATTTAAAAGAATGTTGCTTGTTTCAGGACAGACACCACATGTCCAAGGGGTCCCTTATTTTTGCTGTCCAATCTAGTCTTGAAAGCGTTGATCCCCAGACACATCCAGATTGAACAGGGAGAAAGGGCACAAGAGTATCAGCCCAGACTGTTCTATTTCTGCCCAGTAATTTGTTTCCCTTCCCTCCTGGGGCACTGATCCTACCATGGCCTCTTCCTCCAGAGTGGCCTGAGTGCTCTGTCTGGCTGAGCCTCTCTTACACAAGCTGACCCCAGCTCACTGGCTTCCAGTGGCAATAATCAGTCTTGTTGCAAGTTCCTCTCTCCTTGTAGAGAGTTTGGCTTTTCAGACTCTGCCATTTTTCTGGCTGCTGTTGTGAGCTGTGGCTGGTATTGTTGGAATCTACAAGTTGTCCATTGCCCCAGCAGCATCAGCATCAGCATCTACGTGTCTGTGTCTGTTCAGCATTCTGGCTAGGACATGCACTCTAACCTCATGTCTGAGCTCTGTGCTTGCCTTGACCAATGTTTTCATTTGATGGTCAATGATGGCTCCTGTCAGAGAACCCCTGGGATAAAACACTAGTCTGCTTCCCACCCCCTGCTGCAAATCCTGTGAGGCATGGCCTAGGCCTGCCCGAGTTCACTGGAGAGACAGGCGTTTACATTTAGCCTTTCTATATAGTTTAAGCTCCTAACTGTTTGTGAAACCTGCTGACAGGAGCCACAGTAAATGTGTCTTGTATGTGACAGTTGTTCCCACCCCTGCATTCAGCAGAGCTGGTGTTGGGAATAGTAATTTCGTAAAAGCTCTATTTCCTGAGACCTGCCACCAAAGTACAATCAACCAGGGCAGCCAAAATGCTACAGGAGAATGTTGCTTGGGGGAGCACTCCATCCCTACAGGGTTTAGCTAAATGGACAGAGGTATAGTGCCTCAATGGGAGCAGCAACCCTCCCCAGGCAGGGAACAGGCCCCTTCCTCAAACCTGAGGTATGGTGGTGTCACTCAGTCCAGCTCTGAAAATAAGGACTTGTATGGATTGGGTGAGCTACCTGGCTAACTACCACTGTAGTTTGTACAAATTGTAGGTCCTACATAAACTGTGATTGTTATTTAATGGGTTTTAAATGTTTCTAGTGCTTTCTATTTAGACTAGGGGAGCCATTCCTAGCCAGGGCTGTCCAGAGAGTGAGACCAGTGAGCGCTTTGCAGGAGGAACTGTGTGTCTGGATAGTCCATCAGAATGGAGCCCCGATCCTAATCCTGACTGTGGGTCTCTGTCTGCTGCTGAAGTAGACACATTATGACTGTTTTCTCATCATGACTCCTGTCTGTGCACAGGTGGCCAAAGATATCTCTGTGCGACTCCACAATGAGCTGGAAGTTGTGGAAAAGAAGAGGACTAAACTGGAGGAAGAGAATGAGGACTTGCGCCAGCGGCTCATCGAGAGTGATTTGGCCAAGCAGGTGCTCCAAAATGAAATGGACAAACTGCGTGAGGTGAGAGCACATGGGGGCAGGGCGGCCAAGGGTGAGTCAATGGTGAGTCCTGTTGTAAGGTGGAGGATGGTGGTGAATGTATGTCTTGAGTTCTAAGTGACGGCACTTGTCCAGGAAGCCAGCTCTAATGCTCGATGCAACTGACTGAAGAGGGTGTAGTATCCTCCCTCATGGCTCCCTTTGCTTTTTCATTTTGTTTAAATCAGTGATTCGCAAACTTTTTGCCTCCGTGACTCCGTTTTGAGACTTGAAACCATGACCCAGGTAGCAAGAAAGGCCTGCAAAGTATATCCGAGATCAACTGGTATCACAACCCCATCCACAGATGATGTAGCCCCATTTGGGGTCCTGATGCACAGTTTGAAAATCTCTGCTTTAAATGGAACCTGCTTTGCAGCTCATCCAGTTTTAGTGCCCAGCACCTGTCTGTCACCTTGCCCCTGCTGCTTAGTACTCTCCCATCCCTGCCAGATTGTAAAGGTTTGATCGTAACCCACGCAGGTACTAAGAGCAGGGCATGGGGTGTGCAGCTTGACAAGGAAATGGCCTGGACCCCTGCCGTGCTCCGTTGCTTTGCAGCAGGTGCGTAGCTTGCTCCTCTGTACTTATGCCTTCCCCTGAGCCTGGTGAGCCAGACCCACACAGAACTACAAAGATTTCCACATAGTGGTGTGTTTCTCTGGAGGCAGAAGGGTAGGAGGCACTTCCCAGCATTTGAAATGATGGTCTGAGAGAGAGAACACCCTTCCTGGGCCTGGAGTCTCATCCCATATTCCCCAGAGCATCCTTGACTTCAGTCCTGCCTGTGACAGTGTAGCAAGCAGGGTGCTGCTGAGGTGTGTTTGGATAGTGTACTACATGATTATCACGGCCTGGCCTGCACTGCTGTCCTCTGTGCTCATGCTCTGTGCTGCCGTTGGGAAGGGCTGGCTGACAGCTTAAGGGAACATCGTGGATCTGGAAGATCACGGCATTCATTCTATGAGGACATTGGACACTTTCACTGAGCTCAGATAACTGTAGTTTCCCTCAGAGGGTGATGTGGGCTGGACAGAGCCCAGTTGCTACTAAAAATCCTAGCTGGGCATTGTGCTCTTTGGATAATGCAACAGGCCAGTTCTGGGTGTGGAGTAGCATTGTTTAGCTAGGAAACATTGCAGTGTGTGAGGTTGCCTGCATGCCCAGCTCGGCTCCCTCTCTCTAATGGGAGCCTGAGAAGCATGCTTCTGAGAAGATGCAGCCAGGGTATGTGTCATTGTCAGTGCTTGTGAATGTCACTAAGGAGATGACAATTGGTGGTCGTGTGTGTGAGAAAGGTACGTAACTGCAAATACAGGGCTCAGACTCATTCCACACACACAGCTTTGCCGTCTCTCTATTCTGAGTCTGAAGCTTGGTTGGGAAGTTGGGCTAGCTGGTAAGTGCTGCAGAGTGGGGGGTGTCTCTCTGTCCCTGCAAGGAGGTAGCATAAAAAGGAATGTTAACTGTCTCTTTGTGATGGTCTCTCTAGCGGGCCATATGCTCGCTTCAGTTTTTTCCCCTGCAGTGATCTCTGCTAGATTTTGCTGGCGGCAGGTAGGTCTTGGGAGTCTCTCAGCCAAACTCTTAGGAGTGATGACAGTTTGGGAAGCTGACAGCCCCGCTGTCTTTGCTCAGGCAGGTGCGAGTGGTGCATGCTAGCTGTCTCTTCAGCTGGAATGCATTCTGACACCTGCATGGCTAGAGAATCATGTCCGTGCGCCAATGACCTTGCCCCTAACCCAGCACTTACAGCCATTCCCTGCTGTCAGGTCATGCTCTGTCCCCTAAGAGGCCCTCCTGCAACATGCATGTGGCTTTGAACAGTCGGGCCCAGCAGAGAGAGGCTAGGGCTGTCATTGAAACCACACCCCAGTTCTGACAGTACAGCCAATCCCATTCTGCCCTGCTGCTGTTTCCTAGGTAACTAGGTTCCTAGGCAGTGTGCCTTGAGAATAGAAACAAACTGCAACGCTCTGTTCTCCTAACTCTTCTGGGAAATAACAGTGGGGCTGGGCTTCCAGGGACAAGGTTGTGTGTTCGTTGGGAGTGGGGGCTTTGACAGCCAGGCTAGTGCACCAGGGCAGAGTGTAGCCCAGTGCCTGTGTGAGATTCAGAGGAACTGCCTTCCAGTAAGAAGCCCATGGAGGATACTATGGGCTTCCCTGGGGCTTTGGAGGTTACGGAGGAGACTGTGTGCTCAGTACTGCTGGAAAAGGGAACGCACGGGGAAGCATGCTCTGTGAGGCTGGGAAAAATGAGGCAGATAAACAGGGTGAAGCTATAAGTGGGATCATGGAGCTGGCTTCTGACTATGGTGCCATCTCTCTGGGTTTCATCTACAGACTCCAGGCAAAGACCTAATTTAGTCGGGGTGTCTGTGGCTGACACAGAGAATTAGGGTGGAAGGGGTCAGCTGTGTCAGGAAACAGGCAGGCCACAGGGACTTCCAACATAGTCCTGACACTATAGACAGGGACCCAAGTTGACTGCACCAAAAAATCTTAAATTCTGCAACCAGTGAAGCCAAATTCTGCAAATTCACCACGAGCATTAATATTTGCATAATTAACTTGATTTGCATAACTATGCATGCTGGGAAGCAAATTTGCAACAGGTTTGACATAGAATCAAAACTTTGCTAATCAAACACAACTCAAATCCTCTGGAATTTCAGCACCTCCCTCACGCAAACATAGGGCCTTCAGACCTGACCCACCCACATTTCATCTCCCAGGGGCCTGTTTACCCTCAGGTCATGGTCAGGATTGGCTGATTCTGCGAAAATCACTGCAAATTGCAGCAACGCAGTCAACTCGGGTCCCTGACTATAGAGCACTGTGATGTCATGATGCTCTGCAAGGGCAGGGTTATGTCAGAAGGGGGTGTGACAGCCCCTTTGACTTGCCTCCTTTCTGATGTGGCCACACTCCCTCTGGGCTTCCTCCCAGAGGGAGGTAACAACCTTACACCTGTTTGAAGCATTGGGCTGAAGTCACTCAGCCCATTCAAGTAACCACACAGCTCACCTGCCTGTCTCCTTGCTTGTCTCTGTCCTCTAGTAGCTGGAGTGTCCCACAGTTGGCAGTAGGGTCATGTCCTGCCTTCCCAAACTGGGGATGAGGGATAGATTGAGCACTTCTCTCCTCACAATGTCCTGGTAATGCCCCCCCCTCCAAAACTGCACTCTGACCTTCTGCTTTCAGCCAGAGGGTTGAAGCTGGGAGAAAAGAGCCTGTGTTGGCCCAGATGCTGTCAGCTGGGTACTTGGTACAACATCAGCCTAGGATTTGGGGTCGATGGGGGTGGAATGGCAGTGGTTTGTAAAGACAATCTGGTTTATTGAAGATATCTGGTGTTTGACTTGTCCAACATGGAATGTGTTCATCTTGTGTTCAAGGCTCGGGATAGATGGGGGATTCTGCTGGTTTACCGATCACCTCACTGCACAGCAGACTCCCCGATTGCTCTAGCTGAGCTGGTCTTGGAAGTGATCTTGAGATCACCTAGGCTTATTGTTTTGGATGATTTCAACATACACGCTGAGGTCAGTCTTTCAGGAGCAGAGCAGGCTAGGCCACCATGACAACCATGATAATATCTGGCCCGACACATGAGGCTGGACGCACATTGGATTTAATGTTTTTTACCGGCCTGGGAACAGGGATTCTGATTATCGGGGGTATAGTTACAACACCGTTATCATGGTCGGACCATTATCTTCTGAGGGCTTAGATCCCTGTGTTCCATTGCTCTTGCCAGGGTGGTGGACCAGTTAGGTTGGTCAATCCCCAGAGACAAATGGATCCCGTAGGATTCCAGAACTCTGGAATTTACCTGCCTTCTGGGGGATTTACCCACTGACCCTGATGGCCTTTCTGCCGATGGCCTGTTTGATCTGTGGTATAGTAGTACGTTGACTTGGGCCATCATAAGAACTTAAGAAGTGACATCAACACAGTGGCATCCAGATGTCTGCTTCCTCTGCAGCAGCAGCAGTAGCGCAGATCGTCTTGGTATTTGGAGGACCTGAGGCTGCTAAAGTGGGAGCGTAGATGGCTAGAGTTCAGGTGGCACTTGACTCTTGCCAAATCCTACTGACTGCAGCATAGATAGTTTTTGAAGGACTATGCCGTGGTGGTGGTGGCAAAGAAGCTTTCTTCACTGCTACCATTGCATCTGCAAAGTGCTGTCCAGTGGACCATTTCCAGGTGGTGAATAACTTGCTAAATCCTGGTTGTCTTCACCTGGAGTTAGTCATTAGTTGTCCACTGTGATGAGTTTGCCACCTGCTTTGCAGGTAAAGTTGCTTGTATTTGGCTCAACTTGGGAACTGCTAGTTTGGGTGCGGGGTCAGAGTTTGGGTTCGAGGAGGCTTGGTCTGGTTTGCTTGGATCAGCTTCAGTTGGTTTGCCCACTGATGCAGAGGGTCTGCATGGAGTGGTGTGGGTGACAAGTTATGAATTAGATCTATGCCCATCCTGGCTGGTGAAAGCTAGCCAGGAGACTTTGGGGCTGTTGCTGGCTGGGGTTGTCCCTTTGGGAGGGCAGCATGCCTGACTGCCTCAAAACTGCAGTTGTCCAACCTCTGTTGAAAAAAACATTGCTTGACGTTGAACCCTCTGACAGCTATTGCCCCGTCTCTAATCTTCATTTTTTTTAGGGAAGATTATTGAATGGGTGGTTGCCTCACAGTTGTAGGTGCATCTTGATGCTATTGGGTTCCTGGACTCATGCCAATGAGGATTTCATCCTGAGACTGCACTCGTGGTCTTGGTTGACGACCTCCGTTTGGCAACTGACAAGGACAGTTTTACCCTGTTGATTTAGTTAGATCTTTCAGTGACTTTTGTTACAGTTGATCATGAGGTGATGTTGGCACGGCTGTATAACCTGGTAGGGGTTCACGGGAGTGCTCTTGAGTGGTTCTGCTCATTCTTAGTCGGGAGAATGGTGATGGGTGGTGGCTCATTGTCCCCCCTCCCCCCCCGGGAGCTCTCTTGTGGGGTCCTGCAGGTTTTTATCTTGTCCCCACTCCTGTTCAATGTGTATTTGAAGCCCCTGGGTGAGGCTGTACGGAGATTTGGAGTGAAGTGTCATCAGTATGCCGATGACGCCCAACTCTCTCTCTCTCTCTCTTTTTCATCCAACCCAGGTCCTGCTATCTCAGTGGTTACCCAGTGTCTGGCTGCCATTGGGAACTGGATGTGTGTGAGCCAATTGAAGCTGAATCAAGATAAGACTGAAATGACAAGGGTCAGCTGGCTATGTGCAGGGCCCTGATTCGTCTGAAGGTTTGGGGCCCAATTCTGAGCCGCACCACACTGGGCTCCCCAGCCTCCCAGATGCAGTGCAGGGCTGGCTTCCCCTTCCCCCAGGCTGTGTTGGGTAGGTGGGTGGGTGTGCCAGGGTTCGTGCCCCCTCCCCCCAGCCTGGCAAATAAACCGATCTAGCAGTGGCAGCAACTTCATTCAGGGCACTCCCCATCCGGCTCCTCCTAGCCACTTCCTGGCCCCTCCTAGAGCAACGCATCCAGATGACATCATCTGGCAGCATCGCTCTGGGAGGCCCTGTTGGGAGAGGTTAGGAGGAGCTGGATGGGAAACATGCTGAAAGGAGCTGCTACCACCGCCACTACCAAATCATTTCATTTACCAGGCTGTGAGGGGGACGGGGAGGCAACCCCTGGCAGCCCCTCCCACCCGACACAGCCTAGGGGAGGGGAAGCGAAGCCCCAAGGGTTTCTTCATTTCCCTATCCCTGTGGCCATGTCTCCCCAGTGCAGGCTAGAAATTCTGTCTGAGAGGAGATTCCGGGGTGGGGGGGGATTCTGTGGGAAATCAGCAAATCACGGACCCACATTTGGCTTGGGGCCCTAGCTGTGTGACCTGGGAGACCCTTGTTATTGATGGGGTCTAGCCTCTTTTAGTCACTCAGGTTCACAGCCTTGAGGTGCTCTTGGATCCATTGCTGTGCCTGGATTGCCAGGTTGCGGCGGTGGCCAGGAGCGCTTTTTATCAATTACATTTGATGAGAAGGCTGCCACCTTCGTTATCAGATTTGGATTTGGCCACCATCATCCATGCCTTCGTAACCCTGAGGCTAGACTACTGCACCGCGCTGTACATGAGGCTGCCCTTGATAACTGTTCGGAAGCTGTAGTTTTTGCAGAACACAGCAGCCTATCTTCTGCCAGGCGTGGATCTCTGGGAGCACATTACATATGTGCTCCAGTGTCTGCACTGGCTACCAATAGCTTTCCGGGAAAAATTCAAGATGCTGGTTTTGACCTCTAAAGCCCAACACAGCTTGAGCCCTAGGTATCTGAAAGTCTGCCTCCTTCCTCATGGTCTGTAGCGGCCTCTGAGGTCGGCCAGGAGAATGCTCTTTCAGGTACATCTGCCCATGAAGTTTTCACAGCTAGGGCACTCAGAGAGGTGCTCTCGGTGGCTGCTCCATAATTATGAAACTCCTTCCCCTTGGAGATTCATTGAAGCCTGAGCCTGTTCATCTTCCAGAAACGTTGTAAGACCTTTTTATTTGGCCAGGCATTTGGTAGGCCCCACCAAGGTTGGGTCGGTTTGGGTGGGGGGATTAGGGGAGTGGTTGGGAAGCAAGGGACCTTTCTAAGCTTCCTTGATGGAAAGAGTGGCATATAAATTTAAATAAATAAAATAAACAAAAACCTGCTGCTTCCAAAGCCTTTTAGATAAGAACAGCTGGTCCTAACCTCCTGGGCTTCCTGGTGCCTGCTCACCTCTGCACTCCATTGCATCCTGTTTTGGTGCTGTGACAGCACAGGAGGTGCTTAGACCCAGAAATTCTGTGTCTTGGGATCACAGAGGGCTGTGGTGACATTTTTCCCCTCCGAGAGGGAGGTGGTGGTGTCTCAGGGAGGAGGCAAGCCTGGCTGGCAAGGCACAGCAGAGCTGTGTTGGCACAGCTGGAAAGGGAGACACAGTCTGAAATTCTCAAGGGGCTGGGTAGGGGAAGCTTCTGCTTCTCCCCCTCCCCCCACAGACTGTCTAAAGAGAGCTTTTCAGAATGTCACAATGTATTGTGAGCTGATCCCTCCCTTCGGGATTCTATGGAACATGGGGCTGCCTCCTCAGCCAGGCTTTGTGCTCTAGTTCTAAACTGTTTCAGGGCAGTATGCCAAGAAGAATCCCATATCTGATTGTAGCCACAGGGGAAGCCCAGGTCAGCAGCAAGGAATTACCCTAGTTGGAATTTGGCCAGGACACCGGCGTTATCATCCTGGCTGTCTTGCAAAATGTGCCCTGGCACCTTGCATGGCCATGAGGGTGCCCGACCACTAGTATTGCTTCTCCTCTGGGAAAAGCATCTGTGACAGCAGAACTCTCTTTGACATCCTTGGTTCTTTCTGGATTCTTGCAGCACTTATACTCATACCCATGTGACCCTCTCCTTCTAGTGAGACTACCTGTCCATCCATCCAGCGCAGCTGTCTTATGCGAGTAATCCCTGTCCTACCTAACCATAGCACCATTGCTCAAAGATGCATGTTCTGTGCTGTGTGGAGGAACTGGCTGCAGATGCCTTTCTCTGGCTCAAAGGGTCTGTACTCCCCTTGCAGATGGAGAGGATTTTGCTCTGTAATTACGTGAGCAGCTAAAACTAATCTCCCCACAGGAAGCTCTGTCAGCTTGGGATCTCTCCCAGCTGCTCTTTGTAGGTGACTAGGGCTGATTCCGGAGCAAATGGCCTCTCAAGCGTTACAACTTCCCTTGATAGCACATAAGATTGTTAGTGTTTCCTTCAGCATTGCTGAGCATGGTTCTCCAGGCAATGCATGCTGCCCATCCACGAAGCAGACAGTACTAATAGGCATGAGATTGGTTTCTAAGCAGCCTGGGAGCATGGACTGAATTGCAAATGACAGCAACTAGAACAGAATGACAAAGGGGTGTGGGTATCAGGGTAGTTTCTGCCCAAATGTTGGAGCAAACAGTCACCTGATGTGAGAGCCAAGCAAGATGGGCGGTATAGAGCAATGATCGGGGTGTGGTACTATGTCATTTCTATTCAGTATCACAGCATGAGATGTGAGAACGCACCGCAGTGCAATTTCTTTGTGTCTTGTGTCCCTGGAGCAGAGGCAAGACAGATACCTCTAATCCCAGCCTGTGAACAGCAGCAACCACCTGAGTAACTGGAAATGCTGCTAAAGGCTTTTTCAGCTAGCATAGGAATGTGTTTCCAGAGAGAGCTGGTGAACCATTGTTAACCTCTGAACTGAGACAGAGCCTTTCAGGCAAACAGTCTCCTTTCTGTCAGGTAGTTTAGAGCTGCTTGGCACTGTGACCACCAAAAGGAAAGCTGCTTTGAAAGCCCGGTGACTGGCAATGCAGAAAGACAAGGAAAAGGATCCACAGATCAGAGAGCTTCCTAGTGTCTATTACCATCCTAGTCTAGGTGGAGAAAGATGATCCTGCTTCCAGTCCCTCCCTACAGACAATCTGTTCTGCAGAGGCATTGGGTATTTTCAGACGTGACGCTGGGCTGATTCACCACAGCGAATCTCCGGTGGGGGTGAATGAAACAACCACCCCCTGTGGTCAAAAAAGGTCCCGAACAGACGTTACGGGACCGGGACCAGGGCAGGGAATCGGGCCGCCAGATCACAGACCGGGACAGCACAACAGACGTTACGCTGATCCCCGGCCGTGGTCAAAACACCCACAAGCCACCGGGAAGGGGCAGGACACAGATATGGCCGCCTGAGGGCAAACGGAGCCAGGAGGCACAAAAGGGAACACCCACACAAGGGAAACGGGAAGGGAAGGGGGAGGAGGGAGAAGAGCAGCCCGGGTACCACACACAACAGGCACACAGACAACGGGGGCACAGCGGAACACACAGCACAAGCACACGCCTGGGCGTGCGCGCGCACACACACACACACACTCACACGCACGGGACAGGAAGGGAAGGGAAGACAAGCGGGACCGGACCACACACAAGGCACACCAGGCAAAGGGGGGGG
>QEPC01001485.1:98203-110728 GCA_003113815.1 Sphenodon punctatus
CCCCCCCCCCCCCCCCGTTCCTTCCGACACCATTGCCTTCATCAGGGGTGGGTAAAGTTCCCAGCTGTTCATCAAGATCTTCATATGGCCCAGAGCCATGATCTTTATACATCTCCTGTCTTGCTTCACGCACTCTCACTGTCACACACAGAATTACAGTCGCACACATTCACAGAATCACACACTTACTGATAGAAACACAAATTGCAGCTCTCATGCCAGCTAGCCCTGTCAGACTGGGAACATGTGCTGTGTGGTGCAACACTCATGCTCGGCACCTAACTAACTGCAGCTCTTGCCGACTCCACAAATGCTGGTGAGCTGCCGTTTGCCTACCTCTGCCTTATATTATATCTGCCCTGCATTTGTTCAGTCCATAGTTTGGATTCCTTAGATGCCTGAGGAATGCCCTCGTGTGGCATGAAAGCTTGCATATTCTCACCAGCTACCAGAACCCAGCCTTGAACCTGCACCCTCGGGGGTTCTGGAGCAGTGGCCGGTCCTCCTTTGTCACTCCTTTAGCCTGCTTCAGGCCCAGCCATTCTCTACAAGAAGCCTCCCTGCTTTACCCCAGTCACATCTCTCCCCGTCGTTGCCTTCAGCCCCTGTCACGCCTTCCAGTTTTCTGGTTGGTTGCCAGCCAGCAGACAAGGCTTGCTGGTAGCACCAGAAAGGTGGGAGGAGCAGCACTCATGCTTCCTTCCTTTCCTGCTCTTGCTCTGCTTCCCATTCCTTGTTTCCCAGGCCTTGCTCTTGCTCCTTGCCTTTGTCTCCAGCCCCTTGCTGTGTTTTTGTTTGCCCCAGTCCTGCTCCCCCTTTTCCATTCCCTCCAATAGTACTGTTTTGGCTGGTACAGTAATGGGTTTTGTTACCTTGTACTGGATTTCCAGCAGTGTAAGGTTTGTACTGGATTCAGCAGATAGGAACGGGGGGCATTAATGCCTCATTAATCCATCCAAAGTACCTTGGCTGTTTTTATGGTTATTTATTGCTGGGGTGTGGGGTGGGGCACCTTTTCTCACTTTAACGAGCTTGGGATTTATCAAAGAACAAAGAAAGGTAAGACCCAGGCAGGAGGGAGGTGTGTTCCTGGGATCAAGGTAAAAACTAAAAAAGGTAGGAAGTGGTGTGTGTGTGTGTGTGTGTGAGAGAGAGAGAGACGATTCTTTAGCAAGCTGAAAGGAACGGTCACTGCTTCCACCTGTGATCCTCTCTCTGCCTTTAGAACTAAAACTTTAGAGCCAAAATCAGTACGCACATTTGAGAATGTTGACATTTTAATAGGCTGAGTTATAACTTGAACCATCAGTCCTGCACATACAGACATATGTGGGGACAAAGCCTCTCACAGAGACATCCTTTTTTCCAGCTGAACCCCAAAGTTAGTCAGTTGGCTATTACAGATTCTTGTAAACACATGCAGATTTATCCAAATTAGGGATGGCATGAAGTGTACTGATTTCTCTCAGATGTTGGAGGGAATGCCTTTTCCTGCCCTGGTTTCTTAGTCCTAGGCCTGATCTTGCACCTCAAGCCCCACAACTGCCCACGTAACCCTTACACCAACAATAGTTGGTCCAATAAAAGATATACAGTGCGCTACTTTCTTTTCATTTCTAGGCCCATTGAAGCACACAGGGTTTCATCCTAAATTCTTTCTCCACTGCTGTATAGACAGATTGTTAGATTGTAAGCTCTGGAGCAATGGCTGCCCTGCACACTAAACAATCTGACTCTTCCAAAGAGACTCACTCTTTGGGTTGAGGGTCACCTCACCGTCCCTTCTAGGTTGTCAGGCTTGTACTGAGCTTTTCTATGTGATGTATTACAAATGCAGCTGTGCTTCTTTGCTCTGGTGGCTTCATAAATTGCCTACTCCCCAGCTCCATTCCCCACAAGGGGAGGGAAGGAAATCTACATGTGCTTGCCATCTGTGTGGTTTCTTTGGGAGGCCAGTAGCTGTAGAAGCAAGGATTGTACATGGATGTTTCAAGTCTCGTAAAACAACTCCCTTAGCTGCCAGGAATTCCTTGGAACCCCTCTGTTTCTTCCTGGCATTTGCCTACTTTACAAGCCCTTGATTTTCATGGTGTTATAAGAGGACAGAGGCAGAACCTGGAGTTCCAATTAGCTGTGGGCACAGGTCTTCCTTGTAAGTCTCTCTCTCTCTCTCGTTTGAGAAATCTGAAATCCCTTGGCTGGTATGTGCTGTGTGAGAGGGGAATGGAGTCCTGATGGTAACATGATTTATAGGCTGCTTGTTCACAGAGTGTCTGAGATTTCCTGAAAATAACATTTTTGCAGAGGCAGTTTACAAAAGGTGGGGATCGTGGTCTCTTGTCAGAGCCAAGCGACTGCAGGGACAGGGGTTTCAGAAGACTGTTTCCATTAGAGAACTCTTTTGTATGCTTGAGCCCTGCAAAGATGGCTAGCCTTTTGTCTGGGGCAAATAAAATAAAGCTGCAGCTTTAATTTGTTTTATGGGGGCTTGCAGTGAGTAATGCATCTCCTTTCAAGCTAAAATCACACACTCCTGGACAAGAATAATCAAACTGTGCCTGTGTGACCAGACAGGTGGAATGCATTCTCCTGCTATTCTGTGTAGATAGAGCCTCAGCCTCTGACCCTTCCCATTCAGAGGTCTGTTTTCCTAGCAAAGTGAACAAAAGACATGGGTGTGACATGGGTCATGAGCTTCTGAGCATGCCTGAATTCACGGTTACACATAGGGTTGCCATATATACAAATGTTTACTGGTCACTTATGAGAAATACAGGTTGCAGTGCTACGTTGGATCCAGTGTAGTCCTGCAACCTATATGTCTCATAATTGTCCAGTAAAAAATTGCATATATGGCAACCCCAGTTACAAAGCAGCATAAGCAGGCCTCATGTTTGTGCACACTCGTACATCTGCCTACCTGGGGGCTGCTGCCAGGGGACTTCAGAGCTTGTGGTGTGGCTGTAGTGCAGGCACAGCTTGGACAGAGTAGGAGAGTAGGATCGATGTCACCTACTTCCCAGCTCTACTCTCCCCTCCACTCTCACTGTATTAGTCAGGACAGGGTTGTGGAGAATCTCTCCATGTGAAGGTAGTAGGGACTGTGCACTGCTATTGGGCTTGGACTTGCCAGGGACTACTGATACGGTAGGTACTAGGGATGGAAGTATTGGCGAATTATTGGTTACCGGTTTTATCGGTATCGGATTAATCTGATATCGAATTTATCGGTATATCAGTTTTTTAACATTGCCGATTTTTAGATCTTTAACACTGCAGCCATTTAAAAAATGGCCACAATGTTAAAGATCCAAAAAATTGGCAATGTTAAAAAACAATATACCGATACCGATACTATCGGTATTATTGGATTAATCCGATATCGCCAATTATCGGCATTATTGGATTAATCCGATACCGATAGTCCCATCCCTAGTAGGTACATAGGTGTCCTGGGTGGAAAACCCCAAAGTATGCCCTAGGCTTTCTTTGGAGTGAATTTAGTACTGCCAAATTGGAAATTCTTTATAACAGATCACAGGAGTGGATGCTCCCCTCTACTCCTGCTACCCATAATGCCTCATTCCCAGGCATCCTACAAACAATTGTCTGATTGTTAGAGTTAGTAACTTGGAATTGGGACTCCTGGCTTCTAGTCCTGCTGTACCACTCTGACCTTCGGCAAACTGCATGACCTCTCCGGGCCTTGTCTTCCTCATCTATTCAATGAACCTAACTAGATTTAACTCCTTGGGGGTTGTAAGGCACTTTGATCTTCCAAGTGAGATGCTGTACAAATGCAAGAAACTATTAACTAACCCCTCACATCCCTCTCCTCATCCCAGAAAATGTGGCTATCAACATTGGTGCCTACTGGAGTCTAAGTTTTCTTTAGCAGTCTTAAGTTTTCAATAGTCTCTAACTTCTCTTCCAAACTGGAAGCCTTGTATGCAGCATGGCCCCGGCACAGAAGGACTTGGTACAGTTTTAGTAAATTGTTAGATTTGACTTTTTTTGTACTCAGTGATTTTAAAAAGGAACAACAAATCTCAAATGTGGAGTTGGTTTTCTGAAGTGATGAACGTATGAGGTCCAGTGGGAATACAGGCATTCAGTCACCCATTTCAGTTTCTGGAGATAATTAATAAGTATCTTTGCAGAAATAAACACACATGCTGGTTAGGAATTAGCATGCAAGCCCCTTTTACTAATCAATTCCCTCTTCTTTTCCAGAATTCTTTGAAGAAAAGGGGATCACGGTCTGTTGGGAAGACAGAGAAGAAGCCATCAGTCCAGGTACCCATGCCATTAAGATCCAAGATTTTGCTCAGCCTAGACTCAGGCCATGGACGGCATTGCAGAACTCCGTGAGTGCTGGTCATCTTGAGGGCTGTAGTTCTGGCCACTCTTGGTAGAGAAGTAAAGCTGTTTTATCTTGGACTTGAAAGTGGCATTTTCCACACTTCTGTTGTCCTGATGAGTAAAGTTACCTTCTGTATAATGGAGTTATGGGGAGTGCCTTTATGGTGAAAGGGTCTGGAATGTAGCTCCTTAAATATAGAATTCTGAGTTTCCAAGTGGGCGCTAAGTCAGTCCACTAGCTGCTTGGAATGGGTCAGACCAACATGGTTTCTACTAATGCAAAGATCCCACTTAATGGAGGATAGGCTGGAGCTTCTCTTTGGAGAATATGGCCGCTCACTCGATGGCTTCGTGTCCATGTGGAATTCTGTGTTGGCGGAGGCCGTCGACTGTGTGGCTCCCAGGCATCCGCTCCCAAATTGCAGACAATGCAGCTCCCCATGGTAGACGGAGGAGCTGCAGTGGATGAAGCGGGAAGGGCGGCGGTTAAAGCGACGGTGGCGTCACTCGCATGCTGAAGTTGATAGATTGCAGAATAGAGTCCGGTTATGTACCTATGCCGTTGCGGTGCGGACAGCAAAAAAGGTTTTCTTTGCTGCCCTCATTGCATCCACTAAGTACTGCCTGGCTGAGCTGTTCCGGGTGGTGTGGGGGCTGGTCAGTCCGGCCTCCCTCTGCCTGGACTTAGAATCATCAAATGCACGCTGTGATTTGTTTGTGTACTTTTTTGCAGATAAAATTGCTCAAATTCACCACAGTTTTGATGCAACTTTTTTTAGCAGTGGGTGGGTCAGAGGCAGTAGAAGCTGCCTCTTGTCCTGTTCAGTGGGATGAGTTTCAGGTTGTGTCGCCTTCGGATGTCGGGGATACTCTTGGGACTGTTCAAGCCACTTATTGTGAATTAGATCCATGCCCGTCCTGGCTGGTTAAGGCTAGCTGGGAGACATTGGGGCCATTGCTGGCGAGGATAGTCCAACGACTCCCTTGGGGAGGGCAGGGTGCCAGACTGCCTCAAGGAGGCGGTGGTGTGGCCCCTGCTCAAGAAGCCATCTTTGGATGTTGCCGTCCCGGCCAGCTATCGGCTAGTCTCAACCTTCCCTTTTTAGGGAAGGTTATTGAATGGGTGTGGTGGCTCAGCAGCTTCAGGAGCATTTAGACCGGGTCAATTTTCTTGATCCCTCGCAGTCTGGCTTTCGTCCAGGTTATGGCATGGAGACTGCGCTTGTGGCCTTGGTCGACGACCTCTCCCGTGAGTTGGACCGGGGTCGTTTGACCCTGTTGATCCTGTTAGAACTTTCGGCTGCATTTGATACCGTTGATCATGAGCTGTTGGTGACTCGGCTGTGGGACCAGACAGGGATTAGGGGGACTGTTCTTGAATGGTTCAGCTCTTTCCTGGCTGGGAGAACCCAGCGTGTGGTGCTGGGGGAGTTTTCCTCTTCTCCCCCCCCCCCACCCCCCGAGGCCTCACGTCTGGGGTTCTGCAGGGTTCCATTCTATCCCCTCTCTTGTTCAATGTGTACATGCAGCCTTTGGGGGAGGTTGTCAGGGAGTTTGGTGTGAGGTGTCATCAATATGCTGATGACACCCAGCTATATCTCTCATTTTCATCTAACTCAGGCCCGGCAGTCTCGGTGCTTACCCAGTGTTTGTCAGCTGAGGGGGATTGGATGAGGGCGAGCCGCCTGAAATTAAATCCTGACAAGACGGAGATGATGGTTCTGGGGAAAGCCAAGGGAATGTTGGCCCCCATCATTGATGGGGGGTCCGTCCTCCCCTGGTTTCTCAGGTCCAGAGTCTGGGGGTGCTCCTGGACCCGCAGCTCTGCCTGGATGTCCAGGTGGCAGTTGTGGTGAAGGGGGCATTCTGCCAGTTACATCTGGTGCATTAGCTTAGACCGTATGTCTTGGACTCTGATCTGGCCACAATCACCCATTCTTTTATTATCTCAAGACTGGACTACTGTAATGCACTCTACGTGGGGCTACCCTTGGTGCTGGTTTGGAAGCTGCAGCTGGTGCAGAATGCGGTGACCCGTCTAAGGGATGTTGTAGCTTGGGTCTGGGCCAGGCTGCAAGGAATGTCCCTTGAAGATACAGCAAGTATGGCTAGAACATCAACTTCTGATAGTCTAACATTTGTGAGGAAACTGTTAAAAAATCAAGTCCAGGTCTAAACTCTGATTGCTAAACCTACATCTTGATCATGCACTTTGGGAAATGCGTGTGAGATACATGCCAGCATCAACACAATGGTGCCACTGGGATGATCAGGTGTCTGCCTCAGCCACCTTTTGATACAGTCCAGGTGCCTGTTAGACAGTCTGGCCCTGTACATTTCCAAATGTCTAGCCTGTGTACCCCTGCCCTGCTATGATCACTGGCCAATTACAGCAGTCTCCAACCAACATGTCTCCCGTAACAAGAGAAAGGACTTAATCCTTCATGTACAATTGAGTTTAAGTGCTTTCTCATTACACTACCATAGTGTAAAGAGGCAGAGCTTGTGTTTTAGCAGAAGGAACTAAAGCTTTTTATTGCTCATGAAATCCTTCTTGTTTGAAGGCTAACATCAGCACTTGAAAAGCAAGGAAGAACTGACTGGTGAAATCTTCATCACATGTAGGTTTGATTTTTAGACTCTGGTGTTCAAATGCTTGGGACTAAGCTGATGAAGCTGCACTCTAGGGTACTGCATTTCAAATAGCAATGGAATATCTTGGATACACAGCCTATAAACCCTGCAGCAATGCCTAGGGTCAGAGTGTGATTGTTAACAAGACCTTGTAGTGCAAAGAAAATGGCATGAATGTGATGCAACTGAATGAAGATTAGAAGGAATTCCACCACAGTCCCTTGCACTGTTAATTTTAATGAATTTGTAGTCTTCAGGAGGACCTTAGTGAGAATAAAATTAATGTTTCAATGTACACCGGTATCTGGCATGGTTCCACTAAGGCAATGAAGCCCTCCTGATTTACAGAAGCTGGGGATTTGGGCCAAATTCTATATTAGCCATACTTGGAGGCCAAAGAGAATGGAAGACACACATGCATATGCAAAGTAGGCATTGGAATAGCAGCTTTATCTTCCCTACGAAGACTGAGAAAGGGCCAGATTTCATGAGTTGTTGACCTAGAGTAGGTATCTTTCTCTCTGTCTCTCACACAGCAGTGGGGATAAGACTGACAGCTCTCTGTCCACCAGGAAATATGTGGCAGTGTTTCACCACAAAGCCTATGTTGCTCTTGAAAAGGAGTTTACATTTGCAAAATGTTTCTCATGTAGGGAACAGTCTAAAAATGTGGAGGACTGCTCTGAAATCTAGTTTCTCTGCCCTTTTCATTTGTGGCTTTTCTTCTGTTGCTGGAAGAGTTCATGCAACACAGCTGGGTTTTCCTGAAGGTGTAATGCCCCCAAATTCACCAGACTGTCAGTCATGGTCTCCAAGTAGCCAGCTGTTCCAATTCACACCATCTTGGGGTGATTTCAGACGTTATGCTTCCTGGAGTCACCACGGTGGATTCCCAGTGGTGGTGAACCACCCCCCGTGGTCAATAAAGGCCCGAACAGACGTGACGGGAGCGGGACCACAGCAGGGAATCGGACCGCCAGATCACAGCCTGGGGCGCCGCAACAGACATGAAGCCAATCCCCAGCCGTGGTCAAAACACCCAGAAGGAGCCGGGCAGGGGCGGGACACAGACAGGGCCGACTGAGGGCAAATGAAGCCAAAAGGGAACGCCCACACAAGGGAAACGAGAGGGGAGAGGGAGAAGAGCTGCCCAGGTACCCCACACAACTGGCAGGCAGTCCCGGAACGGGGGGCCCCAGGGAGTCCAGGCACAGGCACAGCGGGAGCACACACGGAACACGGAGCGGCACGGAAACAGTCCAGAAGGCACACTCGGAACTCAAGCGCCAGCAAGGGGGCAATGGAGGGGAGACAGGAGGTCCAGGACAGTGCAGCAGGTCCAAAGTCTGTCTCTGTCTCGCACACGCGCACACACACACACACACACACCGAGGGGGGCAGGCCGGGGGCCCCAGAACCCCGAGATCACATGGGCACCCAGGAGGGGGGGTGGCTGGAGAGCAGAAGGGGGCACAGGCAAACGAGGATGGTCAGCAGCACCCCGGGGAGCCGGGGGGGGGAGGGGGTTGGCGGTCAGGGCGCCGGAGGTGGACAATGGAGACGGCAGCCACGGAGGGGAACACCGGGGGCAGAGACAATCCCGGGCGCTTGCCTCAAAGCCGAAGTAACAAAGGCCAAAGCTTAGGTTCGCATAAGCAACCGACAGACTGTCCGGGCAGCTCAGCAGCAATTGCACCGCCGGGGTATGCCACAGGTCGCACAGGGCCATGGTCTCGTGGAAGGACCATGGATGGGGGGCCCCATGGAAGCCCGGTGGAAGCACAGCCAGCCATTGTCCAGCACGCCAGGGAGAATAACACCATGGACAGGGGGGCCCACATTCCTTCCAGGGGCGGGAGGGGGCTCAGGGGGGCACCAAGGCCGGCCAAGAAAGCCACAGGCCGCAACATTGTATGGCAACAGAGCGAGGCGTGGGTTGCAGACCCAGCACAGCTGCAGGAACCGAGCACAGAGACAGGACAGCCGACACACTAATCAGGCCGACAAGGACACGATGTTGCCAACTGGGAGAGGTGGGAAGTGATGACAGGAGACATGCAGCTGTAGGCTGCACGCCCGTGTGCGCACCACCCCGTGCGCACGGCTCCTGCCAGGGACAGCAGGTGCGCTCAATACCGTGCACCTGCCGCCCGCCCTGCAGGAGTCAGCACAGGCAGCCAGGGGGCGGGGGGGACGCCCATCCCAGCCTGTGTCAGGGCCGCCAGCGGCCCCCCCGGGGCTCACCTCACCATGGAGCAGGACAGGTTGGATGCACGCTGGATGATCCTTGCGCTCTGTGCCGAGTGGTACTGCGCGCACACCGATCAGCTGCGCATCCAGACCTCTGAGGTGCACCTGGGCACCCGCCTGCGGGTTACCGTGGCCTGGAGCGCTGCAGGGACCCACAGGCGCTCCCTGACCTGGCTCAGGGCGCAGCGGGTGTCCGGGACGGACTTACAGGCTGTGAGCTGCAGCCAGACCAGGCCTGTGGCAATCCGCGAGGCGGCCGGGCACCTCCAATGGAGGAGGGAGACCATGCGCCGGGCCGCCCTGCTCGCTATGCCCATTGCCCGGCGGCTGTGGGTCACGGAGCGGGCCCAGAGCTGGTCGTCCCGGGTGCTGGCTCAGTGGGACGAGGCAGCCTGGAGGGCACACTTTCGGATGGACAAGCTCACCCTACTGCAGCTCGCGGAGCTGCTCACACCCTGGTTGGAGCGACAGCACACCCCCATGAGGAACCCCATCCCCATGGTCCAGTGGGTGGCCATCAGGGTCTGGGCCCTGGCAATGCCGGACTCCTGCCGGCCCGTCTTGCAGCACTTTGGTGTCGGGGTGAGCACCGTGGCCTGTATCCTCCGGGTTGTCTGTGAGGCTGTGGAGGGCGTTGTCCTGGACCGGGCGATTCAGCTGGTGGATCAGGGGACTGTGATGGCTGGCTTCGTGGCTGGAGGGTTCCCCAACTGCATGGGTGCCGTGGACAGCACCCACATCGAGATCCTCCACCCCTCTGCGGGGGAGGCCGCCGAGTACGTCAACAGGCACGGGTATCACTCCCTGCAGCTGCAGGCAGTCATGGACCACTGGGGGAGGTTCATAGACATCTTCATGGGCATCTCCGGGCACAGCCACGAGTCCCGGATCATGACCATCTCCCCCTTTTATGCCCAGATGTCCCGTAGGGACTTTGCAGACATGGGGATGGATGCCGCCCTGTATCCTGGGGGACCCGGCCTACCCCCTCACCCGGTGGCTGATGAAGGTATACCTGGTTGCTCGGACCCCGGCGGAGGCGCTCTACAATACCCGCCTGTGTGCCAGCAGGACCGTGGTCGAGTGGGCATTTGGGGCCCTCAAACAGTGCTGGAGGAGCCTCGCTGGCCGACTGGGCTGCACAGTGGAGACCTCGGCCCTGGTGATCGGTGCCTGCTGCGTGCTGCACAACGTGTGTGAGACCGATGGGGCCACCCTTGAATACCCCATGCTTATCCGCCCTCCCGGCCCAGTGCCTCTGTATGTGAACGTGGACAACCCAAGGCAGTACCGTTACGCAAAACGCATCCGTGCCGCCCTAGCCAGGCACATCAGCCGGGAGGCCCAGGCGTGAGGGTGCCCACCACCTGGCCCACCCGCCTGGGGGCGTCCCTGGGAGAGGCCCCATGGGCAGGGTCCACACTCCCCCACCACCTCTGGGCCCCTGAACTGACCACTGGAGGCGATTGTGTAATCTGTGCATTTTATTTTAACACCCGCTTACCCATGCCCCCCCAACCCCCTCTCAGACTGCCCTTGTTCCCCTGGCCCCCGTGTTTCCTGGGGCGTCCCCTCGAGCGCCCTGTGGGCGGCATAGAGCTGTGGGAGCTGCCCTCCCCCCCACAGTGTCCGGGATGCCTCGGTGTCCAGAGGGGCAGGCGGTGGTGGGAGGGAGGGAGGACCCGGGGGGGCACCCCTGGGCGGCTGCTCCCTCTGGAGGCCAATAGGGACCGGGAGGTGGATGCAGGGCCCCTGCTGACGTGGAGACGGTTGGGGAGGCGGTGGGGGCGCCGAGGGGCCCGGCATGGGCCCTGGGCAGGCAGGGTACCCGGCGGGGCGGCTGCCATAACATAGACGCACATAGTACCCACGTGCAGAAGCAAGGAGGTCCCAATGTCATGGGACCTGTCCATCTTGGCTGAATGCTCCCGCACCATCCCCTTGATGGCCTGGTCCAGCCGCCCGAATGTCTCTACCTGCCTGTTGTGTTCCCGGTGCTCCCGCCGCCGCTCCAGGCACACCTCTGC
The DNA here is from genome assembly GCA_003113815.1 of Sphenodon punctatus. Lineage (NCBI taxonomy): Eukaryota > Metazoa > Chordata > Lepidosauria > Sphenodontia > Sphenodontidae > Sphenodon > Sphenodon punctatus. The sequence goes on from QEPC01001485.1 coordinate 109,477, forward strand.
CTGGAGCCTCTGGTCCATTGCCTCTGCCCGCTCCAGGGAGCGCTCTATGGCCGCCTCCGTGCGGTCCATGGCTGCGATCATCTGCTCCCCCTGTTCTGTGGTAGTCTGGACAATGTCCTCCATCTGGTCCTTCCTCCGGTGCCGTACCCGTGCCCGGTGCTCCCTCATCCGCTGGGCTGGGGGCCCGGGCCTGGGTTGCTGTGACCCCTCTGGCTGTCCTGTAGGGTACATAGTGGTTAGTCGCCCTGGGCGCCCGCCCCTCCTGGCCCCCGCCCTCCCTTTCCCGTCCCTCCGGGGCCCCCATCCCGCCCTGCATGTACCGGGTCCTCCACTCGGTCTCCTCGGGGGCCCCCCCGTCCTGCCAGTGTGCCTCACCTGGGTCCTCTGGCTGCTGTGCGCCGGTCTCCTTGCCTGCCTGCCTCTGGTGCCAGGGCATTCCGTACCCTGTGGGGTAGGGGTGGTGGTTGGTGGTGGGCTTCCGGGGTGTCCAGGCGGCTCCCTGACCCGTGTCGCGGGCTGTCAGGGCCAGGTGGGGCCTGCCCCCTGGCCAGGCCGTCCCCAACCCCCCTTGCCCCGGGTCCATCCCCCTGTCCTTGCTTACCCTTGATGCTTGCTTACCGTGCTTGCTTAACCTTGATGTCTATCTCTGATTCCTCCAAGGCCGGCCCCTCCGTGTTGCTGTGCTCCCCCTGTGACCACTGGCTGAGGGTGATGAGGGTGCCGGCCTTGGAGTCCGCCAGTCCGGCCAGGGGATGGGGGCTCTCCGGGCTGCTGTCTGGGGGGGGAGGCTGCTGGTCCCCAAGGTCCCGGGGTGTTCCTGCTGGGGGTCTGGGGCCCTGGAGCGGGTGCCTTCTTGTGGGGTGGCGAGGGGAGGGGGTACCTTGGCCCGTTCCCTGCCCTGGACCACAGCGGTCCCCACGAGCTGTGGGGCAACTATTGAACCCTTCATATGAATGATGCGGTTCGGGGCATCGTAGAAGGGGGCGGTCCGGAGTCCGTGTCCTGACCGCTGGTGGTTGTCCCTGATGGCCTTGTACCCCTTCTTCAGCTCTTTGGCCTTGGAGCGGCACTGTGCTACTGTCCGGTGATGCCCCGCCGCCTCCATTTCCCACACTATCTCCCTGAACACGTGCTCATTCCTCTGATTGAGCACGAGCTCCAGCTGATGCTCCAGGGTTCCCCAGATGCGGATAAATTCCTGGGTTTCTTGGAGACCCCACTGGCCCCCTCGGTGGTACGGCCTTCTCCCCCT
>QEPC01001485.1:111860-148104 GCA_003113815.1 Sphenodon punctatus
GAGAGAGAGAGAGTTGAGTGTCATCAGTGTAGAGGTGATATTGGAAGTCATGGGAGGCAATGAGTTTGCCTTGGGACAGGGTATAGATAGAGAAGAGGAGAGGGCCAAGGACAGAGCCTTGGGGAACACCAACCGAGAGGGGAAGGGAGGAGGAGGTGGAGTTGGCCAGAGACGCATTGAAGGAGCAGTCAGAGAGGTAGGAGGAGAACCAGTTGAGGACAGTCACGGAAGCCAAGGGAGTGAAGTGAGTCCAGCAAGAGGGAGTGATCAACAGTATCAAGGGCAGCAGAGAGGTCAAGGAGGACAAAAATGGAGTAGAGGCGATTAGATTTAGCCATAAGAAGATGGTTGGTGATTTTAGCGAGAGCAGTTTCAATAGAGTGAAGGGGATGGAAGCTAGATTGTTTAATGTAAGACAAGTGGATTCTTTGAGTAGAAAAGGGGGCATGTTTCCCCTCCAATTGCCCTTATTGTTATGAAATTTTGTTTCCCTACTGGGTGAAACAAAACTGGTAGGGGAGGTCGTGAGAAGGTTTGACGTTCAGTGTTTTCAATATGCTGGTGACACTCAGCTCTGCCTCTCTTTTTCATCTGACCCAGACCTGGAAGTCTCAGTGCTTGGTGGCTGTGGGGGACTGGATGAGGGCGAACCAGCTGAGACTGAATCCCGACAAGACAGAGGTGATGCTGGTCGGTAAGGCGATGGGAGTGACATCCCCCGTCATTGACGGGGTGTGTCCCCCGGTGGTCCCTCAGGTTTGGAGTCTGGGGATGCTCCTTGACTCCCAACTCTGCCTGCGTGTCCAGGTGGGGGGCGGTGACAAGGAGCACTTTCCACCAGTTACATCTTCTGCGGCAGCTTCGGCCATATGTATTGGACTCTGACCTGGCCACCATCATCCATGCCTTCATTACCTTGAGATTAGACTACTGTAACACACTCTACGTAGGGCTGCCCATGGAGATGGTCCGGAGGCTGCAGCTGGTGCAGAATGCGGCAGCTTATCTCCTTATGGGGACGGGCCGCCGTGAGCACATTACACCTGTGCTCCATTTGCTGCATTGGCAGCCTGTTGTCTTCCGGGCCCAATTCAAGGTGCTGGTGCTTACCTATAAAACCCTAAACGGCTTGGGCTCTACCTATCTGCGGGACTGCCTTGCTCCCCGGGCCCTGGACTGATCCCTGTGGTCATCCGGGGGCATCTTTCTTGAAGTTTTTCAGGGGGTGACGATGGAGAGGGTGTTTTCGGTGGCTGCACCTAGACTGTAAAACTTCCTCCTGGCAGAGGCCCAGCTGGCCACAAACCTCCCCTCTTTTCAATGAACGTGCAAAACCTGGCTGTTCCGCTAGGCCTTTGGTGGGGAGATGGGTAAAGGGAGGGGGGTAGAGGGTTAGGGTGGGTGGGTTATATATGTTTTTATCTTCTCCTATCAATGTTTGTTTTTAATGTTCAAGATTGTTTTTATATTATTATTTACTATTTTCTTTTAAGTTTATAAGCTTCCCCAAGCTGCTTTGGCAGGAGAGGCGGGGTAGTAAGCTTTTAAAAATTAAAATAAATAAAATACTTAACTTTGGGCCTTCTAAACTGCTACCAAATTTGGCTAAAATTGGTCTGCGGGAATCAAAATTATTTAGGGGATGGGATGGGGGACACATGCACACAGAATGTGGTTACGTAAGCTGTCTTTTCATAGGCCATCAGGCTAAGAATTAGAAACGTCTCGCAAAGAAGAATACTTGACCTAGGCTAGTTATATGATCTTGCTAATGTAGCTCCCTCCTACCTCTCTTTGTGTCACTGATGGTGTCTTGTCAGAATTCTGGACAGTAAGCTCTTCAGGGCAAGGGCTTTGTGAGATGCCTAGCATACTTATGGTCTTGATGCCAATAATTTTACATGAAATATGGGGCTCTTGTAGTACCGAAGTGTTATGAGGTGCTTGGGAGCTGGAGCAAAGAATATTACCTGAACACCTGCTCCCTTGCTACAAAGATTCATTTCTCACCCCCCCCCCCCCCAAAGGCCCCACCTCCCGGGCCTCTAGCGCCTAATCCAAGCGCGCCCGAGGGTTTCTCGCGTTCACACTGCAACGGAGCACACAACTTCTCCCCCCCCCCCCCCCCAAAGGGGAGAGAGCAAGTGCATGTAGATCACAGGGAGAAGATCTATGTGCTATAACCTTTGACGTCTTTGATCCATGATTGATTATTCATTTTGAGATTCCCTTGGGTGCTTACCTGCACATATTTGACTGGCTTAGTTCAAAATGTGATTTATTTCAAGTGGAAGCAGTGTAAAGAGGGAATCAGACATTCAGTAGCTCTGGGTGAGCTTTGTCCAGATTCTAAGTACTTAGTGCTTGTGGCTTAGTGATGCTAAGTGCATTGATGTGCAAGTATAAGGCAAAGGCCATGCTTTTCTTAAGGGATCTGCTCCCATTTAGGCACCTTAATAAGGACACGGGCTGCAGTCAACAAAACACTTACTGCTGGCTTCAGTGGGCCTACTCCTGAGTAAGAGGCTTATGGATTGCAACCAAGATTTTCAAAAGTGTTCTGCGGAAAATTGAGCCCTTCCTTAGGTTGAATTCTTGTGACAATCCTAGCCAACTGAAACCACTGAGAACTTAAAAATCAGACCCTGTTGGAGTACATTCAAGGCTATATTCCACCTTCCTTTATGTAGAGGGATGTCCTTGAACCACACTGCTGAGGTCGTGCTTAGAATTCTGAGAGAGTATGAACTGTGTGGACAATTGGCCATAATGATCCCTGCTTTTTCATCAGTAATTCCCTCCCTCAGTTGGAGTAAGCAGTGCTTTTTGTGGATGAGGCTGATGCAAAAAAATTCCATGAGCTTGAAACAACGTAGGACATTTACAGAGTTAATAATAGCTGCTTCTCAACTGTGGCTGATGCAATTTGAGGCATAACTGTTGAATTTGAATGTTTGCACTGTATTGGCCATCTGGAAAGGAGATCTTGAGTGCCTGACGGAGCCTTTGCTGGGAGGGATTTGTCAGAGTTTTCTCTCTTTGAGCCATGAAAACAGGAAATGAAATGAGCTCAATGCAATTTACAACCAATGGCCACTTTGTATGAGGTAATATTCGGGGGGGGGGGGAGAGACATCTAAATCTCCAAAGAACAAGAGGGAGTCCAGTAAAAACATTTTGCTGTACAGTTTCCTAACGGTTTTGCTTTGGAGAGCCTTGAACTTTGACAGTAGGACTAAGGTTTCCCTCCCTGCCTTCTCAGGACAGGAAATAGAATCTGCCCTATCAGAATTCTGTGTGCAGCTGTTTTGTGTCTATTGTTTGCTTTTGAAATGAGACAGTCACATCCTGCAGCCCCAAACGCTGGGTGGCAACCTCCCCTTTAGCCCCATGGGGCATTTTGAAAGGATCCCTGTGGCCCACTCCCTATTTCTGTGGGTCATCTTTCTCTTTCTTTTGGCTTGTGAGGCTTGTGTTGGAGGTGGGGAGGAAGGTCAGGCAGATGGGGGCGGCTCTCCATGATCTCTTTCGAAGGCTGAGATGACAGACACTCTGGCGCTAGCTCAGATCAGCACTGGCTCTTTCCTCATCGTCAGCCCAGTAGGGATAACACTGGGAGCCATGGGATGAAACGTAATTTAGGGAAAGGCTAATCTGCCTCTGCTAAGAAAGCCTTTCCTTGTGGAGATCTGAAGAATAGTCCAAGAAAGAGCCCCCAGCTTGATTTAAAAACAAACTAGACTGAGCATTAGAAAGGAGCATCTCTGGCTTTTGGGAATGGGGCTGGAAGGGAAATAGCAGGCTTTTATCCATCACCGACTTTATCCCTAAATATGCAGAGACATTGTGGCAGGAAGGGGCAAACGCTTAAGGAGCTGTGGATAGACAGGCCTCGGACTGTTGGTGGTTGTTGGGAACTGTATGAAAAACTATTTATTCTGAAAGCGTACCTCCAACATGCTTTATCCCTAGACAAAAGAGATCTATTTTTTGCAAACAGTATCTCTGTTGTTGATTAAAGTGCAGATGTGTCCAGAACAGCACGAGACAGAAAACACAAACCGTTTCTGTCTCCCACAGAGCTTACAGTCTAAGCAAGGAGGGCATGATTAGGCAGGGGGCCTTGGGGAACTCAAGGAGAGTGTTGTTTTGTTGTCAGACTAGCTACTCTTTAGGGTTTCTGCAGAAGCAGGTTGATGCAAAAGGCTTCAGTACTTGCAAAGCTGCTACACGCTTTCAGGAGGAAACCTGTCATCCTTCCATATGGAATCCAAGTGCTGGTTCATGAAGTAAAGTTTGGATCAATGTTAGTCACAGCTGGAGCCAAAGTAAAAATGCCAGGAGAGCTTTTGGGACTGAGGGCCCAGGCTGATCAGTGCCCCTTTGTGGTTGACTGTTGGATATCTCTCATTTAGTCTTTCCCAAAGTAAAGCTTGTTCACAACTATTGCAAGATTTGCAGGTTCTATATGAACTGACACTGAAGATTTGAAGGACAATCTTTTGGTAATGCCAGAATTATTGCTACTGGCCAGTTAACTTTTTCTCTCTAAAAATGGCCCAAATCAGTCTAGAAATTTAAAAGACCAGCTCTGCCCTTAGGTTTGAGGAGACTGTGACTTTGGCTCCCAGGATGTGCCTAGCAAATCCAAAGGCAGAATTTGACAATTAGTGTTCTTGGAATCATTGAGTCACTAATCATCAGCAGATCTTCTATCATGGCCTTCCAACATACTTGGATATTGTTAATAAGTTGCATTTAGGTGGCTTCAAAATTTTAACCCAGGTGCTTAGGAGAGCTGGAAGGAGTATTGATTTTTTTCAACAAAAAGTAGCCTGTCTTAAAGTTTAGTTTCTAATTTGTACCATTTTCCCCCCTGCCCCCCTTAGGAGGACAGTGCAGACTTGAAGTGTCAGTTGCATTTTGCAAAGGAGGAGTCTGCTTTGATGTGCAAGAAACTGACAAAGCTAGCCAAAGAGAATGACAGTATGAAGGAGGAGCTCGTGAAATACCGGTCCTTGTACGGGGACCTGGATAGCTCCCTCTCCATAGAGGAGTTGGGCGACTCCCCTCATTCCAGAGAGGCAGAGCTGAAGGCTCATCTGAAGCTTGTAGAGGAAGAAGCCAACATCTTGAGTCGGAGGATAGTTGAGCTTGAGATTGAAAACCGAGGGCTGCGAGCGGAGATGGATGACATGAAGGGACAAGGAGACAAAGAGCTCATAGGACAAGACTTACAGTTTGCTTTCTCCTCGGCAAACTGGGGGGAATCTGGTGAGAGCTTGATGGAGCTGAGGCGACACCTGCAGTTTGTGGAGGAGGAGGCAGAGCTCCTGAGGAGATCACTGATGGAGTTAGATGACCAGAACAAGCTCCTCATGAATGAGCTCAATAAGTACAAGTCAGATCACGATCTGGATATCACCTTGTCCGAGGACAGTTGTTCAGTGATCAGCGAGCCCTCGCAGGAGGAGCTGGCCACCGCCAAGGTCCAGATCAACGAGTTGAGTGGCAAGGTCAAGAAGCTGCAGTATGAGAACCGCGTGCTGCTCTCCAACCTGCAGCGCTGTGACCTGGCCTCCTGCCAGACCGCACGGCCTATGCTGGAGACCGATGCCGAGGCAGGTGATTCTGCCCAGTGCGTCCCATCTCTTTGGAGAGAGATGCCTGTTGGGGGGGAGAACGACACCAATGAGAGAGCACCTGGCAATGGCAATAGCAAGTCTCAGGACAACAGCCCCTGCCGTTTTCTGAAATCCAAGGACTTTGAGACTCTGCTTGATGTCAGGGACCAGGCTGCACTTGTCAGCAAAGCCATCGATGTCCTGATCTCCGATGCAAATGGCTTCACCACCAGCCTCAAGCTGTGCCTGGATAATGACTGTGCTGAGCTGGTGCTGAATGAGACGATGGACAACAGTGAGAGCACCAGTGACTCCAAGCTGATCAATGTCATCTTGGTGCGGCTTGGTGTCCTCCACCAAGAGCTGAACACCTTCATGAGGAAGGTGGACCACATTGGAGACTGCCTGAAATTGCAGAGGGACTTCCTGCCTATCTCTGGCTCTCAGGACCCTATCAAAGAGGCTTTGCGGAAAGAGCACAACTCTGACTTCCAGGTGAGCGTTCTCCCATGTTGTGGCAGTCCCTTTGCGGTGATTATTGCTTTCTTTGCCATGCTGTTTCTCCTGCTTTAACAAATCAAAACCTGACCCATAACGTAACCTCCCTTGTGCCTCTCCAGAGTGAAATACCAACTAACAACCGACTCGCTGCATGGTAACGAAACCAAAGGCAAGATAGGACTCTGTTTCAACAGAGTGTGCATGGGATGGAGGGGGGTGGCAGTGATGAGCTCTACTGCTTTGGCCCATTGTAGCTTCAAAACTCTTATTAGGCTGGGGTTAATACTGGGTCTTCTGCAGGCCACAGAGGGAAAGACTCTTGAGTATAATCCTGCTTCTAGGGGCCTAAAGGTCCTTCTGTGGCAACTAAAACTTTCTTCAAAGCCCAAATAGGTGTGTGGCCTAAACCCAGATGCTAGTGTAGTTAGAGTTCTCCCAAACTGACTCTGAGACTTAGGTCTCAGTCTCTGTATCAGATATGCAGGCAACTAAGGTGAGTATATGATAGATGTATGAAATATGAGTATATATATCTCATGGATTTGTATATATATGAGGACAGCAGGATGCTGATCTAGGTTCAACATATCTCAGTATCTTTTGCTAAGAATCGAAGAGAGAGAGAATCAATAGGGAGTGATTGTGGGAAGAGCAAGATCTAGTCTGATGTGGAACATGACCTCAGTTGCTTACTTACTGGGAAGAGTCTCTCTGCATCCCTTGGAGCAGCATTAATCAGCCACTGCTCTGCTGTTAGGCTCAGCTGGTGCTATCTCTTCTCAGGAAATGCATGGGAGGCCCTTGCCTTGAAATGCTTCTCCAGTAGCTCAGTTCCCTTCTCTCTCTTTTTTTTTCTCTTGACCCCCATCCCCACTTTTAGCAGAGGTGGGGAACCCCCAACCCACTCCTCTCTTTCATCCAGCCCAAGGAGCTTGCATTGTTTTTCAAAGTGGCCCTCATCCGTATAGCATGGGCGGTGAGAGAGTGCTGAAAACTCTGTGCCCAGAAGTGGCCAGTGTTCTTCTATTTGTCCTAGCTACACTAGTTACAGGGTGTGAGCCCCAGCTCACCTAACCCACATACGACAGGAGAAGAAGGGGATATAGTTGGGAACTTGTGTGCTCATTAGGAATCCAGGGAAGCAGGGTTTAAGATCTAGGCTTGGAAAGGGTTCTGGGTGGCCATGCCCCCTCCTGACGCACACTCTGTCTTTCAGAGTTCTATTTTCCTGCATGCTGCTGGCCTCCAGCCCGCTCTCCCCACCCCTGCCCCAAACACTGCATGGCACCATAACTGGTGTTTGCACATTTTTCTCCCTCTCTCTTTTTTCCCCTCCCCCCAAAAAACAATCCAGCCCACGTGTCTGCTCATTCTGTGTTTCCTTTTGTTTTCCACATTGTCTTCTGCCACGGCAATGAAGCTCCTCCTCCTCTTCATCCTTTTTGTTGTCTTGTAGCTTTCTACTGTTCTTGAGACCCATTGTTTTGTTTCTGTTTTTCTTTTCTTCCCGCTCTTTTGGTTTGTTCTCATTAACTTGCCCATGCATGCAGCAGCCTGACTTTAGGGAGGCCCCAGACTGGGACATGGGGGGAAGCCGGCCCCCTGACCTGTACCGAAGCAACAATGCCATGGACATGGACCCCAATGTGGAACTCGCCAGGAGCTACAAGCCCTACCGACCTGAGGAGAATGACTCCTACATCACTGAGGTACGTGCTGCAGCCTTTCCCAAACTGAAGGTGGGACTGCCTGACCTGAGAGATGCTGAGTTAGCACAGCCAGTGTCATGAGTGGGGAAGGGAACAGCATGGCCTCTTTCAGAGTGTGTTCCTGTGCTTGTTTTTCCTCTTCTGGACCTTTTACAGGACCCAGAGTGAGAGCTGTGGGTGCTCATTGTCTGGGTGTGAGGGCAGACTTGCCAATTTCCATGGGAATCTGCAGCTGGTACCCTCATCTGTCTGCATTTTGGCAGGTCCAAATGCCCATCAGTGCAAGAGGGGGTGGCTCACTCTTAAAGCTGCTTTAGCCTTCATTAGAACAACTCTGTGATTGAAGAGAACAGATGCCTCCCCTAAGGTCTTCCTTGCCAGCAGTGCTCAGGTAACTCCCCTGTCTTTAGAGCAGATACAGCCAGGTAAATGAGGAGAGCTTACACCAATGGCTGAGATAAGGGGAAGAGTTTCTGCTGAGCTGGAACAATGGGACAGCTGAGGACTGATCTGCAAATTAAACTGTCTAACCTTAACAGTAGTCACAGCTCAAAGTTTGCAATTCAAAGCTGTCACAAACAGAGGGGTAGCAGTCACTTCCTCCTAATTTCAAATTGGAGACAAGTAATGAAATAGGAGTTTTCTTTGCTAAAAGGGCCACTCTAGTTTGGCAAGGAAAATAAAACCCGTTGTTGGTATTTCTGCCAAGACTAACTACAGGAGTGTGTTCAAAAATCCCAGACCCCTACCCCAGTTACACAGACCTATGACTAGGGCATTAAAAGAAAACCCCATTCAAACCAAGGCCCAGCATCAGGCATGTTCAGTAGTGCACGGTGTCCAAGGCAGTCCATATGTAGCTGATATCAGCCATTAGGCCTGTCCCATTTCCCCCCGCACCCTTGCCCAGTGCCTCTCTGTCCTTGTTCAACAGACAGGAAACCTGACACTTTGCCAGGCAGCACTTCTTCTCCTGGGCTCTTATGGATTGTTGAGCTCTGTGTCCCCATGGGAATTGGAGGAAGTGCTTCTCCCAGCATTCTTTCTAATACACCTAGATCCACAGATTCCTGGTGGGACTTTGAGAAGGTTGCAGTCTCTGTGGGTCTCAGTTCTCCTTTCTAAAGCATACACAGGCACTCTACTCTGGTGGCCCTGAGTTTTCTGACTTAACAGCTGCTCTGCCAAGACTAGGGATGCTCTACTTACTAGCTAGAGTAGCTCATCTCCAGAGCAGTGACTGCTGTCAGGCCTCAAACGGAGCAGATGTGGGCTACTGTCCAGAGCTGTGGGGAGTAGAGTGGGTAGAGCGCCTCTTCCGGGTAGGCACATGAGCACCTTTGCTGCTTGGGGATAAGTTGAAAGTCCCCAGGGACTGAGAAAGCTGCTTTAGTTGTTTGACTGAAGCACAGAGCGGGGAATGACATGCTTAGGATCATACAGCCACTGACTGGCATAGTCAGAAACAGGCGGCCCTTCTCTGGGGTGCCTGGTCCCCTGCTCCTAACCACTAGGCAACACCTCCTCCCCAAGTGAGAAATAGCATCCAGGAGATGTGATTGCACACTCATGCATACACGGACCTCCGTGTGACTAGACATTCCTACACTTTTGCGTGTGCTCTCCCATAGCCTTGTTTTGGGGGTGAGACAAATCCTGAGAGGTGGGGATGGAGGAGGGTATGTGGTGGTTGTCTGTGCATCCCCATGTGACTGTCACTCTTCCTGACTGTCCATGCAGATCAAGGAGCTGCAGCTGGTGCTGTCAGATGCCAAGGAGAGCTTGCGGGGCCTTCAGGAACAGCTCTCCCAGGAGAGGCAGCTGAGGAAGGAAGAGCTGGAGAATTTCTCTCAGAAAATTTGCCAGGTCAGTGAAGCTGTTAGCCGCTCCCTTCTCTGGGTGGCAGTGGGAACCTGTGTCCCGGCATATTTGCCAGCCTAGGGGAGTGATAAGAGGCAGCCAAGGGCCAGGCTGTGACTTGGAGATAATACCGCAGGTCTCAACCCCACTCATTGCTTCAAGCACATTGCATATAGCAAGAACCAAGGACACCAAGTAGTCCCTAACCTCTCCATCTGCGGCAGAAGTTAGGGGAATCTCTGCAACAGTCTAAGGGCACTTTTAAACGAGCATTCACAAAAGCCATCTCACTACCTTGAAAGATGACAGATCGCTGATGCGAATGTGAGGGAGAAGAATTCCAGGGCCAGTGTGACGCGCGAAAGACGCGGCTGCAAACTGCGTGAAGCATTTAAACAAACCGGAAGAAAGGCGGCTGTTTGTTTGTTTGTTTGTTTATTTATTTATTTATTTATTTATATTTTGTTTGTTTGTTACATTTTTATCCCGCCCCTCCTGAACACAGCTCGGGGTGGCTTACAGTCATAAAACCACAATATAAACAATCTAAAAACACATATCATTCAGAACAGTTAAAATAAACATTAAAACATGACCTGGGATATAAAACCAATTGGGATGAGGGAGATAAAAAAACAACTACCCACCCCCCTCCCCAAAGGCCCGGACGAACATCCAGGTCTTGCATCTTTGCCGAAAAACCAACAGGCTTGGGGCCAGGTGGGCCTCCTCCCAGGCCAAAGGGGCCACAGCACTCTAGCACTTTAAAGGCTCAGCTGCGAATTTTGTCTCTTTTAAAAGTGCCCTAAGCTTGCCAACTCCTCCTGATGAGGATTCATTACCCAGGGGCCCTCTGCCAACTTACAAGTTGGCATAGGCTCTAAGCACTAAGGACAACACTTTCCTACCTCTCCCCGAAACCCTGAAGTGCACAGCACGCATCTGGGAGTGCACCTGCCTCCAAAAGGGTGGTCACCCAGTTCTCCATCCTACCCTTCTGTTGTATGAGAGACTGCCTCTCATAGCTCGTTTCTAGAGCCAGCTGACTCTGGTCTCGAGTGACACCAAGAAATGACAAGGATACTTCCACTCCTGGACTGGAGCAAGATGCTTTCACCACTGTCCCAGCTCAGCTAGTCTGGGCATGACTGACAGAATAAGATGCTTTGGCTCCTGCTGGCTCAGGCAGTAAGTGGCTGAACACAGGGACCATCAACCAATGTCTCCCAACTTCTCTAATGGTATCTCAAAGTAACACCCAGGGGTACCACACTGTGGCATTGGTGTGAGGGGCTCTTTAGAGAGGGGTATTGGTAGTGGAGACCATTTGTTCTCACCATGGTCTGCTTACTGTCTCTTCCCACCCACAGCTCAAGGAAGACCACCAGAAGGCTCTCCTGAGGCGGGAGTTTGAGCTTCAGAGCCTGAATCTCCAGAGGAGGCTGGAGCAGAAGTTCTGGAGCCAGGAGAAAAACCTCCTGGTCCAGGAATCCCAGCAGTTCAAGCAGAACTTCCTGCTGCTCTTCATGAAGCTCAAGTGGTTCCTTAAGCACTGGAGACAGGGCAAGATTCTCCAAAATGAGGGCAATGACTTCCTGGAGGTATGGCAGGTTGAAGGCTATAGGAGCCTCCTAGTTTGTGCACTGTTGGGAGGGGATGCCTGCTGGAACCAGAAGAGCAAAAGGGCTAGATTATAGGGGAGGGAGAGCTAAACCAGGAGCTTCCCCCTCTGAATGGGGGAGCCACAGAATACAAGGTGCCAGTGTCTGTAGGAGAACGTGCAGCATCAAGACCAAGGCATGCTATGCTGTCCCTGCCCAGTGGGGGTCTGCACTGGCAGCTTGCCAGGTGCTGAAGGACTGAGCTCACCGGCACACAGTGGAGTGAATTGCAGCCATGGTCATCCATCGTGCATAGGTGGGCACATACTGTGCAAGGCACCCAGGCCAAAGGGGCCACAGCACTCTAGGACCTGTGGGCTGCTCTTCTGTAACAAACCAGAGTGACTTTGGCCTTCATTCACACTGCACAGATTCCAGCCTGGTTTTACTCTGGTCATTCTAGGCTGCAAAACGGAGAAATCCTCCCCTGGGAAAGAGGCAGCATAATCAATGAAACTTAGTCTCAACCTGCCCGCAGAGTGCAAGTTTTATCCAAGCTTTACACTGTCTATTGGGTGGCCAGTATGGTGGCCACAGGGACCCCACCAGGCCAAAACCTTAGTTTCTTTCACAGAGACCAATGCAAGGGTCAGATAACATGCAGAAAAGCTCTAAGGGAAAAGACCATGTGTGTAATACTGAAGCAGCCTGTTCCTCCACCCTGCTCTGTTTGATTCCTGTGTCTGAACTGGCGAGCTATAAACTCCATGGGATGATTTAGAGAATTCAAGTCTTCTGAGGTTTCCTGAAAGACCCATAGCCAAGGCACTGGCAGGGAAGTCAGTCATAGACATTGTTGGTCTCTTCTATGCTTCCTGGTCTCTGCACAGGTGGCCAGGAGATCTGCTGTTAGCAGGTAGCCCAGCCTCTTCTACACCAATCACTAACATGAGCTTAGAGGGACTGCCTGGTGATGGGCATTCTGGTTAGGGACAGACAGCTGCCCAGATTATAGGTCTGAGGGAGTGGGGCTCACAGGCAGGAGGTCCAAGTGCAGCCCATGGCATCTGTAGAGCTGCTTGGGGTGGCCTTTGCAGATGGCAGAACAGCCTCTGCATGTGAGCAAGGAGGCCGGGCTGCAGGCCTGGCCTGTAAGTTTCTGGGGTGGTCATTGCATTACTGAGATGCCCATCTACGTGCCAAACACCAGGGCAGCTGCTCTGTGCAATTAGGAGCATTAGCTGCCCAGAAGGGAAGTTTGCCCAGCACCTGTCTGTACTGGTCCTGGGCTTGAGACACCACTCTGTCCCTCGCCTTTCTGAGCATCAAGCTCATTCCCAAGTGCAAACAGACAAAGCGCACAGAGCGTTGTCCCTAGACAGCCAAGCAATTGTGCTGGGGCTTGTGAACAAGGGCATCTTTATGGCCTGGCCTTGTGTGGAGGCCATATGATGAGTCTGCCCTGGCACAAGGCAGAGGTTTTTTGTGCCTGGTACAGAAGCGCAGGGAAGGACCTGATTTTGAGAGATACTGGGGTGTGACACTGAGCACCCTTTTCCCCTCCTCTGGCTGAGTCAGAGCCCTAGCTTGTGTCATAAGATCCTCTCCGCTCCTTGCTGTGATAGTCCTTTACCCTCAGCTGGAGGATCCAGCAGACTGTGTCCAACTGAGCTGGGCTACTCTTCCTGTCCAGGAAGGCGTGAGTGCGTGCTCTCACAACTTTCCAAGTGCGTTCTCACAACTTGCCTCCTGGCTTTTTCCCAGGTGAACAGCATGAAAGAGCTGTATCTGCTGATCGAAGAGGAAGAGTTAAACCCTCAGCAGCGAGCAGACAACAAGACGTGCAGCAAAGATGCCTGGTCTCAGAACACGGTGAGCTGGGCAGGCCCCGCACCCAGAGCTAGAGAGTTGACAGTGTAGGAAACGGGGGATTTCATGCATGAAACACAGTGCCTTAGTCTGCCTAATTGAATATGCATTGGCTCATCAGCATATTTTGCCACTTTATTTTTAGCTGACACGCATTTGATACCACACTATAAATTAGTCAAACTATAAGAACTGGTGGAGTAAACAATAGTTCTGGACACTAGTGCCTTCAATCCCAGTTTTGTATGTAGTAGATCCATGCTGCTCCAGAGGATCTGTGCTCTCTGATACTCTCAATGGGCTAAGATTGAGCTACTGCACTGCCAGCAGCAGTGGAGGAGGGTATCGCTTACGTAGTACGAAGGAAGTGATGCCCTTGCCCTGCTTGCCTGGTTCTTTCTGCATGTATTGGATTCTGCTGGGAGCCTCTTGGGAGGGTGCTGTTTTCTCCATGCCCATCGCTGCCAGCTTGGGTTGATTCTCCCAACAGACTTGCAGCATCAGGAGCAGTTGCCTCTCCCTGCCTGTAACTGTCTCTCTGACTGCTGCTCCCAGACTCCTCAGCCCTTGTTAAGGCCTTTTCTGATCTTAAGAACAGGCAAGAGCTCAGCAGCCCATACTTATGTCTTTCTGCATCTCCCTGCCTGGCAGCCCAACGAGTGCATCAAGACCTTAGCGGACATGAAAGTGGTCCTGAAGGAGCTGTGCGCGGAGCTACGTGAGGAGAGGCGGGGCATGAATGAGCTGCATCAGCAGTTTGCCAAGGCCAAGGCTGCCTGGGAGATGGAGAGGACAGATCTCAAGTGCCACATCACCCAGGTAAGCGCTCTGGGCATGTCATTTTCTTCCTTTAAAACTCCTGTGAGGGGTTGAGATTCCCTCCAAGCAGAGATGAGGCTCCCTGCAGGTCTCATGGTCCACTCTTGCCCTGAGCATGGACCCTCCTGTGCAGAAAAAGTGCTTGCTGCCTCTGTTCTGGGACATTTTCTGGGAACTGCAGGAGGTGCCTGATAAAGTGGGAGCAGTGTATTGTGGGAATCTAAATTAGCAATCTGTACTCCCTGCTGACTGAGTTACTATAGCAACAGGGCAGACAGGAAGGTTCCAGTTGCTTGTGGAAATGCTGCTTGTTGTTTTGCTTGCTGTGCAAACCTGGGCAGGTAGGAGACTGACTTGGGGTGCATCAGGGTCGAGGGTACCTGATGTGAGTCTTTGCAGGATGCTGTCCACCAATCATGTTCTTAGGGAATTTCTACCTCAAGTGTCTTTATTTCACACAATACAGTCCTCTGCCATAGGCTTCCTACATACAGTGTCCCCTCACCGAATGCAGTTCTCTCTCTCTACTTTCTATATCTTGGAGGCCTAGGACTCCTCAGTCTCAGCCCCTCTCTCTGGTCGGACACAGTCCCTCCTCAGGCCAGAGGTTAGTCTTTCAGGAATCAGTCATACTTGCAGCTCTGCAGGCCGGGCACAAACATCCCTCCTGCAGCCTGCCAAACCTTCTGGCTTGGGCAGCACCCTGCAAGCAGGCTTTGGTAGAGACAGATCCAAGCTTCCGCTCCTGTTTCCTCAAGCGGTGTCTCTGGCTGCTCCCAAGCAGCTCTCAAGTAACTCTTCCCTTGTTCTGAGGCAGAGCTCTCTCCTAGCTCCTGCCTCCTTTTAAGTCTCTCAGGTCTGGCTTTTAGCCTTTGGGCTGGCAGCCCAGCCACACTCAGATGTTACAAAATCAGGTGCTGTCCTTTCTCTGTTGCAGCACCTGAGCTTCGGGTAGCACCTTCCCACCCCCTCCTCCCCCTCCTCTGCGTACAGCCCAGATAGCCTGCTCCCTGCTACATGGGGCATCCCAAAGAGACCATCTGTGCTGTCATGAGCAATGAGGACTCTCACCTGGGATGCTGTCAAACGTTAGTTGAACACAACAGCTTCCTAGCTTCTGGAGCGTGACTGCCACTGGGCCAAAGAAAGGAGGTGTGACAGGGTTTATGAGAGCAACACATGTAACACGCATGTATTGTGGTTTTTATGTTAATGAACAATACATTAGTACTTCTGAAACCATTATGTAAACATGAAAGGTCTGGTGGTGGTGACGTTGTCTAGAAACGCTGAGTCCACTGAGGGGACTTTATTTATTTATTTAATTCAGATTTATACACCGCCCTTCCCACAAAGGCTCAGGGTGACTTACAATCTGTAAAACATTCCCTCCCTCCCTCAAAACTCCTACCCTCCCAATAACCCAACCAACCCTCATCCCCACCCACCAAATGCTCTTTCAAATAAACAAGTTTTACGCTGCCTTCGGAAGATGCTCAGGCTCAAGCAAACCTCCCAAGGAAGGGAGTTCCATAAAACTGGGGCAGCAACCGAGAATGCCCCCTCCCCCCAATCCCATGAAGCAGGGTAACAGATGGAACCTGCAAGAGGGCGCTCCTGGCCAACCATAGGGGCCACGAGGGAACATGGGAGGACAGGCGGCCTCTCAGATATATGGGACCCAGACAGTTTAGGGCTGTAAAAGTCAAAACTAGCCCCTTGAATTGTGCCTGGAATGCTATAGGCAGCCAGTGCAGACTTCGGAGCACTGGTGTAATGTGCTCCTGGCAACTCATTCCTGGCATTCTGCACCAGCTGCAGCCTCCGAACGGTCATCAAGGGCAGCCCCATGTAGAGCACATTGCAATAATCCAGCCTTGAGGTGATGAAAACATGGATGACAGTGTTCAGACCCGAATGAGAAAGAAAAGACTGCAGCCTCCTCACCAGATGGAGTTGGTGAAAAGAGCTCCTGGCCACTGCTGCCACCTGGCAATCCAGGTGCAACAAGGGGTCCAGAAGCACTCCGAGGCCGGCATCTCCCTTCCTGTCACACCCAGTCTGGAGGCTGATCTAGCTCAGCATTCTGGATCTGAATGTGAACAGGACCTAGCTGCTTCTGAGGAAGGGTCAAGAAACCACCTTTAGATAGTAAGGCAGGAGTGGGGAACCTCAAACCCGGGGACCAAATAAGGCCCACGGCTAGTTTTTATTTGGCCTCTTTGCAGTTCCCAGATCCTGGCCTCTGGATCTAGTTCCTATGCCATAGCACTTGAAAGACTGAGCTCAGAGTAAGGGAGCAGAGATGAGGGCATGCACACCAGGATGGGGGACAGTTCTGTGGTACAGATCCATCATTTGGACCCTCCTTTTCCTGAGTGCACCCCCATTCCCAACTTCTGTGAGGCCCTCGGAGCTTGTACTCTTTTTCAAAGTGGCCCCTGAAAGGGAAAAGATTCCCCATTCGTGTAGTAAAGGAATAAACTACTCCACCCAGCCCCACAGCCAGGTGGGAGTGGGCTGCACCTGGAGCCTGTAGGAGATGGCACTATGCTTTTTTGATGTAGAGGACAGGATAAGTCTTAAATTCTGACCTTCTGGGGTAGAGGAGGTAGGGTTAGAAATACCTGCTGTTATTGCCACTCCTGGGGAAGCAGCCAACTGTAAATTTCCCTGCAGAATGCATGGCTGCTGTCTGTCCCTATGGGGCTGGTCCCTACCCTTTCCCCCCAGTAGCACCCACAGGTCATGAAAATGCCCAGGACACAACTCTTGCAGAGGAGGGTTGGGGCCAGGACACTTAACATCCTTGCGAACACCTTTCAGTGGTGCCCTCCCATGTTCTGTCAGGAAGGCAGAGCAACCCTAAGGAGGAACAGTGTTCAAGTGGTCTGGCTGAGATCCAGGTAGCACATAGTGTACTGTGCAGAGGGGGCAATGGGAGCCCAGCTTTGTGTGTGCTTAGATTTCCTTGTGCACTGTGTATACAGCGAGGGCCAGAACAGAACCCCTCCACCACCTAGCAAGACACAGGGGGCTAGTGTAGTCGCAGAGCTACAGCTAACTGCTGAGGCAGCAGCCATGAAGTGTGGCTTTGTCAATATGCAATAACACGCCTGTCTTTTGCCACAATAGGTTTGCGCATACAGATGAGCAGCAGCCAGCTGTGTGAATGGCTGAGTGACAGTGCCACTGTCCAACAAAGAGTCTTTCAGAGTGGGCTGCCGGCCAGCTTGTGAGCTTTTCCTCTGTGTTTTTCATGTCCTTTCACTACTGATGTTCACAAGGAATACTCTAGATACACAAAGTAATGGCTCAAAATCCTGGCAGCAGCCATAGTCCTCACAAATTTAAGCAATGAATGCAATCAGGCTCCTAAGGGAATCCTTCAGTTGGAGGAGACCGCTTCCTTGGAAGCTAATTATCTCTCTGCATTCACGTACAGCACAGCAGGCTGCGGCACCACTATCCCATTCTGCTCTCAACTTTCTAGAGACCAGCTAGTGACCGCCCCCTCTTTAGTAACCTAGTCATTCATGCTTTGTTCATGTATGTTTAATCCTGATCCAAAAGCCACACCCCTAGAGTATTTCCCAGGGATGTAATGGCATCTCAGACTACTCACGCCCCCTTTCTGCTTGTCTTCTAACTCCCAACTCCCAGTGCAGCATCTTCATAGACAGAACATGCGTTGGTGCAGGAGGAAGTGAGAGAGTAGATACATCCTGGCTGGTTTGTGGTTAAGTGGAACATAATAACATCATTGTGCTTGTGACTTAGTGAATCCTCCTCTTCTCTTCCCCAACCCCAAAAGGATTAATGTTCGCATCCTGCCAGTCTCCATCCCAATGCATGCTGATACCACATCTGGTTTCTGCACTAGTATTTGTGTAGCAGTCTAAACAAGAAAGTTCCCATAACCCTGATGCCACTGTGATCACAGCTTGTCCTCACAACACAGTGACGCTAGCTCAGTCAGGAAGGCACTTAGCAAACCTTTGTGAGTCTGTGCTGTGAGAGGGCAAACGTAACCGTGATGGGCAAGAACCTGTGTGTGTAGTTTTCTTTTTGGAATATTACCAAAACTTTAAATGGGACCATTTGCCCCATGCTCCCTAACCACCTCGTTGGCTAATGTCCTTGCTCAGTAGCTCTCTGACATCGCCAGAGCACAGCCCCAAACGAGGGGATTACAGTTTTCTGTTAGAACTACAACTAGGGCTTTAATTCACCACGTGTGTTTTATTTGGGGAACTTATGGCAGACTTTAGCCAAAACTCTCCTTCACATCCCTGGGAGAACAGCAATCCAGGAGGGAAATGGTCTTGGCAAGAGTAGTTTGTAGATGGTTATGGGGATGTGCTGGAAGAGGTAAGAGATGTGGTGGGGTGGCATGCGTAAAATAAAGAAGTAAGATGCATGTTCCCAGGGAGGCAAGGAATAGTTTGGAAAGTTTCATCTGAAGGCTAAAAGAAGGGTGGCTGGTGGCCTGTGCATGTAGCAGGTTTCTGCTGCTCATGTCATGCATTAAGATGTGGAAAGGAAGTGCTGCCATAGTGGGACACTGCCTCACCCTTCCCACCTTGCAGTGCTGCTCTGCTTTGAGCAGCCAGACTCTCCATGTTGATCACCCAAGAGTCTATAACACGTGGGCTCAGTTTACTGTTCGAAGAATATTTTTTTCTAACCTCTTGAGTTCTTAGAGATGAGCTCTGCTCTTCTCATCATGTAGATCCTTGTCTGTACTCCGACTGTTCACCCTAAGGGACACCTGTACAGCAAAGTTCACCTTCAGTGGTTTTGCAGAACAGTAGGTTTGTTACCTGTAACAAGTCTTGGTTGGTTGTATCCTCTTACCAAGTCCCACTATAGGTATTTGGCGCCATCTAGTTCCCAGCTTGGCTCATAGTAAGCACTTTTCCTTTAATTTTCCCATGCTCTGACATCACTCCCCTGGGCATGTATTCCCCTTCAGTTCATGATATAACTACTAAGAGGAGGGAAGGAGTTGGAACTTGGTGAGAGGATACAACTTGAAGAAGACTTGTTACAGGTAAGAAACTTAGTGGTATCCTCTCACCCAGTCCCCACTATAGTTAGACTAGAAAGCAAGACCCTGGAGGTAGGTTGCAGTTCATAGTGCAAACCTGGCCTGTTTATTAGGCAAACAGGGAAAATAATACTGATCAGTCAAACCTGGCCTCTTTCTGAGCAGCCAAATCAATAGCATAATGCTTAATAAAAGTAAATGGTGAACCCTATGTGGCTGCCCTATAGATATCCTCCAGTGGGCCATAGCCTGGGTGGTTATAATCTGGGTGGAGTTGGACCAGACTCCTTCGAGTGTCTGGAGCCCAGCCACCTCCTAACCCTTCAATATACATGCCTGGATCCACTGGGAGATAAACTGTTTGGAAGCCCAGGTCTCCCTGTGCCATGGGCCAAATGAGATGAAAAAAGCATCTGTCCTCCAGAATAGCTTTCTTCTATGCTAGTATAACCTAGCCCTTTCGACATCCAACTTGTGGAGCACCTCCTCTTCCCCTGAGGAGTGCAGTGGAGGAAACGGGCTAGTAGGGAAATAACTGTCCCAGGTGAAAATTCGAGATAACTTTGGGGAGAAAGGCTGGATGCAGCTTCAGGACCACCTGGTTGCTATGAAATGTTTGATATGGTGGCTTGCAGGACAAAGCCTGCAACTCACTGGCTGTCCTAGATGATATGATTTTCACCAGAAAAGCCATCTTAAAGGAAAGCAGGTCCAATGGTACGGAGGCCATCCGTTCAAAATGGCCCGCCATAAGAACTTGTAGAACCATATTAAGACCCCACCCCAGGAAAAGTGCATGGGCTGGAGGAAACTCCCTGATTTGCCTCTTTAAGGAAACAGGCAACTAGGGAGGCAGTAAAAAGTGACCTGCTATTCACTGAGCCTAAGAAAGCATTAATTGCTGAAGCCGTTATCACTGTGGTTCCCCATGCTCCTATCCAGGCTCATAGCTGCTTGCCAGCAGGATCCTCCACACAGACATCAAACAACCCTGCTCTTCCTGCGTCAACAGTGCAACCTCCAAGCCGTCAGGTGCAGGGAGGGTAAGTTCAGATGCCACAGCTACTCCTTGTGCTGGTTTATCAGGTCTGGGTCCCTCAGTAGAGGCTACCCCAGTCTCCTGGAAAGCTCCCGGAGTTCTGGGTACCAATATTGTCTGGGCCAGTCTGGGGTCACTAAATTCAGGTTCCACTCTGTCCTCTGCAATTTCCAGAGTATCCAGGGAATCAGAGGAATGGGAGGGAAGGCATACAGCAAGTCTGCCGGTCAAGGAGCTATCAAGGCATCTGCTCACAATGTCTCCCCTTCCTCTGCTCTGGAGAAGTACGGCACCTTTGCATTGGGCTCCATGGCACGAATGAATTTATTACAATGGCATTGGCTCTCACCATTTATTTATTTATTTATTTTATTTATTTTACAGATTTATATCCCGCCCCCTCCTGCAGTGCAGCTCGGGGCGGCTCACAACAGTCAACATCAAACATTAAAATTCATTTTAAAATATAAATATAAAACATATCATATAAAACAGGGCTAGAAACATAATAACCAGATAACTAAATGGGTGGGGGACTAAAATCATCCCTCCCCACCCTCCCTCCCAAAGGCCTGGGCAAACAGCCAGGTCTTACAGTTCCGCCGAAATGTCAAAAGGCTTGGGGCCAGGCGAGCTTCCTCCGGAAGGGAGTTCCACAGCCGCGGCCCTACCACCGAGAATGCCCGCTCCATCGTGGCCCCCCGCTTAACACGGGGGACCTCCAGGAGGGCACCCCCGGCAGACCGCAGGAGTCGTTCCGGGGCGCGAAGGGCGAGGCGGTCCCTAAGGTAAGAGGGGCCAAGGCCGTATAGGGCTTTATAGATCATTACTAGGACCTTGAACTTGGCCCGGCACACTATCGGCAGCCAGTGCAGCGCTCGGAGCACCGGTGTAATGTGCTCCCGGCGACCCGTCCCCGTAAGAAGACGGGCCGCCGCATTCTGCACCAGCTGCAGCCTCCGGGCCAAGAACAAGGGAAGCCCCACGTAGAGCGCGTTACAGTAGTCGAGCCGCGAGGTGACGAAGGCATGGATGAGGGAGGCCAGGTCCGGGCCAGAGACATACGGACGCAGCCTACGTACCAGATAAAGCTGGCGGAAGGCAGCCTTAGCGACTGCCTCCACCTGCCGCTCCAGCCGCAGGTCTGCGTCCAATATGACCCCCAGACTCCGGACCTGCTGAGCTACAGGGGGGCAAACCCCCCCAACCAGGGGGGCCACCACCCCCTTCGCCCTCCCCACCACCATCACCTCCGTCTTATCTGGGTTGAGCTTCAGTCTGCTCCGCCGCATCCAATCCGCCACGGCCTCCAAACATTGGGATAGCACCGAGACAGCAGGGTCTGGGTCGGTAGAAAACGAGAGGTACAGCTGAGTATCATCAGCATACTGGTGACATCGCACCCCGAACCCTCTCACGACCTCCCCCAAGGGCTGCATATAGATGTTAAATAATAATGGAGACAAGATCGATCCCTGCGGAACGCCACACGGTAAGGCGCGGGGGCTCGATGTTTCTTCCCCCAACACCACCCGTTGGCTCCTCCCCGAGAGGAATGAACGGAACCATTCAAGAACAGTCCCGTCCAGACCCCCCCGGTCACGCAGTCGTCTCAACAGCAGCCCATGGTCCACGGTGTCAAAAGCGGCCGAGAGATCGAGCAGGATGAGAAATGTCGAACATCCCGCATCCATCTCCCGGCGGAGGTCGTCCACCAAGGCCACCAACGCCGTCTCGGTGCCATAGCCGGGGCGGAACCCAGATTGAAAAGGGTCAAGGAGCCCGATATTATCTAGATGACCCTGGAGCTGGAGCGCCACTGCCCGCTCAATAACCTTCCCTAAAAAGGGAAGGTTAGAGACAGGTCGGTAGCTGGCGAGCGCGTCTACGTCCAACGATGGTTTTTTCAGCAGGGGGCGCACCACAGCCTCTTTTAAGCAAGGCGACAACCTCCCCTGCCGAAGGGACGCATTCACCACCCTCGCCAGCACCGTCCCCAACGTCTCCCCGGAAGCTTTTATTAACCAGGACGGGCATGGATCTAGTTGACAACACGTGGCCCTCACAGACCCCAGGACATCCACCACATCGGCCGGCGTCACTTCCTGAAACTCACCCCATAAAGATGGACCAGACGGACCCTCCGCCCCCCCGCGCTCTTCCCCTACTGCTATCAACCCAGCGTCGAAATCGGCCTGAATCCGAGCAATCTTGTCTGCGAAGTAGATGACAAACTCCTCACAGCGGGCCCGGGACAAGTCCCCATCCAGGCGGAGGGAGGCCGGACTAACCAGCCCCCGCACCACCCGAAACAGCTCCGCTGGACGCGACTTCGCAGACGCTATGAGGACGGCGAGGAATTCCTTCCTCGCCGTCCTCACAGCCTCCACATAGGACCGCAAATGGGCCCTATGGAGAAGACGATCGGAGACAGACCGAGTCCGACGCCAGCGTCGCTCTAGCCTCCTGCCCACACGCTTCATACACCGCAGCCCCTCAGTAAACCAAGGGGTCCTGCGGTGACGAGACCGAGGCAGAAGGCGCCTCGGAGCCACCCTGTCAATGGCCTCCTCCAGCAAGATGTTCCAATGCCGGACCAGCTCATCCACAGAGTGACCGTCCACATCCAGGGTAAGCTCCCTCAGGACCTCCTGGAACCGCTGGGGTTCCATCAGCCTCCGAGGGCGGACCATCCTAACTGGTCCCTTCCCCTTCTGGAGGGGGCGCGCTAAAAGACCGGCCTGAAGGAGATAATGGTCCGTCCACGACAAGGGCACCGCTGTCACCTCCCCCACAACCGGACCCCCCGCCTCAAGGCCAGAGCCGAAGATCAGGTCGAGGGTATGTCCCCCCACGTGGGTCGGGCAGATCACCTCCTGGGACAAGTTCATAGTTGCCATGGCGGCCATGAACTCCCGCTCCGCCCCAACAAGGCCGGCATCGGCGTGGACGTTGAAGTCCCCCAGAACCAAAGTCCTGGGGGAGCCCAACACCACCTCCGAGGCCAGCTCCGCTAGAGCGGCAAGGGATGCCGCCGGGCAGGAAGGGGCCCGGTACACCAGCAGCACCCCTAGCTTGCCCCCAGCCAAATCGAACACCACGTGCAGAGCCTCTACACCCATAATCTCCCGCACTGGATACCTCCTAACAGGCCGGTCTTCCCTAAAAACAATAGCTAACCCCCTCCCCGGCCGCCCATGCGGGGCTGGGGCTGCACGGCATACCCAGCTGGAACCAGATCCGCCAAAGTTGGTCCGGCCAGATCATCCAGCCAGGTCTCTGTGATGCATGCGAGGTCCACGGCCCCATCCATGATTAAATCATGGATAACTGGGGCCTTGTTAACAACGGACCTCGCATTCATCAGCACCAGCCCCCCACGTGCCATAGCCTAAGGCACAGAGATCTGGCACTGGTATGCACCACTTGCGTGCCAGCATCTGAAAGACGGATTGCTTTAGGACCCACCGAGAAAGCTGCCCTGGGCAGACGCCATTCCTACAGGCTGTGAGTTTCCTGCATCAGAGGGATGGAGCGAGCCCCATCTTACCTGTCCAGGGAGAACATTACTATCACATTGTCCATGCAAATTAGAACACGTTCTTGTATTTAGGGTTCCAAGGCCCTCAGGGCTGACTGGCTCTCAGTTCCGGAAAGTTTATATGTAAAAGGTGTTCCCAGGGAGACCAAGTCCCATTTATGGATATGCCTTCAGAATGTACCCGCTCCCCCAGCTGAGCATGGAAGTGTCTGTGGTGAGCCAAGAAACGGGGTATCAGCTGCTGGAACGGCACCCCTCTGCATATGTTGGCCTCAACAGTCTACCACCTTACAATGTTCAGGACTTCTGTCACTACCCCACGTTTCTGGGTTACGCAACTCAGTTTCCCTCACTTGCAGCCCGTCTGAATCAGTTCTCTCTCTAGCTGATTCACTCCTGCAAAGGGGCAACCCTTTTGTCACCCAAGTTCCAGATGCTTCCTGTTCTCAGACTCTTGTCTCTGGGTTCGCAAGTGCTTGAGGGCACAAGATACTCAGACCGTGTTCCCCAATGTGAGACAACAGAAAGCACATCTTAGTAAAGAAGAAATTGTATTGATTACATAAACAAAGATAGTTTGAACGCAGAGTGGCAAATAAAACAAAATAAATAATGAAATCCTTGTCTGTACTGAGTAAGTCCCTAATTAAGATCTTACCCTACAGAAGTCCATCAACTTGAGTCCACTTCTCAGCCAGATGTAGTGAGGCTGGGCTTTTGTCCTTAAGGTGGTTAGCCAGCAAAGTTGCTTTCACCCAACTCAGCTTGAGGGGTAAAGATCTCTTCCCCTTAAATATCTTTCCAGGTTTCTTTGTTTGTTTTTCCCGCCTGGAGGACTCTGTGCTTCTAGTCACGTAGTCAGGAAGAGATCCATTTGTAACTGAATGGTCTCTGTCTCGTTTCTGCAGAGGTGGTGTTAGGCTTTCCCGAATACACATTCGGCATGGCTGTGTGTCTCTCCATTGCATGGAGTGAGTTTCCAGTTCTCCGCTTTTACATTACATACATGTTTAACCTTTATTTTTACATATTTGTTAGACCTGTAGTCCAGTATCTCCTTGTGACAACTCCCTTCGGTGTGACTAGTCGCAGGGCTGGATCTCTCCGGCCCTGGAAGAGCCAGGGGCCAAGCCACCACTGCAGTGGCCGAAGGTGCAACTGTGCCAGGGGGGTCATGAATGTTGTAGATGCCATGAGTCCAGTAACCTGAAAAAAAAAAAAGGTAACTCTGGCCTGGGTCCCTGAAGACCAGCGAGCACCCATCCTGAAGGGCCTGTTATCTATCATCTGGGCTAAATGCTTCTACTCTTATGACATCCAAGCGAGCCCCAGTAAATTTTATAATGGGCCCAGATGAGGGAGGATTTATCATAATTAATGAGGATCCTTAAGTTTGAGAGGAAGCTACAAACCTCCCTCATTTGGGCACCCAGTCCCTCAACTGATCTGGCCCTAGAGAGCCAGTCATCTAGGTATGGCAGACAAAGCAGACCCACCTGCAGAGAGCTGCTGCCACCAGGGCCAGACACTTTCTAAAGACTCTAGGGGAAGTGGAAAGCCTGAACCACAAACTGGTAGTGTGCCGCTACCAGGGTGAAACACAGAAATTTGCAGCATGCCAGATGGATGGTAATATAAAAGTATGCATGTAACAGGGTGCAGTTAACCCAGGCAAGTCCTTGCAGAACCAGCCCCACACTGCCTCTTCAAGGGAATTAGCTTCAGCATCCTTTAATTCAGTCAGTGATCACTCTCCACCATATACAACTATACACAGTTCAGACTTACTCTTACCATCTCTGTAGGCCAGGCACTGTCCTAGCTGCTCTCTAGCAAGCCTGGCACATGTCTCTGGGCTGCCGGCTCATCCGCCCGCAGCCGCTGTGATAAGAACCCTTCACTGCGGCAACTCACTCTGAGCGGGGTTTTCAAGGAAGACCGAGCCCAGCTCCAGTCTCCCCAAGCATTGCTCTCTAGCTGATCACAAGTAGCTCGCCAAGCCCTTTCAGCCCAGGCAACACCCTCTGGGCCAGGCTTGCTTTGGAGGCAGAGCTCTAGCTAGTTCCTGCCATCCCTTTGCTCTCCCCGGCACTGAGCGCTCTCCATATCCCTGCTGCCCACAGGGCCGGCCCCAGGGTTTGTGAGGCCATGTGCAAAGTCTTGGTGCAGGGCCTAATTTGCATAATTAGGCACCACCTAATTATGCAAATGTATAAATTTACATAAAACTTACTCCCTCTGGACAGGAACGATTCCCATTCTCCACCACTCCGAGCAACCATGGAGAAGCATGGCCACCCAATGCTTCCTCTCCTCCCCAGCCGAGTGTCTACCACCACTCCCCAGGAGTAGTTCCACTGCAGGGGCAGCCAAGCGGGCAGTGAGGCAGGCACCGAGAGACTGACTGCCTTACTGGGGGAGGGAGGTGAGCATAGCCAGCCTCGTCTCCAGGGCCTGTTGCTTCTTGGTGCCGGTGCCACCGGTGCCTTGCACCTATGCAGTGCGACCAGTCCAGAGGTGCTGCTATCACATTCACAAGACACCCAAAATGCAGCTAGCTTATTAAGCACATTATGCCATGAAAAGAGACATATAACCAGTTCAGTTGTGCCCCTATAATCCGTTCATGATGCCCCCACCCCATAACCAGTTCATTTGCGCCCTCACCCATAACCATTTAATTTGTGCCCATGGGGCAGCGTGAATTGATTATATGGGGGCGCAAATGAACTGGTTATGGGTTGTGGGTTTAAAGACAGTATTCCTGTTGGCAATAACTTCATTAAGAAGAGTTAGTGAAATAGCAGCCATAATAATCTCAGAACCATATTTGCAGATTTATTTTCCAAGACAGAATAGATATTGCTTTACATCCTAAATTCCTACCTAAGATAGTATAAGTAAGACAGGTGTGAGAATGTGGCCCTTTTTACACGGGTCTCTCCTCCCACCCGTAAACACGCAGATTTCTGTGTGTTCATGGGTGGGGGAACCCCATGTGAATGACGTGGTGCACGCGCCCATGGTGAGTGGGGGTGCGTGCGCGCTCGCCTAACACGCATCCCCACTCACCCCCCCACTCATCCCCACGCACGGAGCAACCGGGGGAAATGGTGGTTACTATGTGGGTGTGGATGAGTGGTGGGTGAGTGGGGATGTGTGTGCAGCTGTGTGCATGCCCCATCCATGCACTGGCGCGCCCACGGACTCCCCACCCGGCGGAGCCATGTAAAAATATCATGTGAGGAGCCACTCGAAGAAGAACAGAAGGTTGCTACCTTGCAAACAAGGTTCTTTGAGATGGCTCCGAACATTCTCACAACACCCACCCTTCCAGCCCCGCATGGAATTCTTTTCTTATATTTCTAGAAAGGGTTGAAAGGAACTGTCATTCAGAGGGGGAGGGTTCTTTTTATACCAGAGGAGCTCAAGACCATCATGTGGTCTATTATTTGAACAGGGTGAGCGCGCACAACCCAGTTGTGAGAATGTTGGGAGCCATCTCGAAGAACCTTCTTTACAAGGTAGCAACCTTCTGATCAGCACGTGGGGAGGAGCTGTTTGTAAACAGCCTTATCTCCCAGCCCGATCCAGTGTCCCCGCTGCTACCGCTGCAGCGCTACTAGAAGGCAGAGGCAGGTGAGGGATGGGGTCTGGAGCCAGGGAGGGGAGGAAGAAGAACTTATTGGGGGAGAAGCTGGCTGCAGCCTGCTGCCCAGCCAGGCAAGTGCAGGGCCCCAGCTGGCTGCGGGGCCGGCCCTGGCTGCCCAAGGTTCTGCTGGCCAGACACAGTTCTTCCTTGAGCCAGATGAGGGACAGATCCCTCTATGGCTCTCGCCTTTGAGAGAAAAAGTCTATCTAGCTCCTGTTTGCTCCACAGGTTTTTCCCAGACTCAGCCCTCAGCTCAGTTTTATACCCAGGGCTGGCTAAAACCATGCCAGGCCCAAGTACTAGGCATCAGGTGTGCTTCTCCACTCCTGGGAGTGCCTGAGCCTCCAGAAGCACCTGCCTCCTGCTAAGTGCCTTAAAGGGCCAGTGTTCCAATTCAGCTGCACCCTGCCACAATGCATATTTTATGTCTACATCCCCTTCCCTGAGCAATGGAATCACTTGCGACAGAATTGCCATACAGAACTTGTAATGGCAAAAATATTTTAGTGCTTTCAAATTAAGATTAGGTCAGAGTCCCTCCAGTTTCTTTGGCCCAGAAAATAGGAGAAATAAAACTCCTGACCCCATATTTCTTGTGGGACCAGTTCAGTGGCTCCCTTTGCCATTAACTGCTGGATTTCACGCCTCCGCGCTGCTGCTGCTACATGCCGCAGTTTTTGTGTGCGCACTAGCTGGCTCCCCAGCTGGGAGGCAGCCATTCCATACAGTTTATCTACAATGATAGTCAGTACCCACTTGTTGGAGGTGATGATCCACCTGGCGGTCTTATATGGCCGCAGCCTATACCCAAAGGAAGGGACCTCAGGGCCATTGTGCTGGGGTTTGAGCCCAGTGCAAAAAGTGCTTCTTGGCTCCCTGGGGGTGGGGTGTCTGCTTCCTCCTAGGGCAGAACCCTTGCCCCTGTGGGGTCCTTGGGTAGCTCACCTGTGCCTGAGGGAAGTGCAGAGGGGGATATGAGGATGGTGGTGCCTGGAAGGCTTGCCTGCCCTGCTGACACCAGAGTCTCTGGAGTGAGGCTCCCCCAGACACCTGGGATGATGATGTAGCTACTGCCACCTTCAACCCCATCGACTTGGCCATGCCCTGGTCGGTCTTGAGCTGCCGGAGCTCCTGATTAGTGGTGGCAGAGAACAGTGCCTGCTTAACAAAAGGCATGTTTTCTCCACCATGTACTGGGCCTCGGGAGAGAGCCCAGAAGAGTGCAGCCAGGTGTACCGCCTGATGGTGATACCTGCTGCCATCCCTCAGGCTCCCAAGGCAGCTACATCATAGGACACCATAGTGAGGTTGCTAGACACTTCAGTGCCATCCCCAGCGGCAGCTTCCAACTGCTCCTTAATATAACCCTCAGGGAGGGCAGGCAACAATTGTTGCACCATGTCCCAGAGGATGTAACTAAACCTAGCCATGAGGACCAAGTAGTTTCCTGCCCTCACCTTGAGGGATGTTGCCGAGTACATCCTATGCCCCAGTGCATCTGTTCTCTTTCTCAGAGGGTTGAGATGGGTGTTTCTCCTCTCTAGCCATTTCATCCACAACTGTGGTAATCAGTGAGTTTGGGGCTGGATAGATCACCAAAAGCTCATGTCCCACCCCTGGAATCGCTATGTTCTCAGGGTCTTTGGGTCATCTGGGGGAACTGTGACAGGCTGGGTCCAGATATCTTTATCTACCTATTCCAGGATCCCTTCTGCCATAGGAATGACTATGCTCTCTCTGTCCAGTAGCTCAAGTGTCAAACAGGTGCTATGGTTCCTTGGTAACTGGATTATCCAAGGACACCACTCCGGTGGCCACCATCTGCACCAGGAGGTCCTGGAAGGAGCAGAAGTCAGAGGGAGGTGAGAAGGGAGAGTGTCCCAGCTCCTGTGCCATGGAATCCTCAAGAAACACCTCCTTCAGTGCCAGCTAATTTTGCTCCAATCAAGCATCCAGCACACCAGACAGCCCCGGTATGGCACCTATGACATCCACTGTTGAGGGAGGCAGCAGAGTGTCCCATCCCAGACAGAGAAGCAAGTAGCCTAGATGTAGCGCTGCATGTTGCTGGGTGGTTTTCAGCCTCCACGTTGCTGAAGGTCCTGGTGCTGGTCCCTGAGAGAGGCTTGATGCTGAGGGGTCATGGGGGGCAGGCCTCATTGGCACCCAACACAGTGCCAATAGAGTCGGTGCCGGTGGGTGTGCACTGAGTGCCTGGGCCAGTGAGTGCTCTATGAGCAGGGTGAGGAGGAGGTACTCCAGTGGAAGTGAGTGCCTCCCGACTGTTGGTGTCAAGGAGTGGTTGCCCCAAATTAGCATACCTTTCTGCTTCATCAGACATCTCATCCCCAATGATGTCCTCGGGGACCGGTGATGCCTCAGGAGAAAACTCTGGCATCAGAGTCTACATATGCTGCCTCTTCTTCCTGTGCCCGTCCAGCTCCGGAGAGCAGTCTTGGCATGGAGGGGTGCACAATGGTGACCTGCCTCAACACAGAGAGGGACAGTTCCAACCTAGCAAGGTCTGGAGTGTATCGGGTCCTGCAGTGTGCACAGCATCCTCGACCCTTTTGTTATCCAGCTGCCTTGCTGCTCCATCCCTGATGGCTCCTCCCCTGTTGGGGCACAGGCCAGAGCAGAAAAATGTCAGGGTCGCTCTGCTTCTGAGTGGACATGGCCTGGAACGTAAGGTGCTCCACCAGCCGGCGGACTCTGTTCTTCCTGGTGTGAGGTCTGAACCCCTGATAAATGGAGCACACCGTGATGTGCTTGGCATCTGGGCAAAATAGGCACCTGTTATGAGCGTCAGTGTTGGGAATCTTTGCTGTACAGATGGTGCCATGTCAAAAACCTCTCACAAAGGCCATCCACTAGCTCTTTTCTTCTTCACAATTGTGTGCTGCTACTGAGCTGTGCGATAGCGGGAAAGAAATGAACTGAAAGGGAATGTTGAGGCGGGCCTATATATACACTCCCAGGGGAGTGATGTCGGAACGTGGGAAAATTAAAGGGAAAATGTTTGCTATGATCCAAGTTGGGCACTAGACGGCGCCAAATACCTAGAGTGGGACTGTGTGAGAGGATAATGAAGTGTGATTTCTCTGGCTCAGTGAAAAATTCCATTGCTGAGGCATATAATAAATAAGGTGGAACAGACTCCCGTGCTCTCTTCTACCTGTGCTGGCTCACCGAAGTAAAGATAGTCACTGAAATCAGCAGCTTTGACCCTGGTGGTGCAGAGTAAGGCACCACTTCCAGTCCCTTTTCAGAGTGGAACAGGACATTAAGACCATCCAGTAGATCCCATTGAACATGTGTCCCTAGCCAGTACAAATCATCTACCCTGTTAGCTGTGTGATGCCCATATAGTGGTGCCAATAATATGTCTGCTCCCCAAGGAGAAGTCCATATGCATTGTTCCTCCGTGCCTTTCAGCCTGGATTGCTCTGACCTATAAATATTCATCTTCCAGCTTGCCATGTGCTTAGCACTGTGCAAAGCTGTAGCATGAAACTCTGAGCAGTCACTACTCCAGCGCACATCACTGACATTGGCAAAACCCAAGCTGAAGGAAATGAAGCGACTTCATTCATAGATTAAATAGATTTCAAGGTCAGAAGTCATAGTAATCATGTAGTTTAACCTCCTTCATCGCACAGGTCAGAGAATTTCCTCCAGTTACTCAAGCCCACTAGTTTGTGTTTAGCTAAACTAGAATATCTTTTAGAAGCCTCCATTGTTTCTCTGATCGTGGGAGATGACCAGCATCATGTGATCAAAACATCAAGACTCCAAGAAAGTGTGTTTGAGAAATCAATTGTGAGCACCTCTCCCCTGTTCAGAATCCTGTGGTTTGGTTTAATAAATCACCCCTGGGTGTTTGCAGGATGTGGGCCACGATGAGTTATCACAGGATGTGATACTTCTTGGCCAGTCAGCTCCAGGGTCAGGCCAGAGATCTGGGCAAATACAGCCCAAGGGAAGATGGGCTGAGACTGCTTAGTAGAAAGAATGCATCTGTGTCAATAAATGCACAGCGATGGGGAAGGGACCAAATGAGTCTGGCTGATTTT
Source organism: Sphenodon punctatus (assembly GCA_003113815.1). NCBI lineage: Eukaryota > Metazoa > Chordata > Lepidosauria > Sphenodontia > Sphenodontidae > Sphenodon > Sphenodon punctatus. The sequence goes on from QEPC01001485.1 coordinate 143,199, forward strand.
TAGGCATGTGCGATACAGCAAAAGCGCATGGCAGTAATCCCATCATTCACAGTTGGTATTAACCATTCCACTCTGGTTGAGCTGCTGGAAATCTGCTGGCTGCCTGGAGCCTAGAAGACAGGGGAAAGGTGCTGGAGCTGTTTTGAGCTTGGGGGAAGCTGGTGGGAGCATGGTGACATGACCTTGCATCAGGGGGCTTTGGAGGGGTCCCATTCACACCAGTATAACAGGTCACTAATCTTGGAGAGCTTGTTTTTAATTACTAGTTCCGTCCTGTTGAAGTTGATCAGTGTGGGTTTGCTTGCTGTACAAATCCATTTCACACAACACGCCACCCCCCCAGACTCCCTTGCCTTGCTGCAAGGGCGAAAGGATAGAGGAGGGGGGCTGCCCCCCCACCACACCAAACCCCCCCTCCCCTTGTCTCCCCAGGGCAAGATAATGATTATGATTATGATTGTGAGGGTGAACTGGATTAAGACTGTAAAACACTTTAAACACAAAGTGCTATAGTAGAAAGGAAACTATAAATAATAATAATAGCAGCTAGATCAGGTATTGTCCTATGAAGAGAAAGGGTGGCACAGTGGCTGGGGGGCTTGTCTGGGACATGGAAACCCTGTGTGCCTTAGTTTCCCATATGCACATTGTGGGAATAGAATCTCACAGGATAACTACATTAATGACTGTGAGATTCTATGGTAAGAGTTATAACTCCTAGCCGCTGGATTTTGTATATTTAGAAGCTGGCAGCAGGCCCCGCCCCATCCCTTAAGCCCTGCTCACTTTGGGGTTTTGGAGCGCGCGTGCTTTACACGCGCGCACATAGGAGGCCCATAACTGAGACTTGGGCCCAGGCCCTTCTCAACCTTGCTACACCCCTGCTTCGATACTGTTGACCACTCAGTCTTGCTGGATTCACTTCACTCTCTTGGCTTCCGTGCCTCCGTCCTCGACTGGTTCTCCTCCTACTTCTCTGACCACTCCTTCAATGCGTCTCTTGCCAACTCCACCTCCTCCTCCCTTCCACTCTCGGTTGGTGTTCCCCAAGGCTCTGTCCTTGGCCCTCTCCTTTTCTCTATTTATACCCTGTCCCATGGTAAACTCATTGCCTCCCATGGCTTTCAATATCACCTCTACACTGATGACACTCAACTCTCTCTCTCTACTCCCTCTTTCTCTCCATCTATTCAAGCTCGTCTCACCAGCTGTCTCTCTGACATCTCTACCTGGACGTCTCAACGTCAACTCAAACTCACATGGCTAAAACTGGACTCCTTATCTTCCCCCCTCATCCTTCCTCTCCCTCTTCCCTGTTGATTCTCATCGATGGGGTCACCATTCTTCCCATCCCCCAAGCCCGTACCTTAGGCTTCAACTTTGACTCACCCCATTCTTTTAAACCCTACATTGACACTGTTGCCAAATCCTGTCGCTTCTCCCTCCATAACATTGCTAAGATTTGCCCTTTTCTTTCTGTCTCCCCTGCCAAAACCCTTGTTCATGCCCTGGTTATCTCTCGCCTCGATTAGTGTAACCTCCCTCTCACTGGCCTCCCCCGCTCTCACCTTATCCCCATCCAAAACTGTTACCAGGGTCATCTACCTTGCTCGTCACTTCAACCACGTGTCCGGAACGAATCCTGCACAAGCTCCTAGTCTTCACCTATAAAGCTCTTCACAACCTTGCTCCCCCCTACCTATGTGCTAATTTCCCTCTGTACTCCAGTCCGTGAACTCCGCTCCTCCTCTGTCCCCTCTCTCACCCTCCCACGCCTCCCCTGCTCCCCTTACTGCCTTTGTCCCTTCTCCCTAGCTGCCCCCCATGCCTGGAACTCCCTCCCTGCCCGCATCCGCCTCACCCCCTTCCTTCGTACCTTCAAATCCCTCCTCAAGACCCACCTCTTCCGCTCTGCCCTCCCTGACTTCTTGCTCCCCTCACCTAACTCTTGCTGATACCCTCCATCCAGTACAATTGGTTACCTAAGGTCTATGTACTCCTATCCTCACCACATGGACCAACCAGCAATCATTCTTGATGTAACTAAGCCAAGTGCGTGCACCTGGGACCTCGCATCTTTGTGAATGTTACACTCCTTGTCTTTCCCTCTGTTCCCCTTCCTTCGTCTCCCCCCCGGTCTGTCAGATTGTAAGCCCTAGGGCAGGGATCGTGTCTATTCAATTACTTTGTAAAGCGCCAGGTACATTGCTGGCGCTATATAAATGCTTGTTAATAATAATAATGATGACAGTTTGATTCACCTGCTTAGGGGCTAGTTGAGCATCAGGATTTGTGGGCTGCTCCCACAAAAGAGGGCATTTACCATGTATCTGGAGGATCCCATGCCCTGACCCTAGATATAAATGGACCATGCACTGTGTCTGTTTATATCTAGGGTCAGGACATGGTCCGGGTTTCTGTGCCAAGGTTCTTGGTGTCTAGGCTCCCTTGACGATGCTCAGCCAGTCCCTTTGCAGCCTGCAGGTGGCTAACTCCACTCTTCTCTTTGAAAGTGCAGTGCGTTGGAGACTGGGCTCCAGAACCAATTTAGAGTGCATACCTAAATGCGTGCACACCATCGAGAACCTCATTGTAGTCAATGGAGCTCTGCCAGCACATGTTTGTTTAGGATCGTTCAGCTTCTCCCTACTGCTTTCTGCCATGAGACTGGCCATTCCCAGGCTGATGTGCTGCTGCACTGACAGACTGAGCAATCCAGCTCCTGCTGTCACCCTCCCTCTCCTCCCTGTGAAGTGTTAGTTGGTCTCTCCCCAGGTTCTCCTCTGTTCTACTGAAGCACCATTCCCACTGGCTAGCTCCTTACATTTTCCATGAGGAGTGAAGCTATCATACAGTCTCCTGAAGTGCAAACATCTTGGCAGCCAGTCTTGTTTGCACCAGAAGGCTATGTTGAAATCCTCCCATTGAGCTTTTGGCCCATGGCACGTGGTGACCCTGCTGTTTGGCTCCAGGAAGCAAGACATTGAACCAAGGTTTTCCCTTCCCATCCCTGGTGGATCCTCATATATGCTGGGCCATTAAGCTGTGTGAAATCTTCATGTTCCTCTTCTCTCTCCACCTGCTTGTGAGGAGGCAGCAGAGCTATGACATGCTCTCCTGGGCACAGGGCCTCCTAAAGGATAGGGTCCTAGGTAGCTAGCTGTCTCACTTGCCTTTCCTTAAGGTCAACTCTGCAGATACTAGGGGTGGAACACAGAGTCTGTTTTCAGTTTGGGGTTTTTGTTGGAATTTTTTCAGTTTTGGATCTCTGTTTTTTGGTTTTTCTGGTTTCAGTTTATGGTTCTTTTCAGTGGGAAATCTTCCCATTGACTACAATGGGAAGGAGAACTGAACCAAAAGGGAACCAAAACAGGGGTCCAGGACAGGAAAAAAAACACCATTCCTAACCCCACTCCACATTCCCTGGGACAGGCAGTCCAACCTTCCTCATTTCCTGGGGCTCACTACCAGCCTCAGAGGGTGGGGATGGAGTTCCACATCCCTCTTAACACCTTCAACCCCCAGCGCCCGTCTTTTACCCCTACTGCCCAGGGCCCTGCCAGCTGAAATGTACTGGTTCAGGTCTTTGAAGATGGGGGTGTGGAGCTGCAGTCTCCACTGCTGATGCCTGGTTGGGCTGAGTCTCCTCTGCGGCTGGGCCACCTCCAGTGCTGGAAGGCCGAGCTGGGCTGCCCCTGCTGCCAGGAGGCTGCCTGCACTGTAGCCACCGCAGTTGTGGAAGGCCTGCCTGACCAGGCCCAGCCAGGCAGCTGTACCACAAGCTGCCATGGTTGTGGAAGGCCTGTTGGGCCAGTCCGGGTCAGGCCTGGCCAGACTGGACAGCCGCACCACAGTTGCCACTGTTGAGCCCAGCGGGGCAGCTACACCACAACTCCTGCAGTTGTGGAAGGCCTTCCAGGCTCGGCAGTCCTGATTCCAAGGGTGCTGTGCCAGAGCTCCCTGCTCCGGTAGCACACATGCGCAAAATGGCATCTGCGGCTATTTTGTGCATGTGTAGCCCTTTTCCAAAATGTCGCCAGTAGTGTCTGTGCCATTTTGGAAAAGGGCAGCTGTTGTATGCATGGTAAAATGGCTCCATCCATGTGCAGAATGGCTGCCCTTTTCCAAAATGGCGCCAATGCTGCCAGTGCCTTTTTGGAAAAGGACTGCACATGCACAAAATGGTCCCAGCAGCCATTTTACGCATGTGTAGTGCTGGATCAGGAAGCCCTGGCAGTGCACCCTCGGAAGAAGACCTGCTGAGCCTGGCAGGCCTTCTACAACCACAGCAGCTGCGACGTGGTCACCCAGACTGGCCCAGAAGGCTTTCTACAACTGTGGTGGTTGTGGCTGGCCTGACCAGACCAGCCACCCGGTAGCAGAGGAGGTCTGACTTATTGGGCGCCAGGAGCAGAGAAAGTGGCTCCAACCAGCAGGGCCCCAAGGGGGTGGGGGTAAAGACGGGTCCTGGGGTGGTGGGGGTGTCACAGATCCTGATCCCACCCCTACCCTCCGAGGCCACTAGTGGACCCTTGTTCCCCTTCCCATTGAAGTCAATGGGAAGATTTCCCGTTGACTTCAATCTGAAAGATACAGAATCAGGAACTGTAATGACCCAATTTTCTGACCCTTTGGTTTTAAACTGAAACAGCCATTTTTGGACTGCTTAGGTTAAAACCAAAATTCCCACCCCTAGCAGTGTCAGGGCTGGGTCTTGAACCCCCAGCCCTGCAGGACTGAGGAGCACTGCCTTAACGGCTAGTGCTATTTCAGGCTGGTTTAACAGCCCACTATTCCTTCATGTGTCTTCCTTCGTGTCTCCACGCCCTTCCCCAGCTGTGCCCTTTTCCCCCTAGCCCTGCCTCCCAGCTTCCTGATTGGCCACAAGGTGTATTTAAACCATAGG